>BSBK01007750.1:982500-1134396 GCA_027943335.1 Chamaecyparis obtusa | reverse complement strand
TATATATATGATTTTAAGGCTATAATAATATAGATAGATATAAGTGAATCTTATAAGTGTATAAGCTACTCAAAAGGAGAGTGGGTTAAAATTATTATGGATCTTTTGCAAGAGATATGAATGTCAAAAGTATAGTTCAACTGCCCAAAGGTCTTGTGTGGCATCGAGGCTAAAAATGGAGCCAATTTCCTCGCTATTTTAAAAGCTTCTATCTGTAGATTTTGATGCAGAAAAACAAAACTCTAAGTCTGATACCAAGGCTCTCCCTCAATGTTTCTGTGGTATGATGGAAGGGAAGGATTAATGTCAACACCCATGTTGTCAAACTTAGCCCAAGCTTTTACCTCAGGCTAGGGGTAAGCTAAATTTGGAGACCCTAAAGAGATAGATACTCTAGAGACCCTAGAGAATATCCCTATGCTTGAGTTCTATTCTATAGCAAGAAAATATCATTTGCTCCTAGGTTAGCTAGTTCATCAACCCTTTTATTACCTTCCCGATAGATATGGTTAATGGTGGTTTTTCTTAAATGATTTACATAAGGTTAAATCATGGGAGAGAAGTGATTTTAGTTTCCAATTTGTTTTCGATCCTTTCCTTAAAGCATTAATAATGATTGTAGAATCCCCTTCAATATCCAAATTTTCTACTCCTAAGGAACTACACTTTCTAAGTCCTTTGACTAGAGCCAACAATTTTGCCCAGTTGTTGGTTTCAGTTCCAATAGGAGAAGCTAGAGTTGCAATTTCAGTTCCATCATTATTATGAATATAGCAACTGATGCCTGTTACTCTGAGATTTCCCCTAGATGCCCCATCAAAATTCAATTCAAACCATCCATCCTCTTGAGGGTGCCATTTACAATTTTTCCTTTTGGATTCCTTTACTTGATGCCCAGTACCAATAAAGGGAGGGAGAGAAAGACCAATCCATTTTCCTCTCATTTTTTCATCCCAATGACTCATGTGAAGATCTAATTTTTGTAGTCTAGAGGCTCTGCTATTAATAGTTTCTATGATAGCTACTTCAATCTTATTAATAATCTGCATCCAATCCAATTTCTCTTCCCTAAATATTCTTATATTTCTCTCTTTCCAAGTTTCCCATAATAGAAATGAAGGGGCCATTGTCCATAGGTTGGCATAGATACTCTCCTTTTTAATGGCAGGCTAGGATTGGAGCATAGAAAAGAGTGAGTTAGGGAAGGCCGATGACCAACCCAAGTTTCTTGAGAGCCATTTCTAGCATTGGTTTGTGTAGGAGCAGTTCAAAAATAAATGATCAATATCTTCTTTACTCTTCTCACAAAGAGGGCATCTGCTAGGTCCTGGGAAACCCATATTCTTGAATCTATTTCTTGTCAAGAGTCTATTACTAAGGGCCAGCCAAGCACAAAAACCACCTTTGGGTAAACAATTTTTGTTCCAGCATAGGTTTATAGGGATGTCAATCTTGGGTTTCTTATAGCCTTTAATGATGAGGTTATAACCATCTTTAGTGTTATATTCTCTATTTTTAGAGCCATCCCAAACCAATGAGTCCTTTTTATCATTTAGAAAGATTCTTCTTTTTTTAAGAGTCTCTTTTAATAGATTTTCATCTTCTGATGATATCCCTAGCTCCTTAAAATATTTCCATACCCAATCTTCTCCATTCAAAAAAATATAGTCCTTGAGGAAAATCCCTATCCTAGATTCTAAATAGTTTTTAAGAGGAATATTGTTTAGTTCTTTATCTGAGGCTTCATAGCCTCCCCAAGAATCGGTCTAGAAAAGAACATCTTTGCCTATGCCTAGATTCCATGTTAATTTATTCATAATAATGTGTCAGTAGTCTAACATGAAGTTCCAAATTCTAGATCCTCTAGGAGGATTTACTTCCCTAAAAATATTAATGGAGGAGTTCTCACTCAAATATTTAGAAATAAGAATCTTCACCCATTTTGGCCTCAGGATTTTTAAACAATCTCCAAATTAACTTAGCTCCAAGGGCTTTCCCTTGGTCACCTAAGTTTTAGAGACCCGCCCCACCCTCATCTTTTGGTCTGCATAATCTATCCCAAGAGATAAGAGGGATTTTCTTCTTATCACCACACCCTTGCTAGAAAAAAGTTCTCAAATATTTATTTAATTCTAACTGTTTGTTGGAGGGTAGATAGATACAGGGTAATTGGTAAGTTGGCATAGCTACCAAGACAGACCTTACCATAGTTTCTCTACTAGCTGAGGATAGCCATCTTCCTTTCCATGAAATCATTTTATTTTTGATCTTATCAATCATAGGATTCCATATATATGAGGATCTACTGACCTTCACTAAAGGGAGGCCTAAGTACTTGTAGGGAAGCTTGCCCTGCTTAAATTTAAGGATTTGGCAAATATCTATTTCTAACTTTTTATCCATGTTAAAGAAGAAGATTTTAGATTTATCTAGGTTAATTTCTTGTCTTGATGCCTTGATGAAGGTATCTAGAATCCTCCTAAAAGACCTAGCTTTAGTTCTATTACTCGCGCCATATAACAAAGTGTCATCAATAAATTGTTGATGGGTAGTTGGATCTAGATTATTTGTGATAGCAATACCTTTGATAGTTCCCTTCTCTTTTTCCTTAGAAATAGTTCTTCCTAAGGCTTCAACCATGATAATGAATAAAAAGAGGGAGATGGGATCCCCTGCCTTAAACCTCTAGAAATTCTAAAGAAGCCTTATGGATTTCCATTAACTAAGATGGAGATCATAGGGGTGGAGATGCATTCAACAATTAATTTGATCCAACTTTTGGTAAATCCAAAAGCTTCTAAGCATTTGTAAAGGAATCTCCAATCGGCCTTATCGTATGCTTTCTTAATATCTAGCTTGATAAGCATTTTGGTATTCTTGTTCGTTTAGACCGAGTAAATGGCTTCTTGTGTAATGATGACTCCATCAAAGATCGACCTACCAGGAACAAACCTAGTGTGCTCCTCACTAATGAGTAGAGGAAGGAGTTTTTGGAGTCTCAGGCATAGGGTTTTAGTCAGAAGCTTGTATAAGGTGTTGCAAAGTCAATTGGTCTAAAATAATTGAGGCTAATAGGTTTTTCTTTTTTGGGGATAAGGGAAATGAAAGTGTTATTTACTTCTTTCAGCAATTTACCAGATTTCCCGACTCCTTCTAGAGCCTTAGTGACTTCCTTCCCAATAAAGTGCCAGCACTTCTGAAAGAAGACAACAAGAAAAATTATCTGCACCTGGGGATTTATCTAGATTCATCTACATTATTGTTTCTTTAACTTCTTCATTCGATAATTTTTTTGTTAAAATCTTATTGTGTTGTTTTGTGATGACACTAGGTATATTTTTTAGTAACTTTGTTTGTTTATCTAAGTTAGAGCACTCATAGTTGTTAAGTATATTACTAAAGAAACATATTGTTTCAATAGCAATATCCTTTGGATCATTGATTATATGCCCCATTTCATTATTAATACATATAATTCTATTAGTATTCCTTCTTTGTTTAGTACTATTATGAAAAAAAATCATATTTCTATCTCCAACTTCAAGCCAAGTTTCCCTAGATTTTTGTCTTCAAAAAATTTCTTCTCTTGCTAATGTTTCCTCATATTCTAAAAGGAGTTCCTTTTCTTTGAGGTAGAGTTTTCATCCATTCCTGACTGAATAACCTAAGAATTAACATTGCTCAGCTCTTTTTCCAAATTCAGTTTTGAACCAAAGATGTTCCCAAACTTGTTCGAATTCCACTCTAAAAATTTAGTTTTGATCAATTTCAGCTTATATACTACTATATACATCTTGGATCCAAACACCTTGGATTCATACCACCATTATTCTATCAAATTCAATATGTTAGGGTCTCTAATCCAAGCTTGTTCAAATTTGAAGGGACATTTTTTGGGTTTTGATTCCATAAGAATACTAAGCAGCACTAGATAGTGATCAGATCCAGAAATAGATAGGATCTCAGCTTCAAAGATATGGTTGGTATCAATAAGACTACCTTTAAGGAAGAATATGTCTAATTTTTCTGCAATGTTGCAGAATTCTTGTCTTCTGTTGTTCCATGTAAAGGAATTATCTTCCATGGGGATTTCTAGAAGGGAATTCCTGTCCTTCCAAATAGTGAAATCTCTTGCTGTTAAGGGTAGTATGTTGCTACCCCCTCTTTTATTTGTATTTTTTGTGATAACATTGAAATCACCTCCTAAGATACATAGTAACTCTGAGTTATGTTTGAGGAAGGATTCGATTTCATACTAGACTGTTAGTTTATCCTTGTTCTGAATAGGGTCATATACATTAATAATGTTAAAAGCCAGATTATTTCTAAAGTTTTTAACTAGTCCACTCATCCAGAATCACCTTCTTTTTGTAATATTAATTGAAAGGCATCGAGGGTCCCATATGATTTCCAAACCTCTAGAAGCTCCAATCACAGGTGAGTCTTCAAGTTCCTTGATTCCTAATTTCATTTTAAAATTAAGCATTTATGTCCTATCCATCTTAGTTTCCTGAATTAAAATTATGTTTGATTTAGAGCTATTAATGCAGTGTTTAATTATATGCTACTTGTTAGGGGCATTCATTCCCATAACATTCCATGTTAGGATATTCATGGCTCAGTGGGAAGGAGCTTCCTCTTTCCTACATTCAGAAGTGATGTAATCTTGATCTGTCCTATAGCCTCTCCTGCTAACAATCTCAATTCAGCATTCGACTTTCTACCCCTCTTCTTAGATTTCTTTGCACAGTCCAGAGAGCTATGACTATCTTTATAAAGGGCAATGCCTAAAGATTTTGGATATTGTAATTCCAAATTCCCTAGATTTACTAACATTTCTTCCACTTCCCTCCCTGTATCCTCACAACCACCAAACTTGATTCCTTCAATAAGGAGTTTCCTCTGAAAATCCAATTCTTCTCTATCACAAATCTCATCTAGGAATTGATCCATCAACTCATCTGTTAGAGATTCTCCAAGACAGTCTGAAATAATCTTAACTTCGTCATGAATTCTATCTATGTCAGGATTACCTACCCCTATGTCTGAATCCCATGTTACCATCACATTAGAAATCAGTCCTTTAAGGTTTTCCATAATTACCATTGAGACCTCATTAGAGCACTCACACTGAGAGTTTTGTTGGTTCACTATGGGAGGTTCCTCTTCAGGAATAAGAAGAGGAGGAGGGTCTATTTTGTCAAAGTCTAATGTGATATTGTTAACATTAGAAGGATTGATCTGAAAGTTAGATTGGGATGGTTCTTCTATTTCGGGAGATGCATAACTAGATGTCAGACACCCTTCATCATGTAATAGAGGGTTAACTACTTGGGTTGACACCTTGCAACGTCCACTGATAGGAGGGTTAGAAGTGGGAGCAGAAATGATGACATCCATGGGAGGAGTAGGTATTGAGGATCATTATTTTGAATTGTAAATCCATTCGCATTGTTAAGAAAAGTGCATCTTATATATTGATTTTGATGAGGGGAGACTAAAGTCTTAATCACATTAATGTTATGAGTATTTGAGAAATTAATACTTTTATCCTTCAATTTTTTATGATCCATGATTTGCATATCATAGGATATGGAGTTTTCCTTAACTTCATTCTTCTTAATACTATATTCAATAATTACAAGGTTAATGGTAAATGAAGACATTTTACTAATGATTTAAATGGGTGGAATAAGTTTTTCATTTATATTCATTCTTACAATAATAATCTTACATGTCTATTCCTGATCAGATTCTATAGAATCCACAAAAGTACCTATGTTATTTCCTATCTTACTCAGAGCTTCCATGCTTGTAAATTCCATGGGGAGGTCCTTAAGAAGCACTGCTTTTTCTACAAGAAAATTATTAAGCTTGGAGGGCATAAAGAAAGGAGTCCACTGTAGGGTTGTAAAATCTATATTTCTAAATTTTTGTATTCCTTCAGCTATTAGTCTATCCATTAATGCTATACTTTTGCATTCCTAGTAAATGAAATTTTTAGGGAGTATCAATATACTTACCTCATTTTGCAGTTCTAGCCTTAACCACTTAGAAATCTTATTGGTCGGTACTCCAAATCCATTCCATCTACAAAATAGTCCATACACTGCACACAATTCTTGTGTATTCTCTATTAATCCTTCTTTTAGATCTATTTTCAAATTTATTTTTATTAGGGTATCCCAGGGTATGAAAATCAGGCCTAGGGTTTGGTTTTATGTTAAAGTTTTATTTACATAGATTTTCAAGATTACCTAGTGGGGTTTCATAACTAGGAGCCCCTTCTAATGGGACTTCCCTTCTAAGGTGATTTTTTTCCTCATAATCCAAGTTAGGTACATTCTTAAGAAATTCAGGGTGAAGAGTATATATTGTTCCTAACAAATTGAGTATGATCGGTACTAATCGAGATTGGTTGAGATCCATTCTAACAATGATAGTACCATTGTCTTGCCTATGCCCTGGGTTCACCATCCCCACATATTCTCCTAAATAATTACCAATTGCTTTGAACATTTCTATATGCATTAATACTAGGATATCAGGGATGAAGATAGCTTTGTCTACTTTAAGATTCTTGATTTTTCTAGGGTCAAAGTTTGGTTGCCAATCTAAAAACACAAAATTACATCCTTTGAAGTTAGGGCATTTCGAAGATAAAAAAATCCTTCTTTATTTTATTGTTAATGCATTTTAAAAATAAAAACCCTTCAGAAAGTTTAACTATACTTACCTATTCTTAAAAGTTTAGTTTAAACCATTCTATTATCTCATCTTCAATCGATCCAATACCTATCCTTCTAGCAGAGATTCCTTTCTTCTTGCATATATTTACTACCATATCCAGATATCCCTTATCATAACTAGGGTATATATTAATAGCCTCCGCTTATTCTAAATATTCTACATCTTGCTCCTGAGAGATCAGAGAAGCTATTGTTGCGGATCAATCATTTTGATGAGGGTGTAGAGGTTGGGATATCCATTTCTTTTATATGGTGGTGTATATTTCCTAAAAAAATGGCTCAAACTGGTATGTAGTAAAACCCTATTATTGGAATCCTCATTCCCCACCTGAACTACATCATTCCTCCGCCTATGAGGAGGGGAGTAAATATTGGGTTTATGATGAGGCTCTAGGTTCTTGAGTGAGTCAAACTTGTTTGCCAAAGATAAAGGCTTGAGCATAGATTGGAAGGGGACTAGGGTTTTCTTCTTCTAGTTTTTATGATTTACAACCTCTTTCCAGCCTGAATCCTCTACTAATACCTTGTTTTTGAGATTTGTCCTAGGGGACGCTTGTTCTCCTAGAATTCCACCTCTCCTCTTTGCAGACTGAGTGTCATCAGAGCAGTAAGCTGATGAATCCCTAGAATGAGGAGACCATAATGTCCTAACAGTTTGCTTGTATTTGATGCCTTCCAGACTAGACTTCAGATGGATCAAGGAAAAACTAACCAAGTTCGCATAGTTGGTTTTAGATAATAGAGCGATTTGTCTTTCTAAAGAAGCAACACTGCAAATATTATGAGGATTGCGAAAAAGCAGAGCCATTTCTACTAAAAAAAAATTGTGAAGATTAATTGCTATCCAATAAACCAATTAAAGGGTGAGATGCAAAGCTTACATTGTGTTTGTATAGTTACTTACTAATTGAAGTAACTAATGAAAGTATTTTTTATTTATTTAAGGACACTCATAGGATGTTTTTAAATAATATCTCATTGTTCCGATAAGAATCTTTTCAATGACCCTAGAAGGAAGAGTAGTATACATGGATAAAATAATCGAGGTAACTTTTTGAAAAATGACAAAAAAATATTTAGCTTAAATCAAATAATATAAAGTAGATATTTGAAGGTCAGCCCAAGAACATCCAACAATAAATAAGAAGAGGGTCCAAAAGGATCCCTAATGAGAAAGAAACTACCTTATTTGTCATTCATAATTAAATTTTCTATTGTCTATTAATAATCTAGGCTCAAAAGGCCCCAATCATCCACATCCCACCTATCTCAGTTATCTAAAGTCCATTTTTCCAAGCAGTCTATTACACTCATAGAGAATATGAAAAAAGGAGAGATTATCCAATGCAGAACAAAGATTCAATATTTTCTTTATCACCAAGTAAAATAACCAATTAACTCTATCTAGATGTTCCCCATTCATCATATCCATCACAATCTGAGAATCAAATTCACAAACTATCTTCTTCCAACCAAGAGAGCATCCTCTTTTAACATCATTAAGAATAATTATATACTCCATAATGTTATTAGAGTGTTTCCATTTGTAAGTAGAGAATAATAACACAATAATACCATCACTACCTCTACTGGTACCACCAATCCCTACATGACCAAGATTTCCTATGGAAGAACCATTAGTGTTAATTTTTAAAACTTTTTTAGGGGGAGGGATCCACATCCCCTATCTATGAATTGTGTATTTGGTCTACCTTAATCTCCTCTTGACAGAGGGGACTACTCTATTTACAACTAGATTCAAATTATTTATCACAACCAAATAATTACAATCCACGAGTACATATACATCACATTTTGCAAAATAGTTTCCTGGAGCCTACATACAATCTTTCTCGAAATAAGATAAAGTATTTCCAAATCTTTAAAGATCCTCCTTTTCCTTTCTAACCATAAGTTCCAAATGATGAAAGTCAGATCAAAAATCCAAACAACCTATAAGAAGGAGGTCTTAGTTGGAGGATGTCCCAGACTCTCCCAAAATTCTTTTAAAGAAGTGACATGGATATAGGCATGATTCCATGCTACCCACCACTAGAGCCAAATCTCTTTGGAGTAAGAACACTAAAAAAATAGATGAGAAACACATTCTTCACTACTTTTAAAGAGGACACGCCTAGAAGGGCCTTTAAACCCTCTCTTTCATAAATTATACAAAGTGAGGCACTTACTTTGGACAACTGGCCAAAGAAACAAATTGTGTTTAGGCCAATAAAAATTATTCCAAAATTTCTTCCACCAATCCCCACCACCATAACCATGTAACTGACTATCCAACTCTAGGTAACAAGAGGCAACATAAAATTTTCCCTTGGGATCTAGACCCCAAGCCAAAACATCCCTTTTTATAAGAGCACTACAAATAGTTACAAATAAAATTCCAACAAGTTCTTGACGATTCTCTTTATACCAACCAATGGCCACTCATGAGGATCCTTTCAACAAATAACCTCTAATTGAATCTTAAGCCTAGTAGTCTTAAAATATACCACCTTACTCTAACTAGCTTCAACAAAATTATTTCAAACGGGATAAAGGTGAGGAAACTAAGAAATAAAGAGGAAATGGTCATCTTAAGAATCATGCCAAAAAAGAGAAACAAATCCCCTATTACATATCCAAAAAAGACCCTCCTTGATGAGTTTTGACCCTTTTTTAAGAGTATCTCAAATCATGGAGCCCTTTCTCATCAAGTTACACCAAGGCACATCCACACTATCAACTCCCTTTAGGTGCTTATGAATAATGATTTTAGCCTAGTCATGATCTTGGCAAGTACAACATAACCAATATAACTTTGCTAATAAAACCTGACTATACAAACTTGTTGGCTAGAGATCAATACCAACCTCCTAGTTTATCCAACACACATAATCTCATCTAACTAGACTCTACTTTGAAGAAATAAAATTACTAGACCAAAGAGATTGATGAGAGATATCATCAAACTCTTTCATAAAGATATAAGGAGTAATTTGCACAAAGCATATGTAAATAGGAAGAGCTTGCACCACTAAATTTAGAAGAGTCAACCTTCTAATAGATGGAATCCATCTACATGTCTAGTGGTTATTCTTCTTGTGAAACTTATCAATAATCTCCAACCAAAACTTTCTACATTTAGATCTCACTCCATGGGGAATCCCAAGATAAACCACAAGAAGAGAACAAATTTGAAACATGAGAATTTGATCAATTCTATTCTAAATAAGTTGAGGAGTATTTAAAAATAATAGAATACTTAGTCTCATTGATTTTCCACCCCAAGAAAGCCAAGTAAGTGTCCAAAGTTCTCCTGAAGTTAACCACTTCATTTATTTTGGCCATAACCATAAAAGTAGTATCATCAACAAACTGCGGGAGAGAATAGGGAGCAAAACTATTACACTAGCTCCAACCCTAGATTGAGCCTTGTGTAACTTTTGATTTAATAAATCTACCAATCCCCTAATCCATAATGATAAAAAATAAGGATAAGTAGGTTCTCTTTTCTAGAGAACTCTAGATGCATTAAATAACTCGAAAGGTTCTCCGCTAATCAAAATTGAGAAGGAGGTAGAGAAGACACTACTCATTACCCAATCAACCCAATCTCTACTAAATCTAAAGGCCAAAATAACCTTCTATAAAAAAATTTTGTTTAACTTTGTCATAATCTTTTTCTATGTCAATCTTGACAAACACCATCTTCTCCTTAGAAGTTTTCATAAAGTGAATGGTCTCTACAATAATCACAATCTCATCAAAAATATATCTACTAACAAAAAATATACCCTACCCATTATAAATTAGAATTTTGAGACATAGCTTGAGCCTTTTAACAATCAATTAAATGATAATCTTATACACCACATGTAGAGAGCTATAGGTCTAAATTGGTCTAGTTCATTCACACTATCCTTTTTAGGAACAAGGGCCAAAAAATTAGCATTCATGGCTCCTAACATTTTCTCATTTATCTATGACTCTTAAACCACCTCTAAAAGGTCCAAATTGATAACTTCCTAAAACTCCTAAAAAAATCATCTAGAAATCCATTAGGACTTGGAGGTTTACCCTTTTTCATGTGAGCCTCATTAATTTCATTAGAATCTGGAGGGAGAATGAACTCCAAAATAGAAATTCCATCTTCCCTAGTAGGAGGGGAATCTTCTATAAAGAGGGTAGAAAAATATTAAAGAACTTCCCTAGAGATGTCCCCCATCGAGTAAATTTAGAAACCTTCCAAAGACACTAGAGAAGTAATGAGATTATTATTTCTTCTTGCCTTAACAAAATTATGAAAAAGGTAGTATTCATATCTCCATCTTGTAGCCATTCAACTCTAGACTTTTTCTTCCAAAAAATACTCTCACAAAGTTCCCATTCATCCAAATCCTTAATAGTAATAGCATATTCCTTATTCAAATCCAAGATAAATCCCTAATCTTGGATCAGTTGGCTAATAGAGTCTAGCCGATCCTGGGCTTCTTTTTTTATTATAGTACAAGTTCCCAAGACATTTCCTATTCCAGCTATCAATATTATATTTCACATATTGAAATCTTCTAACAGTTGAATACATAACCCTACCATGAGAAGGATTCCCTTCACACCATCAATCAATGATTAAATCCTAGAGAGAAAGATCCCTCAACCGCATTAGTTGAAACTTAAAATAAGGATTCTTTGAATTTTTGGAAAAAACCATTAAAATTTTGATCAATTAGTGATCTAAGCCCCTCCAATCCAATATATTTGAGCCAATATTACATATATCACCCATCCAATAGTAAGAGAAAATTAATCTATCAAGTCTCTTTGAGATAACACCCTGTCCACTTATCCTATTATTCCAAGTATATATGACATTATTTGGTTTTACATTAATAACATTCAAGAACTCAATATTTCATTAAGAAGGATTGTAGAGGAATCTAGTCTAGCCACACCCCCTCTTTTTTCCTCCAAGTTACAAATTGCATTGAATTCATTATCCATAATCCATAGGAGGAAGGGAGTCAGAGATCAAAAAAATGTAATGTGGTCTCAAAGCTATGATTCACCCACAAGATTAGTAGGAGCCTAAACATTAGAAAAAATATAGGTTTCATCTGAATCCAAACAAGAGGCAACCATAGAAATAGAAGAATGACTTGAAATACACCATTGGAAAACAACCTTTCCAAGATCCCATAAACAAGCCATTCCACTTGAATTACCATGCACTCCAACACACTAATAGGCTCCACAAGACCAAATTCTTGGATCTTTATTTTCCATACCCTCCATTATCAATTTAGTTTCCTGAATACAATGTTCAAAAAATAAGAATCAATCAAATCTCAAACTATAAATGAGAAATGAGGATCAATGGGTAGATCCTATTTCTTACCAATAGGCTTAGAAGGGTCCAAGCATCAAACAAGTATTAATATTCCTTCCCTAATATAGAAAATTGATGGAGAAATATGAGAAATAGGATGAAATGGAGGAAATGATTGACTTTCAGTTCACACAAACTTGTAGTAAACATACAACTTTGTGAAGGTATAAAAAATAACAACCAAACAATGATAATAACATGTGGTTTTAGTTTCATGTATATCTTGATGGAAGAGAGTGTAATCACCCAAAAATGGTCACCTAGACTATTAGCCCCTTTTGCTAAAATTATCAATTGCTTATTGTTGATCAAATCCTAGCTCCATCATTTATTCGATTATTTGCCTTGAGCTAACCATCTTATCCTAAGTATTTATTTAATTAAAAGGAATTTCCTCCTCTTTTATTAAATAAAAATCCCCCACTTTTCCTCTTATCCTAAGTTGCACAAATAAAGCATTATTCTTA
This sequence comes from Chamaecyparis obtusa, assembly GCA_027943335.1. Classification (NCBI taxonomy): domain Eukaryota; kingdom Viridiplantae; phylum Streptophyta; class Pinopsida; order Cupressales; family Cupressaceae; genus Chamaecyparis; species Chamaecyparis obtusa. The sequence goes on along the minus strand of BSBK01007750.1, from coordinate 1,121,797 downwards.
TTTTTAAAAAGAAGAAAAGCACTTTTTGTCTCATATGGACACAAAAGTCAACTCTTATTTTCTCATTGGAGGATACTTGTGCACATGGATTGCTCCTCTTTGATGCTCCACCATTGATTAAATCCTTTGCTTCTTAATCTCCATGGTCCATTCCTTCTCATTTCTTATAAAAGGAGAGCTCTCTTCTTCATTCTAGATCCCCAACTTTTTATGCTAACTTTATGCTGCAGGATTTCTTGGAGACTTTAGAGCTTTTGAAGACTTTGAAGCCTTTTGGAGATCTTTTTACATTTAACTTTCATTATTGCATTTTTAGCTTAGCTTCATGTTTATGCTTTCTTAGATTAGTTTCCTTTCAACCTCTAGCTTAGATCTCACATAGTCTAAATAGTAAGGATTTGTAATACTTCTATCTTTCATTTTTATAGCTTAGCTTGCATTTCCATTTCTAACATAGTTGCATTGCATTTGCATTTCCATTTGATTCTTGGGGATATTGGCATTCTTGCCCTTGTCTTCATTTGAATCTCCCATTGCATGGTTTACTAGTAAGGTTATTGGCTTAATAGCTCTAGCTGAGAGCATTCTTAACACCCTTGCACTCCATGCCTAGGGAGCTCTAAATCGATTTCTCAAGGTTTCCAATCCATGGATTCTCTTGGAAGCAATGATTTAGAGAAGTTCACTATTTAGTGTGTACAGAGAGCACCTTGGGTGTCTTGTTCCTAGGAAGAGGGCGCCTAGGACATCATGTTCTTAGTACATTTGGCTGATTCAAATTGAAGATTATTTGTTAGGTCTAGAACTTTTCAGATCTAAGACAATGCAATTTCCACTATACCTACACAAGAAAAGATAAATTATTATGTAGAGAAGGGTTTTCCTCATCAAACCCCCATTTGGAACCAACCTTGCAGTGAACTGGAATAAATGAAAGTGTGTTGTCATAAAATAGAGGATAGATTTGAAAAAAATAAGTGTATCATACATTGGAAATGCAGATGATTCTTTGAATGAGATCAAGTATGTTGATGCAATAACTTTGACTTCACACAATAACCTAGAAGAAAATAATGAAATACAAAAGCTTGTGTAATGGATGTTGTAGTTTTCCTAAATTCTTGATGGAGAGAGAAGAATGACTTGAAGAATTGAAGACTTGAATGCTTGAAGGAATGTGGATTCTTGAAAGTATGTAGATGGATGCTTGCTTTATGATCTTCTTCCTTGATGGTATGCTCCTATGCCTAGCGTTTAATGAGGGAAAGAAGCTTCATCCATAAGTCATCTTGTCTTTAAAACACCTTAGAATTCTTGAGATCTTGCTCGAGAATGCTTGGATGTAAAATTATAGGAGAACTTTTGAATTCCAACTTGTCTTATGAATGCTTGATTGCTTTATTGATGTAAAAATGAGGAGAAGTAGGTTTATTTTATACCTCTCACAATATTTTGGGGCTCAAAACTTGAAGGATGCCGACAATAATTTAGAAATCCCACTAATTTAATGAGACAAGCCCCCTAATTTTAATTTTAAGAAAAAATATAGGGAAGATGATAGTTTTTATGCCCTCTTCTCAAGGATGGGGCAATTTTACTGCCCTCTTCCTAACAAAAGAGGAAAAAAATTGAATGGGAGTCAAGAAAATGGAATTAAAGCCAAAAATGTAGGTAGTGTGGGGTTAGATTACTGAAAATTAATGCAGGAGCTGCTACATGCCAAAATGGGGTCTAATTGAGCTTCTAATTGTAGGTGCTTATAATTTAGGATGACACACAAACAACCTTTTGTCCAAGGATTTTTTTCAAACCCCTCACATTACATGATAAAACAATTATTTATGAGTATGAGAAATGGAAATCATTGGGTTTTACTGATCCAAACTCAACTAATGTATCCCCAATAATCCTAAACTTCTCGCAGTCTCTCTTCCACCCTCTCCTCGAAGGTTCGTCCAAAGACCCTTTTTTAAGGGGTTTTTTCTATAGGCACAAGGAAGAAGAGCTCCTATAATTCTTCCCATATTCCAAGGTTTCCTTCATTGGAGGGGAGAATTAAGCTACCAATGCTACATCATCCTTCAAGACCAAAGCCCCACTAGGTTCTAACACATCTAGAGTCTTAGGAGGCAAATGTATATCCATCTTCCCATCCTACTAAACCACTGTAGATAAGTTCTTATTATCTTGAACCCTTTGTCTTTTTATAATGCCACCCTTAGAATTTTATCATTTGAGGATAATTCAACTAGAATTCCCTCTTCTAGAACCAAGTCATCTAAAACCTCAAATCACTTTAAAAATTCAATTATTTTTTCTATCCATTAGGGTTCTCTTTTGACTCCTTGCCTTGTTATGAGGTTTAATAGGAATGAATCCCTCTGTATCAGTATACCATTTAGATATAGGATCCTTCCCCTTATCCACCTTAGAGATAGGACTGGAAGGGCCACCTTTTAGTATTGTACATGGCAACTTAGATCTAGTGAATTGATGCAGGAGCATCACTTTAGTGGTGCATTTATACTCATCTTAATGTTGAGAGTCTTAAGTTGGTGATATAAGTCCATTTAGGGTCCATTGGGATCCTTTCAAATGGTTTAGGAATTTTCATTTGGCTTAGAAATTCAATGTTTGGGTTTCCCTCTAAAATGCACATTTGAATTTCTAGGTGAATTTTAGCTTGTTTGAGAGTTAGAAGTTGGTCCCCAAGCATAAAATTAGATCAAGTATGTCAAATAAAGTCTTAATGGACCATGTTAAGTCATTTTTAAATTATATGTTATTTTATAGTGCAACAATTTCAAGTTTTCATTCAAATTTTTTGGGTTTTTGTTAAAGAATCCATGAAGAATACATTAGGTTGAAAGTTCTTTATTCTTGACAATTTTTCATAGTTGTTCTAGCAATAATAGTCTGATTTATGGTTTTTAAAAATATTTAGAGGCCTAAAAAATAGTTGTAAAATTTGTTTCTATGTTTGTATAATCAAATACTTTTTGTTTGGTTTGATCTCATTGAGTTTTGAGCAAGATATGACAAAAATACCATTGGTTTCCCTATCACATAGCTAGGGTTTCCAACAAGAGGAAGTATGATGCGAGAGCATCAAATTAGTGGTGAATTTATAATAATTTTGATGTTGAGGGTCTTAATTTGGTGATAGAAGTCAATTTAGGGTCCACTAGGATCCTTTCAAATGGTTTAGGATGTTTGATTTGGCTTAGAAATTCAGATTTTGGTTTTCCCTCCAAAATACACATTTGAATTTCTAGGTGATTTTTGGCTTGTTAGAGAGTTAGAGCTTGGTACATGTTAAGTCATTTTAAAATGATAGGTTTGGTATAAGGTAAAAATTTCAATTTTTTATGCTTTTTTTTTGGTTTTTGTTAAAAAGTCATGAAAAAGACATTAGGTTGAAAACGCTTTGTTCTTGACATTTTTTGACAGTTTTTCCAACAATAACAATTTGAGCTTTCTTTTTACAAAATTGAACACATAGTTATTGGCCTAAAAATGGTTGGAAAAGTTATTTCTATGTTTGTATAGTCAAATTATTTTTGTTTGGTTTGATTTCTTTGAGTTTTGAGCCAAATATGGCAAAAATACCATTGGTTGCTCTATCACAAAGCTAGGGTTTTCAAGAAGGGGTAAAATTCATGCTACTTTTGTTTGCACTATCCAAAATTGATGAAACTTGGAGAAAAGCTTCTTTATGTTTCTTACTAGGTTCCCACTGAAGTAAATTTTGTTATTTGATCATTTGTGCAAGACATTGAGGTATGTGTGTGTGTCATTCTACAGTGAAAAATGTCATAAAGCCCTAGTAAGTTGAGGGTTTTGTAAAAGCCTTATTTTTTGAGTTCAAAAAAGGAAAGCTAGGGTTTAAAGATGACTTTTAGAGAGTGTTGAGAGTCTAATAAGACTAATAATTCATATTAGTGAGTGAAATTATTTCAAACACCCTATTAGTCTTTCTTGAGAATTAAGTCTAGTTTGAAAGTTTATTTGGAGTCCTGCAAATTTGTTTTTTCCTTTGCATTAGGAACCTCCTTTGCATTAGGAACCTCCTTTGCAAATTTCCATACTCAAGATAGGTTTTTCATCTAAATGGTAGTGTCTCATAATATAGCTATTGAATCCATGAAGAGGATCCAAGACATGTTTCAATAGAATTTGGCTATGGGTTATTTAAATCAACTTCAACACAGGTTCAAGCATAAGAGCTTACCTTTTTGTCTTGAGTTTGAGTAGAAAAACCAACAACTTTTCCTAGTAAAAGGCCAATGGAATGAAGAATGTTTCCCATCCAAAACTCAAGGGAAGACTTGGAAGATAAACCCAAACATGCATTCTCAAGGGAATCTCCTCTACAGAGTTGAAGCCCACATGCCAAAGTTTGATGAAGATCCCAACCTAGTCAAAGAAATATAGGCCACCTTCAAAAGTCTTATTTCTATTTTCCATGCATGGGAAAAGCATAAAAAAATAGTTATAATAAAAGATAAATAATCGAGGTAACTTAATGTATGCATTTTTCTTGATTTAAGGACACCTAAAGAATGTTTTTGAATAATATCTCCTTGTTCTAATAAGAATATTTTCAAGGACCCTAGTAGGAAGAGTAGTATACACAACTAAAAATAAGTTCTTTGGAATAAATCTAAACTTATCATCAAGTGAAATAAGCTTAACAATCTTGAAGTACATATTCTTCTTAAAATAGGCAAGAAGAAATTTCCAAAGAGCTGAAGAGGAGGACACAAAAGAAAGAGAAATCTTGGCATCCTAAATATTTCCCCATTTTCAATCCATTTGTACCCAAGATAACTAAATCACATAAGCTTAGAAAATAAGGATTGCTGATAACACTAGGTTTTTTTCTAATTTATACTAGAGTGAGGGGCAAGATAAGGCTTAGCTTACATTATCTTCCTCTTACAAGAGAGTGCAAAAGGAATTATTAGAAAAGTGTACATTGACAAGTTGGGCATTATAATTGGGAAGGGAAATACCTTTGAACCTTTGCCAAGAAATCACATTAACAAACAAATAAAAAAAATAGTTGTAAGGACATATGGAGTTGGAGTAAGGGGACATCCTTAGGAAATGGATCCAAAATATCCAAAGAAGAAGAGTGTTGACCATTGATAGTGATGCAAATCATATCTAGAATGATCAAAAAAATCTAGAGCTCAATCCAAGAGCTTAAAGCATGACTAAAATGAAAAGGTCGATCAATGCATGATCATAAGACTTAGAAAATTTAATCTTATGAAGGTGATTTATTGTTGAGAGTGATGATCCCATTCTATATCTTCCAAAACAAAGATAATATTATCTAGGATTATTTTTTCTTGATGAAAATAATCTAATTGGAGTTGAATTATAATTGTAAATAATTGAAAAATCTAGAGAGAATTTTTTTTGGCTATTATCTTAGAAAAAATATTTAACAAAATGATTAGTTTCCAATTACATATTTTTATAGGATTCCCCACCTTATATATGAATTTAATACTGCCTTTGTTTATTTTAAACCTAAATAACTTATATCAAAATATTCTAAGTGAACCTAAGAAGGTCAAATTTAACTATTTTTTATGTGGATTTATGAAATTCACAAGGAAAACTATCATTAGTAGGAGCTTTGTCATTAATAATTAAAAAATTCATGTCTTTGAGATTGATAAAGGTGAGTTTTTGGCTACGTTTGGCCCACTACACAATGAAAAGCATGTAAAAGACCAAACTCATACATTTCTAAAGGAATATCAACTTCAAATGAAGGCCCTTTCTCTTAAAAACTTGCTAGTAATGGAAAACAAAGACCTAGAGAATATTAGGAAGCCTCAAAGAAGATTTATTGACCTTCTTTAATATATAATTTTTTGAGAAACCTAGCGAGTTTAAAGGGACTAAAAAAATCTTTAGAAAATTTATCCTCAATATTAAGTTAGTACAAATGGGCCTTGATTTAAGCTCTTTGGGTCATATGAATATCAACAATATTAGCTTTTGTGGATGACAAAACACAATTACAAAGTAGGAGAAAGTAAAAGCACCTTTACCTTAGTAGTAGCATGATTGAGCTTTGAGGTGACCACAACCATTATTGAAAACAAAATAATGCTAGCTTACATCCATAAATGTTCAATATATGAGTATTCCACTTTATAGCATCATTTCACCATTAGATTTAACCAATATCATGAGGAGGATGTGGCCTAATAGTCTAAATGTGTTGAATATGGGCTATATTGTAATTATGAATTAACAAAGATGTTTTGAATTCAAATTATGTTGTGTTTTCCTTTAGAGATACATCTCACCATTCAACACAAAATTAGATAAAAATGATATTGAAGGATAATATTTGGGAAAAGCTCTATTGGTTATTGGTAAAAAATGGCAAAGAAAAAGATAGATGGTCTTGATGACATAACCCTATCAAGACATTTAAAATTTATCTTCATTCCCAACCATAAATTTATCCATGTTATGGAAAGTAATTAGAATGATGATGACCAAAATTTATAATAAAAATATCTAATTTATTATGCATATTCATACCAACTTTTTCTTTTGTTATTTCTCTGTATTCTAGGTATGTTGCAATATTTATTAGAAACTAACTAAACTATTTTGATGTCCCACATATCTTGTGAGAATCAATGGAAGATACTTCACAATCCATCACCATATATGCTCAATTTTTCAATAATATCATTAAGAAAATAAATACTATCAATTCCAAGCTAATGGTTATTAATATTAAAGATAACCCATAAATTACAACTATTGGGCTCACACCCATTATCCACTATGTATTGTTTCCATCTAGTTAAGATGAAAGTGACAATTCCTTCATGGCCTAGTTCGTTATCAATATATACAAAAAGTGATTTTTCACCCATGTGCCAAAAAATAGTATACAGCATAAAACCTATAAGTTTTAACTCTTGTAAACAACAAACATCAAGTTTGGGAAAAATTTGTTGAGCATCATGTATGGTGTATTTTCTTCTCAAGTGAATATCTAAATATTTTATGAAATAAAATTCACCCTTCATGGTTGTTCTTTAAGAAATCCTCCTCAATGAGTGTCATAACACTTAGGGACCAAAACCAACATATATTTTCTTATCTAGCACAAATTCACCCTCCTTAGTATCATAATATAGATCATGAGCAGTGAGAGGCAAGAGATGAATGTGTCAAGGAAACTAGGTAGGGAGAAAGAATGCTAGCTAGGATTAAATTTTGTTAATCAAGGCTTATTTGTTGATTATGATCCCTTGTGGTTTGTGAAGCAGCTACCTCCTTCACATTGTTAGACTTCAAAACTTGAGGTCCATCACCTTTATCGTTAGAGTTATAATTATTTCTTCTATATTTATTATGGTCTGAGCATCCATATTTTTTAAAGGAGAAGAACCACCACAAAGTTTCTTGGGTTGAGGTTCAGGGGATTAGATAACTAGAGGATAGGCCTTGTTTTTATACTCAAGGGATTGACATTGATAATTGGTGTAATGTAGATTAAGATACACAATTCTTTAAGTGAAGCTTTGGGTTCTTATTTTGGTTTCTCTAGACTCCTTAAGGTCCTTAAATAAGTTATCCTCAATGAAAATCCTTTGTGAGGGTGAATAAAGAAAATGAACTCTTGATCAACATGAATAATATATCTTAGTGGGGCCATTATATAGTGTATAATAGGCCATAGTAGAAAAAGTAGACTAGAGATTTTGATCTAGATAAGGACTCAAAGGGAATACTCCTCAAGAAAACAAAACATCATGTTCAAGAGGAAACAAATAAATATGAACATATATGTATTAGGGTTGATACTTGAAAATTGCCTTAGAAAATTTGAATTCAGCAAAATGCAAAGGAAAGAAACCTTTAGTAATGTTTTGGAGGGCCTCCAAATGTGCCTCATGAGGGACCTTCATGTAATTGAACCAACTCTTTTTCATTCTTTTAAAGGGAAAGCAAGTAACAAAAAAACCCATCAAGAGTATATTTTTATATCCATTTGCATACATTTCCAAAATCGTGATAAATAAAACTACATCAAGAACAAAATAGTTACCTTGTAAACCAATTTTGTATAAACTTGCTACTATATTTCAAAGATATTTTCTTGCACTTCCAAACCAATGATCTCAACATCAATGTCATATCACTTTGGTTAGAAACTATTAATTAGGGAAAGTAATTGACCAAAGACAAGGAAAAGACAAATAACTTAAATAAATGTGGAAAAATCCTACATTAGAAAGCAATATGGAATAAATGTAATAAGAACAAAAATAACACAAACACGATCATGTGAACCAAACCAAACCAAACTAAAACCCTCATATCAACAAAATTGAATTATTAGTTTTTAAAAAAAGAATCTCATTCACTTAAAAAAACTACCAAAAAACTCTATTGAAAGGTCATTCTCTCTTGTTTTTTAATTTAGAAGTATTGATAGTTTAACCAATAACTTGGAGAATTACTCTTTATAGGATGAGACACCTATAATCTTTTAGACAGTGCATAATAAATCTCATATAAACTAGATAAATAAAAAATTGAATCCATGACTTTGTTTACCTTGATCTGCCTAGTAGTTTTTAGTATCAACTCCCCATCCTTAAATAACTTCATTTAACCAACAACTTGGAGAATCATTCTTTATATAATGAGACCCATATATTCTTTTAGTATCAACCTTCTATCTATAATTTTTAAATATCAATATTTTAACCAATCACTTTGAATATCTCTTTATAGAATGAGACCCCTATAATATTTTACAAAGTGCATAATAGATTTCATCCAAACCAGATAAATAAAAAATTGATTCCATGACTCAAACTACCTTGAGTTGTCTAGTGGTTTTAGTATCAACCCCCTTCATTGAATGAATGGATGAAATATTTTAATAATGTCTGCAAGGCCAAATCAACCTATGAGACCCCCTAAGTAGCACACACCCTATAATTGGGTGCCAAGACCTTAACCACTTTGTAACTTATTTAAATTTGATCTTGTACAATGAATTTTGCCCACTATGTTTGTTGTTCTATCTAGCTACATTTCTTCAAATAAAGTACTTAACCTGTCTGCTTTTAAAATATCCACATAGCTAGAACAAATATCATTGTATGTTGGGCATTCCATGATGAAATGTCACTCTATCTTTACCACTCCTCTATTATAGAATAGTCATATCCTTTTTTCCCATTCTTCCTTATGTATCATCCATGTACCGGTTTCACACCTCAAATGGTGAGAACTAGTCCCAAGTTGAGCTATAATAATTTTTCTCTCCATTTGATATTGGCTCCTATGTATGCTTTTTCTTCATGGTCTCCCATGGGGTTAAACTCTTTCATATAGTAGGATTTTTATGCCCCTTTTTGTCTTGACCAAATGAGACTCTTGAAATTTTCCCTCAGAAATATTTTATTTTCTCATTATTATCCATACATTCTTGCAAGTTAACATTCCATTTTTTCATCCATTTGTTGTTTTTCTTCATCCACATGTTTTTTCTTCTCTCAACTTTTTTGTCCATAATCAACTTAGGCCAATGGTTTTTCTCCATACTTTGAGTTTTCTTTAAGTAGCTTAACAATAGACCATGAGTGAATATTTTAACAAGAAGATACTTGTTTTTGTTAATAGGATCTCATAAGGGACAATAATTTTAATTTTGAGACTGCTGATGATTAGATGTTTTTTTATTTTTTCTACTTGCCTCCATTTCTGATTTGACATGCTACTGCCTCAAATATCGCATCTGTAAAGGATCATCGAGGTGACCAACAAACCAATTTTTTTTTCTTGGTTTTCCAATCCCACAACTCTACATTCCTACATCTATTTTGTAAGGGATATAGTGCTTTCTAGCCTCCTTGAATTCTTTTTGCTCTACACATTTCCTACCTGAGTTTTTTTGTGAAAATCAATCCCTAGCTATTTTTACTCATTCACTATCTCTGAAGGATTGTTTTTTAAAAGGAAAGTGTTTTGAGTCTTCTCGTTTCTTTTCAAATAGAGGATCATCACTTTGGGTGTTCACTTGCATCCCAACCTCATGATAAAAGGTTTCAAGCACCTTCAAGTATTCCCTTAATCCATTAAATATTTCAACAATTAAAATAAGATCATCCAAATAGAGAAGTAATTTAATCACACATTTAGCTAGTTGAACTTCCTCTCCATTAATCTTGTTTAGTCATTCTTCCAACTTATAAATATATAGCCCAAATAGAGTTGGAGAGAGTGGGCACCCTTGTTTGACACCAATATCATGCCAAAGAATTTTTACATCCCATCTATGGATTTGATTTTAGCCTTGACCTGCTCATAAAGTCTATGCACTACAACTCTAAGCTCATTAGGAATTTCCAATTCTTCCATTCTATTTGAAAGTTTTTTGCATGGAACCATGTCAAAGGCCTTCTTATTGTCTACAAAATAGCGAAGGCCTCAACACCTTGAGTATTCCATATTTTTTCAACCAAGAATATTCTAAGGGTGACACCGAGATTAATAGTAGAATGTTTTGGTCTAAAACAAGCCTATTCCTTAGCTCTTTTAACTTCTATTTCTACCCACTTGCTGGCTTTTCTTTCTATCATGCTAGCAAAGAGTTTTGCCAAGAGGAGGTTAGCCATAATAATGCAGTAATTTGATGGATTATTTATGTCATCGCTTTGGGAGGGGAATCACAATGCTGGTTGTCCAATTTTTAGGAAAACCCTCTTCATTAACAACATTGGAGATACAATTGATATGAGGTGTAAGGACATCAATGCCCCATTTCAAATGTTTAGCTTGCATCCTATTGATATCTTGGGCTTTTCTCCCTGGCAACCTCTTTATGCCTTGACTGATATCTTCAATGGTGAAAAAATTAGTCATGACCTTGATTACCAAAGAACTAAGCTATCATGAACTTGATTACTAAAGGACTATGCTTATGTCCACACTCATATAACATCTTTGCATATTCAAGCCATTAGGACCTTGAGATTTTATTCTCTATTTGCTTCCTCTTTTGTTGCAACTCTTTCCAAATTTTTTTGGGATTTTTATTTTCCAAGATTAATCAACTTAGGCCTTTATGCTCACATATTTTTCTTTTTTACATATTAGTAGCTTTTCATAGTCTTTCTTGTTTTCTTTACTCATTCCCCCTCTTAGATTTTTTTTGCTAGCTTGTACTCATCATCAAACTACATGTTTGCTAGGAAAGCATTTTAGCCTCTCTTATGGGTCTAGTCCTCTTACACCCTTTAAATGCCTTGTGAATTAGAGGAACTAGAGTATCTTTGTCTACAAGGTGTTGCTTTGTGTAATCTAAATTATATTAGGAAATCTTAATGAGCCATTCAAGGGTACCATTGAATATTTTCTGATTTTCTTGTGTCATTAGGATCTTACCATGCGAGGATGCTTCCTTGTGCTTAAAATGAATTTACTCTCTTTGTTTCTCATTTAAATGGATGGCCAATTTCATAAAAAATGGGTTGTGATATGATTTTATCCCTATTGGGCATTCTCTTATCTCTATCTCCATTACTCTTGAGGTGTGATCTTGAGAGCACATAACATAGTCAACAACATTGGCCGTTGTATGTTTTACATGTCATGTTTCTTGAATTTGGCCACATTTTCATACCATTGCATATGATCATGTTGTACAAACCACATAAGCCCAATAATTCTACTCCATAATGATTAATTTTGCCCTTGTTGTCTTGTGAAGACCTTTCCCAACATTGATCTTTCTCTTCTTTTAACCATAGCGGGTCACTTCTTTCTTTGCAACTTCTCTTCATATTGAGGGCTTTGTTGCTTTTTGTCCTAGAATTAAAGTCACATATTATTAAGACTTCACCCAAATGATTAAAAATAGAATTATTTTTTTTCAGTTATGTATAGGGATCTTCTTAATCTAGATTCCTCTTCTTATATGTTTTTGATCCTTTTGGAGCAAAGTAACATGTTGCCACCCTTATCAAAACTTGATTTTCTATTATTTTCAGTCACATGTACTATTTATTTGAGTTATCTTTCTCTATACTTATGAATCTACTCCAAATTTCTTTAATTAAGACAATAATTCCTCCATGTCCTTTGTCACTATTAGTTCTTTCGTTCCAAACTGATGCTTTTTGTATCCCTCAAATTGAAGAGCTCTACACCTATCATGCTTATGTGCCTCTATAAGAAAGATAATATCTTTACCTTTAGCTATGGTCCCTAACTCATATCCTCTTCTCCATGTTAATATTATTTAGAAAAACAAAGAGGGGGGGTGAATCAACTGTTCTTAGGTCCAGATGTACCAATTGAAGTTTTAAACACTTCAACAATCTTAGATCTAGTCACCAACACAACTCGGTCTCTAAAGTATATATATCATAAACATATAACATGCAGTCCACTGTCCAAAAGTAATTAACTTGCAGAATATAGAAACATTCACATCAAAACATTCACACAAGTATAACACTAGGATTTATAGTGGAAACCCAACTTGGGAAAAACCACTTTGTAACATGTTATTGACATTTTCACTCTTATGAAGTGAGCTCTGTGAAAAGCCAACCTTGTTAAAGGTTTACAAACACACTACTATGTGTGACCCTATTAAAGGATTTAAACATTCTGTCAAAAGTGACCTGGTTAAAGGATTGGAGTACATTCCATTAGAATGCCACCTTGATTAAAGGATTTGACGCAGGACAAGTAAGGAGGATCCAATTAAGGACAGTCCAAACAAGCAGCCAAACACCACAATGTGGAATAACACAACAAGATAATGTTTTCAACTAAATTTTCATTAACATGCCTGACTGTAAGGCCTTTCGGGTCAGGGCCAAATACAATCAAAGTATTTATGCCATCTTCCAGCTAGTCTAGCTCTAAAACAAATCAACAACTGATGGAAACCCTAAGGAAGATTTGAACTTGAGCTCGCAAGCCTCCAAGCAATCTCCTTGTCTCCAAGCATGCAAACCATTAGCTCCATTATTACAAACTATCAAATAACAATATGATCTTCAAGATCTCGTAGGATCTAAAAATGCTATCCTTCTATCTTCCCAAATCTGCTCCTAAACAACTACCCAAACACTCCTTAAATACTAATCTTTAGCCACAAGTCAGCTAGAAGAAATAATTAACTCCTAAGCCAAGTCAGCTCCTATTACAAATAAATATTAAATGCAACAAAGTCAGCTCATAAATAGCCTTACAAACATTTAATTCTTCATGTCGGTCTCAAGATCTACATAGGAGAATACAACAAAAGCTACCAACAATAAAAGGACCAAGTCGGCCAACCAAATCTCAAGAACTCCAATAGGTAAACCAGAACAACCGAGTGCCGGAGAAACAATCGAGCACCAGTGAAACAATTGACCAAGCCAAGCAACACTGAGCAACACATGCATCACCGAGCACAAGAGGTTTCACTGAGTTCCTTCAGCGACTGAGCTTTCTTCAATAACCGAGACCATCAGTTAAAGCTGCAACCGAGTAACATAGAACCAAAATAACATACCACCATGTAGATTCATTGAGTACCCTAGAATGCCCCACACCCCAGGTTCGAAAAGATATTCTCATAGGGTAGAAGAACATCTTCTGGGATTCAGCACATAAACCCCAAACTGGTTCTTCACATATAAGTCCTCTAACTTTTCAGATTGCATACTCTTCCACTTCTGTTTCCTTTGTCTCTTCAAATCTTTCCTTGATAACACACAAGCTTGTTCTCCATAGTGATCATCATTCCTCTTAGGATCCAACAACTCAACTCAGCTACCAATACTCAGACTCCTCCTACCAAGTGTTGTATCAAACAAAGGCATTGGGAAAACTTCATGTCATCCTTCTTAATAGTAAACACATTCTTGACATAATCATACATAGCTCTGCAATCATATTGCCAAGGTCTACTGAGCAATATATGACAACTATTCATCTCCATAATATCACACAACACTAGATCCTTATACTGGTCGATCTGAAAATCAACAAAGCACTAATCCCTCACTTCCAGAGCATGAACATTTTGTAACCAACCAATCCTATAAGGATGAGGATGTTTCATTCTATTCAAACCAAGTTTCTGAACTATGTCCTTAGCAACAAGGTTATCAGTACTACCACTGTCAACAATTACATCACAAAGTTTACCTCTAGAATTGCACCGAGTTCTAAACAAATTACTCCTCTGACAAGGTTTCTCATTTGCACCAAGCAATGTTCTCCGAACCAGCTAGTTCTCAGATTCAAGTTCATTTTGAATGTTCTCATTTACTATAGCAGTCCTTCGGTCACCAAACTTCTCCTGTGTACACTCAAAAGAATGGTGTCCTTCTTCACCATAATTATAACAAGTACCCTTAATGATAACTTTTTCTGTCTTCTTCTTAGGTTCTACAGCCTTCGGTTCATCTTCAACAGTCTGTTTATCCTTCACCGAGTGATCAATCTTTTCCTTCCCTCAGGGATTATTATGTTGTCTCCTTTTCAACTTATCTTCTGCCTTCAGAGCATATTGATAAGCATCTTCAATTGAATCAATCTTCAACATACCAAGCTCGTCCTGGATATTAAATCTCAAACCATTCACATACCGAGCTACTTTTTCTTTACCAAGTTCTCTGTGTCCAGACTGAATAGTCAACTTATAAAACTCCTCGGTATAGTCTTCCATAGTCAAATATTTTTGCTTCATATTCTGCAACTTCTTAAACAAGTCAAGTTCATAGTCAGTAGGTATGAACTTAGCTTTCAATTTAGTCACCATCAACCTCCACCAATTGATCTTCATTTCACCTTCATCTTCTCTATCTCTTTGTAATTCTTTCCACCAAAGAGCATCATGTCCTTTCAACTTAGTCTGTGCCAATCTTACTTGAAGAGGATCTTCAATTTCTTCAAGCTCAAAGAAGTCTTGTAATTCACCAATCCAATCAATCAAGTCCTTGAGTCTCAAAGTACCAGAGAAAGTAGAAACTTCCATTCGGTAACTAGTACTTAACCGAGCTCCAGATCTATGTAACCGACCAGTACTGTCTTCACCAAATCTATCTCTCCGATCATCACCACTAGATCCAGCAGCTTCAAAGTCTTCAGTAGCTTCCTCATAACCATCATTAGTACCAAGATTCCTCGGCATACCAACAATAGCTCTCATGACCTCAGTGGTCATGTCATTCTTCATCAATTCCATCTCATATCTTAAATCAATTTTAACTTTCTTTGTAATCTTTGATTCCACAACATCATAGAGATCTACAATCGCTCTAAGGTCCAATCTTCTCGGAGGCATCCTTCAAGATTTTTGAAAATCCAAAGCAATAAGTCACCAACAAGGTCCCGGTGTAAACAACCTCAACCAAAGATCGGTTTACACACTCAAGATCTTCAAGCTCTGATACACCTGATGCAGGACAGGTAAGGAGGATCCAATTAAGGACAGTCCAAACAAGCAACCAAACACCACAATGCAGAATAACATAACAAGATAATGTTTTCAATTGAATTTTCATTAACATGCCCGACTGTAAGGCCTTCCGAGTCAGGGCCAAATACAATCAAACTATTTCTGCCATCTTCCAGCTAGTCCAACTCTGAAACAAATCAACAATTCATGGAAACCCTAAGGAAGATCTGAACTTGAGCTCGCAAGCCTCCAAGCAATCTCCTTGTCTCCAAGCATGCAAACCACTAACTCTGCTATTACAAACTATCAGATAACAATATGATCTTCAAGATCTCGCAGGATCCAAAAATGCTATCCTTCTATCTTTCTAAATATGCTCCTAAACAACTACCCAAACACTCCTTAAATACTAATCTTTAGGCACAAGTCAGCTAGAGGAAACAATTAAATCCTAAGCCAAGTCGACTCCTATTACAAATAAATATTAAATGCAACAACAGTCAGCTCATAAATAGCCTTACAAATATTTAATTGTCCATGCCGGCCTCAAGATCTACATAGGAGAATACAACAAAAGCTACCAACAATAAATGGACCAAGTCGGCCAACCAAATCTCCAAGAACTCCAGTAGGTAAACCAGAACAACCAAGCGCCAGAGAAACAATCGAGCACCAGTGAAACAACCGACCAAGCCAAGCAACATCGAGCAACATAGGCATCACCAAGCACAAGTTCCACCGAGCATAAGAGGTTTCACTAAGTTCCTTTAGCAACCGAGCTTCCTTCAATAACTGAGACCATTGGTTAAAGTTGCAACCGAGTAACACAGAACCAAAATAACACACCACCATGTAGATTTACTGAGTACCCTAGAATGCCCCTGCATCAAGATTTAATAATGACTGTTAGGTCAACCTTGATTAAAGGATTTAGACTGATACAATGGTTAGAAAGTAACAGTAGTTTCTGATCTGAAAAATATACAACTCACTTTGCAAATAATAGATCCAATTCGCACATATATGCCGATTTACTGACTTAGCTCCATTTTCATCTCCATCATTGATCTACTCAGAATTTGCTTCAAGCAATCACAGCTCTGATCAACTCCTTCACAATTTCACCTTCAGCCTTCTACTTAGACTTGTCAGTCAATAAAATCAACAACTTCAACCCATGCTGTAACCTCACAATTAGGTTTTCCTTTATACCTCTTCAATTAGGTAGATCCATCTTTTGTCACTTAATCTCCTCCGTAGATCTTAGGTTTAGGTCAGATTCATCGAATCCTTCCAACATTTAAGTACTTCATCCTTCCTTCTAGATACATCTTCAAACTTCTCATTGAATCCATAATAAAATGATTTACCATGCATTAAATTCTTCATACAATCAATTAATAAAGTCAACACGATTTACATATCCCAATAATTCAACTATGTTAGCTGAGAATCTCAATTCTTTCTCCAAATGTAAATTACTGACACTCGGTCAATACTATGTTCATCTCCTGGGTCATCACTGCGTAACTCGGTTATCTCTACAAACTGTCTTCCTCGGCTAACACTGTCTTGCTTGGCATAAACTGATGTTCGGTCAATACTAAATTTACTCGGCATATACTGGCGCTTGGTCGACATATACTGCGCTCGGTCGACACTAACATCACTCGACTTAAACTAGATTTCTTCACTTTTGCTCAGTTAAGCCTACTTCTTCAGTCTTTCTTCTTACTTAGAGAAACAATACATTATCTTATCAATGTGCCAAATAATCAAGTACCCATTGAAGTATCAAATAAGTAAACTTTTTTTTAGGTTCTCTTGTTATCTCTCTTGCCCTAATCCTTTTCATCAATCAATAGATATGGTACTTTCTTAGATAGCAACAGTCTTACCAGTTAAGGTTTGACATCATTGACAAGACAACAATTGTTTCAATTGTAGTTTCCAACACTCCACTGAGATATCCTCTACAATTCAACTAACTATAATTAAGTGTTCGTGGGGGGCTCAAGTTCCTATTTCTTATTTGTCATTTGGTCATTGATTTAGGCCTATTTTGTAACCAAGCCCATTTTCCATTGTTCCTTCATGTCTTTACCTTTTCCCATTCTTTCCTTCTTTCTGAGATATGGTAAGGTCCTCATTAAGATATATGTATGTACCTTTGACGAACTCTTGTTTCTTAGAATTGTATTTTTGTCTTCTATATTCTTCAAAGTAACCCTTACACTTTAGATTACTCCATACCATTCTAACTGATTTTTAAGAAAATCTCTTAATTCTTTTGTATTTTTTTTTCTCCTTAATATTCACGATGATATTCACTTCTTCTCTTCTTGTATCTGCCTCCTTCCTTGCTTTTCTGAGCTCACTTCTTGTGTTTGATGGCCCCTTCAATTGACTCCGTTTAGGTTTTCCTCCCCTTTCAAATTTAAAATTGTTCAAAGTGTCGTGGCATCATTATTCTGGCTAATTCGCTCTTTACTCTCTCATTCACATACGCACTCCCGGTTTAGGAGCAGAGTGAAAACTGATACTCCAATACCAGGACATTGCAACGGTCACAATGGCCCGATCAACTGCTCGGTTTTCATCATCACCGCAGGAGATGCAACGTGTTTTAAGACTGGCTATAATTTCAAGGATTCTAGTGTTGGGTCTTATCATCATTTGCAGGTGCATAGCCAGCCCCTATGACACATCAGCCTCGTTGGATCCACCTTGCCTATCAAAATCAAACATGCTGGATCCATATGCAAGGAAACAGGAACAAACAGGTCTTGCCCACAAGCTGGGCAAGGCCATAGAGGCCACAGTTGTGTGGGATTCAGTCTACTATGTCAGAATTGCTCAATGTGGGTATGAATATGAGCAAACTTATGCGTTTCTACCCCTTCTTCCACTCTCCATGCTGTTTTTATCCAAAACAGGTATTGACTTTAATCACATCAAAATTTAATGATTCGTTGAATTTATTTGGTTCGTGGGGATCGGCCGATATAGTATGAAATTAATTTAATCAAAATCAAATGTCTTGTTGAAGTCATATGCATTGTGGGGATTGAGAGAATTCTTATCAAATTTATTTATCTCAAAATTCAACATCCTGTTCGATTCATATGCTTTGTGAGGATTATTTGAAATTTGAAACATTGTCTCTTTGAATATGCAGTTTTAGCTCCACTAATCCCCTTGTTGGGACAGAGGGCTGTATTGGCTTTGTCTGGGTATATTCTCAACAATATCGCCTTTGTGTTTGCTGGCCTTTTTTTGTATAAGTAAGTCCATATCCTACTTTGAAAATAGTTAAATGGGTTTTATTTAAAATTTGCCCTGAAAGCTCACAAAAGAAGGAATCTATGCTGCCTTTCCTAGAGGATATCAACAGTTCTTATAGGTTTATTTGATTTAACTGTGTTAAATAGGCATTAATGGGCTTTCATGCATCACTTAAGTTATTTTCTGTTTAGAATCAACTTTGTAACATCTCTCTCCCTACGCACGTGTTTCTTATGTCACAGGCTAGCCAGGTGCCAATTTGGCGTATGAGATTCTTCCTTGAGGAAGCCCATTAGGGAATTTCTTTTCACTTATGTCAAATAGTATTTATATTTTGTACATCTGATTTTTGGCTTCATGACCCGGCTGAGTACTTTGCATATGCAACATATAAATTATGTTGGATGAGACAATCTTGAGGGTTGCACTCAATGGCATAAACTATAAACAAACTGGTCTATTAGGGGATATGTTTTCACTTACATATTATTCAAATTTTGTACATCTGAGTTGACCTCATGACCAGGCTGTGTACTTATATATGGAACATATAATAAAAGTTTGTTGAAACAATCCTGATGGCTGCATTCAATCGTATAAACAAACTTAAGGATTCCTAGTTTGGGGGGTAGCTATTCCACCTAAGTTGCATGATGCTTATATTTGGGTTCATTCCTTTGTTTCCCATATCATTTTTAATGAAACAAACTGGAGCTGAAATAAATCCCTGGTGGATGGAATGAAACTTATAAAATCTTACAAGTGAACTGAGACCTTCTGCATTTAGACTTTGTTTTTAACTATGATACCGATCATTTTTTTATAGTATCTTTTACCTTTAAAATTCTGCGTACACGCATAATCAAAACACTGTACTAATGCACACCCAAATATTTTCTCTTCCAGGCTAACACTACTTGTTTTGAAAGACCACAAGGTGGCGCTTCGCACAGTAACCCTTTTCTGTTTCAACCCTGCTTCCATATTCTATTCTTCAATGTAAAATTCTTCTTGTTACTCCTTTGTAATTGCAGCATTGTTCACTTAAAAAGCTTATTATATTACACAGAGGCATTGAGGTGTTTGTTCTTTTGAGATGCAAGATTTGACATGAATTTAAGTGTTTCACTTATAGTCTGCAACAGGTTGCTGTTATGATTTGACAGATATTCAGAAAGCTTATTCTCTCTTCTATCGTTTGCTGGCATCTATTTTCTACTGTCTGGAATGAATTGGAAGGCAACACTCTTGTTTGCCATGTCTAGTGCTGTGAGGTCCAATGGTGTGATCAATGCCGGATTTATTCTTTTTCAGGCAATGCATCAGGCTTATGAAGCTTTTTTCCGGCAAAAGCGTGTCTTCGTAAGCTTTTTTGTCTGATCTGAGAACAAAGATGTTTTGTTTTGCTATTTTTCTTTCATATTTATATCTTCTTCCTTTCTTAAAAGAAATGAAATGAAAATGGCAGGTGGAAAATCATTTGTAGCCTTAAAATCACAACTTGCTTATCCAAAATTTTAGCTGATGCTTTCAACTTTGTTACTGTTTAAGAGATTTAACACTTCTTGGCACCAACCAAAAACAGCTTTACAGAGGACAGAGTGGGGAAGCCACACTTTTGCAATTTTGTTAGTAACTTGGTAGTTTTTAACACAATTTATGCTATTCTATCCCAAGTTAAGCCTAAATTTTTATTCTAGATTTTGGAGAAGGTGAAGCGTTTCCACAAATTTCAACCCCTAAAAGTTAAGAAAACTGTCAAAGTATTAGTCTACGAAAGTTATTTATAACCTCTTCAGTTGTGTCATTCCACATTGTGTCAACTGAACTTTAATTAAGATATTAAGTTACAAAGCTGTTAAAACATCACAGGCTTATGAATCCCTCCCCTGAGAAACCCTAGCTCGGTTGACAAGTGTAAAAAGAAAATGATCTTTGTTGATAGAAACCAATTGTGGAAAACGGTCTGTCTCCCTTCCCAACCTCCAAAAGGAAAGCCTCTGTTGTCATTCAGGAGGAGCCAAAATTAAGGAAGAAAACTAAAAACAGCCTCTCCACTGTTGCAAAGGGAAAGGTGATTGTTATTAAGTAAAATGGAGCATGCTATAGATATCTTGGACGAGGAAGACTTTGGACAAGGTGAGGAAGAGTCTGGTAAGGGTGGTAAGGAGAATGTGGGTGGTAGAAGGGCCTGTGGCAATGAAAATAATTTTTTTTCTGATAAGAAAGTTAAAAATATGGAGCTAGATTTTTTGGAGAGCTTAGTGAGGATGAGGAGAAATTTTTCTGTCCTATAGAGGAAGATCCTTACTCTGAGGAAATGGTTGACCTTCTGCAGTAGAAAGAAGAGGATGCTTCTATTCCTATTTCTGCCCAGAATGACAATCATTCTTCTTGGGGTATGGAGAGTCAGGGGATGAAGAAACCAACCATGAGGATGATCAGAAGGAAGATAAGAGGAATGAGAAGATCTCAGAAACAGAATTGGTGCCATTGAAAGGAACGAGCATGAGCAGGAGGATTGCAAAATATGTGACAGCAAGTGGGATAACATTTACAGCTCCTTGAATCTATACCAAAACAGGGTTTTAAAAATGGAGGAAGCCTTCTACGAACTTGTCAATATTACTGATGGAATCATGGAGAGAACTGTGATTGGTACAATGACTGGGCAGTTTTGGATCAAGAATTAATGCTGAGGATCAGCAGGAGATTGTCAAGAAGCATAGGAAGACCAGGCATTCTCTGGAGGCTGCTTGTTTGGAGAAGTCTATGGAGTCACCCGTTTAAAGATTGGAACTATCTCTGTTTGTGAGTTTTTGGTTTCTTGTGTTGCTTTGTAGTACTGCTGTTTGTAGGTTTTGGGGTGGCCGGGTGGTTAGTTTTTGCTGTTGTTGAATGTGTCTCTGTTCTGCTATGGTTTACTTTTTGTAAATTCAAATTGGTTCAAGGCCCTTCCTTGCTTAATATGTCAAAAACCATTTGCAGGCTTATAAAAAAAGTGAGGAAATATGTAGGTAATGAAGGAGGAAGGTACTGCCACATTCTTCTATGATGAACCATGGCAATATCATACTTCAACTGTGTGAACATTACCCACTTAGTGCTGACTTTCATTAAATGGAAGAAAGGTGAAACTTTTTGTGCTCAAGCACATTAAAAACTGAAATGTTTGAAAATTTAGTCCATAGAAGCAAATATCTTTCTCAAGAATATCTCAGCAAATCAAAGGATGAGGAATATCATATTTTCAATTTCTTGGGGTAAAACTGGGGAAAAACCGGGAAAATATCAGAAACCCAAAAAACACAGAAAGAAAGAAATAACCGATGTGTCTTATATTTAAAATTTTAAAGCCATCCTAATTACAGAGGAAGTGAGAAAGTGCAAGTAAAGGACAGTGTACATCATGAATTTTGAAATATAGAGTTTACTTATAGTTATTAATATTGAGATGCTGATTACAGTACACACTGTATGGTGCATTACTACGTAATTTGACTTCAAAGTTCAAACCTCAAATCAATTACAAACTACAGAATATGGATGTCAACATATAAAATACATTTTTAAAGTGAAAGTATGAAGAATGTTGAATTTTGCTTTTGAAACCAATTGAAGCCCTTCATATGGAGTAATTTGGATTTAACAACAGAAAATTGTCTCCAAGAAGATATGCAGTTAATCTTTTGTCATGCCCTGCCTGAGCCTAGGGCTTTATACCACAAATCGCAGCACCGAAAGGAAGGACGACTCAAAATAAAGACAAATAAAATCAAGACTAATTCTATCTTGACAAGAGCCGACTAGGGCAAAATAAGCAGAAGCAGAATACACTTAATAAATATTAATTGGCTAATGCTAGTTGGTCATCCTCACATGCTAATCAGTTACCTCTGAATTAATCCTAGTCGGCGACCAGGGAAATAATTACCAAACCATTACCAGGCGACTTTACTATTTGCGCCCAAGATAATGGCATACATATCTTAATATATTCAGGAGCAACGGATTGGTATAAGAAATACAGCACTGAGGTTAGAAGTTAGAACAATGATGGCGTTCATTACGAATAAACAACGGCAGATAATATCTGACTTAATAAATAAGTATCAATAAGGAAGCAATTTCCTAGAACAAGAAATAATTAAATTATAATTAAGTTAAGCCAGCGATTAAGAGGAAGAGTTGTGACTCTTTCAAAGGGGTAGAAAGATTGGAGATGCATGACTTCTCCCTCATATTGGAGGCTATTAAAAGGGGGAGAATTCATTTGAAGTGGGCATACATAGATAAGGTATCAAATCGAAGAGATTAGAGCAGATACACAAATCTGCGATCAGTAATCAGCAGACTGGTAATCCAGCAAGGAATTGGTATGCGATATGGATGAATGATCATATATATATATATATAATCTTTTTGTCTTTGATCAAGATACTAATCTATTTATATTTCTATAATTAATAAATTTATCTATTCCTTGCCCTACAAGCAATCATATATAGAATTGGAGGAAATATGTTAGGGAGTGGCAGCCAATTGGTTCCCACAACCTAAGCACACCACCCCTTGTTGGATGGACGAAAGTTCCTACCACTTGAGGGCCAAGGGGTCGAATTGTTTTGGCTGGATGTTCTGTATTCTTGGGCTTAGTTGTGACAAACAGTGTTTGGGTGTCCTATCATGCCTTTCCTTCCATTCCTTACTATGGTTGATTGTGGGAAGTGAAACCATAGCCTAGAAGAAATCATGTATGGGCTAGAAAGGAGACATGTTAGGGAGAGGCAGCAGATCGATTCCCACAATGTAAGCACACCACCCCATGTTGGATGGACAGGAGTTCCTATCACTTGTGGGCCATGGGGTCAAATTGTCTTGGTTGGACATTCCACACTCTTGGGCTTAGTTGTGACGAACAATCTTTGAGTGCCCTATCATGCTTTCCCTTCCAATCCCTACTATGGTTGGATTTTGGGAATGAACTATAGGTTAGATCCAAGTAGTGACACCATTCATCATTTCATTTAATGTTAATTGTTAATTTACACTTAAGTTCAATAACTATTAGATGATCTAATTATGGAATATTAGTTGTAAACAAATTATGTTGTTGGAATTGTTACTTTGGGCAAAAATTAGGTATACCCTAGTAAGGGACATGGCAATTGGCATCAAAGCCTTGATTCTGCCAACTTGAGTATCAAGAGGAAAAGTATATGCAAGCAAGCCAAAGAACTCAAAGAGCATTAGAGAGAGAAAATAAGAAACTTGTAACAAGCAACAAGTCTATTTGAAACAATACAATGAGTGAACAAATGGGAATGAATTGAGGGCTTTCATGGAGTGCAACAAACATATAACACAAGCTCTCATAGAGAAAAATGGGAGGACAAATCAACTACTTCTACAAACCCTTCAAAATATGAACAATACAATCAACAATCTTAGACCCAACCGTGCTAATGGGAGGGATGTCACCTCTAACCATTTAGAAAATGACAATAGAGCTTCGTTAGGGTCAACACCAAGAATAACTAGACCCTCCTTACCTAAAGAAGGGCCAACACGAAAAGAAGAGGAAATTAATACACCAAATCATAACTTAGATGACCTTGCTGAAGCATATTCACAACTTGAACTTGAAGTTAGAAGTATTCCATATATGGGAATATTGTGAGGTTGGAACAAGAAGTAACCCTACAAGGGAGAGGGGTGGACCTAATAAAAACGTACATCACAAAGTAGGCAAATTGACTCTCCCTAACTTTTTTAATGGTTCGGGGAAGGTCACTGCCCATTCATGGATCCAAAACTTAAATACATGTTTATCTCTTAATCCCATGATAGAAGAAGATGCCATCAAATTCGCCATCTTACATTTAGAAGGGGTTTTACACGACTGGTGACACCATGACCTGATTACTCAAGGCTACCTAAACATATCAACTTATGATGACTTCATTGAGAAACTCATTGAAAGATATGACCAAAAACACCTTAAGAGATATTTTAAAGAATTAACTCAATTAAGACGAGAAGGGTTTGTTGATGACTATGTAGCAAAACTCCAAAGGATCTTTGTCATGGTCCTCATAATTACTGAAAAAAGACTCACTTACCTATTCATAGAAGGACTATCAAAAACTATTCGTGGCCTAGTAAGTGCCCTTGATTCTTCCACTCTCCAAGATGCAATCTTAAAAGCCCTATGACTTGAGACCACTAAAACAAGGGATAAAAGTCATTCTAAAAATACATCATCAAAAGAGAAAACCTTCTATAAGAAAGACAGGCATCAAAGAACATTTCCTCCTAGGGATGACCTTGATGAGCTTCGAAGAAAAAAATTATGTTTCAAGTGCAAGGAAAAATGGGAGCATGGGCATATTTGTGGTTAAGAAGAATTTTGAAAGAAAAACTAGTTCTACAAGTGTAAGGAGCAATGGGGGCTAAGACACATGTGGAAAAAGAAGCCAACTACATAATATAGAGGCATTGTTTGATGAAGAAGCATGGGAAGAAGAAAAGGAAAACCTAGGCAACAGAAGGTGCGATGAGGAAGTTGATAAATTTGATGTATGACCAAACAAGTTTCCTCTCTCTCTCTCTCTCTCTCTCTCTCTCTCTCCAACTCTCCAAAGGTCGACTTCATACACCATCCTTCACACACTTCTACAGTTGCACACAATTCATTCTCAACCACACATGATCTCACACTCCCAAATGTATTAGCTATCTACTTTTAATTCAACCTAAAGATTTGACTAATATTGATTTCCCAAACAACAATGATCTCTCTCTCTCTCTCTCTCCAACTCTCCAAAGGTCGACTTCATACACCATCCTTCACACACTTCTACGGTTGCACACACAATTCATTCTCAACCACACATGATCTCACACTCCCAAATGTATTAGCTATCTACTTTTAATTCAACCTAAAGATTTGACTAATATTGATTTCCCAAACAACAATGATCTCTCTCTCTCTCTCTCTCTCTCTCTCTCTCTCTCTCAAGGCCTATGGTGTACCAAATGACATCCATCTCAAGAATAATATTTATGCACCACTGTTGATAAAACATCTATCCTAAATGTTTTGAGTTATATGAATTTTTACATGGAAAGACATAAAGACAATCTTTTCCTCCTATTTCAAGGCCAAAATCTAATACGATACATATGGAAGAGAAGAAGTTTGGAAACTTTATGATTGAAGTAGTTATAGAATGAGGATAATAAAAATAAATGAAAAGGGATATAAGTTCAGGTTTTGAAAAGAAACTGCAATTAAGGCCTTAGATGTGTGTCATGCTTCTAATCCTCATCTCAATATATGTTAAGTTCTTGAGTTAGCGCACAGAGATATCCATGATTTTATGTAAATATTGGGTCGACCCAATCAATCATTTACATTTACAAGAGACACAAAAAGAGGATGAGGGAAAATCAAAATCATGAACCTTGCCAATTTCCAACTCTGGATTATGTTGTTGCAAGTTTAGTTCAAATTTGCAACTTAAGGTAATATCAGAGTTGCTCAGCAGAAGCTAATTATATCACATAGAGGATCCAAAGATTACAAATTTCCAAAAGATGGTTTGGGACCTTCACATTGGAAAAGATTGGTCAACAAGATTAAAATCGTCATTGCTTAGCAATCTTGAGAAGGGCAAACTGTCATGCCTCACTAGAGATTAGGGCTTTATACCACAAATCACAACACCAACAATAGGGCTCACTCAAAATAAAGACAAATAAAATCATTTAAGACTAATTGTATCTCGATCAAGGGCCGACTAGGGCAAATTAAGCAGACGCAAAATATACCTAATTAATATTAATTTGCAAATACGAGTTGGCCATCCTCACATGCTAGTTTGCTACCTTTGAAGTAATTAGGGATAACTTTAAGAAACCCCCTCCCGGGAAAAGGAGTAAAATCCTTGCGAATCCTACATTATTTTGGAGGGGAAATTTCATATTGATGGTGAAATGTTTTTTCAAAGTAGGGGAAAAAATAAGTTTGTATTGGCGATTTTTTTGCTACCATAGGAAAATTCCATAAAATCTAGGTGATTAATTCATTAATGTGGGGGAAAATATATAATGTATGAGGCGAATTTTTGGCTTTTGAAGGAAAATATATATAATGTACGAGGCGAAGTTTTTTCTTTTGAAGGAAAATATATATAATGTATGAGGTGAATGTTTTGCCTACAAATGAAAAAAATTTAATTGTATCGGCAAATGCCGAATATTATCTATTAATAACCACTTTTCAATAGTTGTCACTTGGCATGTGGGCCAATGCCAAATGGCAATTGATCACTGATCAGAGACATCACTTTGCACGATGTTATTGATAAGCGCAACCACTACAACGTGCACCTAACATCCATCTACCGTTCAATGATTATAGATCAACGGTTGAAGTTTTATTTCAGGCTGAAAGTCTTGAAGGAAACATCAATCTTCTGCAAGTATCCAGAATGGTGACACATATCCCTTCACACACTTGTAATGGACATTAAATAAATGTCTTGTCACTGTCAGTGACATTCTCTATCTTTGATCCGCTCCACACACACGACTTCCAATTTGGTACTGACGATATTACCAATATACCAATTTCGCACAATCGTGCATTTATGGGAAATATTTACAAAGATTTAATCATTTAAAACAATTGGAACAGGAAGGACAAAGGAATGAATAGGGTTAGAGAAGGAATTGCGAGGCAACCGAGGCTATTTATAGACAATCTAGCTTCTTTCTTCCTCAGTTCGTCTTTGGTAGATACATTGTTGTAGTTGCCTCTAGTTTAGGTCATTAGTTTGTAGATAATTTGATTTTTAGGTTTCTAAAGATTTAGATGGACACTCCTATTAGGCTTAGATGCACATTTGAGGAGGCCTAGAAGGCCTTTTTGGGCTCCTTAGACGAAACCCTGGAGTCAATTTGTAGGGAGAGTGGGCCTTTCATAACTGAGGCTATTAAAATGGTGCTGGGCAAAGAGTTTCTACAGAATGAAGACATGCACCGAGTGAACACAGACATTACATCCCGGTTTTTGGCATCTCTTCTCGACCTCGGAGGAGAAAAGGTGGACATGTTGATGCTGTTGAGGAAGGTTTTCAAAAAAGAATCCCTGGGGGACAACGTTGATGTTGTCGTGTTTGCAAAAATAGGGGTGGGGATCTCTTGGGCAAGTGAAATAAATACCCAAGCTTCTCCTCCCAGACTAGAATGTGGCCATTCAACCTTTTCTGTTGGGCTTGAATGTTGGGTAGTTGAAGCACCATAGGAAATGGGTGCTGATTGCTAGGGATTTTCTCGGTAAGTGGTTTTTACTTGACGAAGTGGAGGTGGGGCAGTACGAATGGATCGATGAATTCTCACAGTTAATCCTCTCTGGAGAATAAATCATTAGTGTTAGTTGTTACCTGTGGCCTGTCACCCCACTTTTTTGTGATACAATCATACCACGTTTTTTGGTTCTTTTTGATACAATCATACAATTGGCACTAGTCCATTGCCAGTGACCTAGTAGGTTTTTCTTTTTACTCTACAATGTAATTTTATGAAAAAAATAATGAAAATTTTGCAAGTTTGTTTCAATTTGCATTTTATTGGTACAGAAAATGATTTTTAGACTTCTCCGTGATTGCAAAATTTTAGTTAGTTGCGTTATCTATGTATTAGACATTTAAGTATGTTTCAGTAGAAATAAGGAAGCGATGGTATTTCCATTTTTAAATTTGAATAGACATCAATGTAGAGGGACCTACAACAACTGGCAACAAATACCTATTATCGTTGAGTCGTTCGTTGGATTATAGCAGATCGACGACGTATGCTGTATTCCGAGCAAAATGTGGGCACGATACACATTTTTTCCAAACTTCGTTCGGAAATGAAACACATGTCATTTATAAGCATTTAATTAATTATAATTAACATTCCGAAATAGCGACACATGTGATGGACAATAGATGATAAACATTTAATTAAGACTTTAAGTATAGTTAAAATCTAAATTTGGTGAAACATTTAATTAAGCGTAATAAACATTTTATTAAGTGTAATAAGCTATTAAGTTGAAAGCTCTATTTTGGGCAGTAGTTGTAAAGGATTAAAAAGTTTTCAAGAATGTTTCGGAAAAGTGACACGTGTCACGTGTGACGCGCCATTTGTCAGTCTTCAGAAAGATGATGCAAATAGTAATTAGTAATAATTTATAAACTTCTAACACGACTGTACAAATTGTGCCCTTTTGTATTTGAAATTTTTGAGGGTTTTGAAACTAAGGTTTTTAACTGTAACACATTGGAAATAAGAATGAACTCAAAATTGCAAACAAATAGAGGTGAAACCTTAGGTGAATTCAGAATAATATTATAACACAGTACACTTCAAAAATTAATTAGTGATCACTTACCTTTGCGTCAATTGCAATTGCCAATGCACTTTGTATTTTGAAACTTTGCTATCGATCAGAATTGAGAGATCAGAACCAACTGAACCAAATTGTGTAAAATAATACTGATCTATGAATGTATTTATACCAATCCTTTTTGGTGAATTCAGCGGGAAGCTTATATGGTATACAAATATTTGGTGAAGCCCGTATAATAATAACACGTCTTATGTAATTTTTGAGGCGATTATGGATTGTCCAATAATTTGCTATGATTAATAGAGTGGGCGAAAATGGCATTGGTTTGAGACACATGTCCGCAAAATGCCAGTCGAATTTGGGGCCTCCTCTAAATATATGTTTATAACACCATTGGCGAATTTAGGTCGTCGATTAAGACAAGCTTTGGAAATTGTAGGCGAAAATTTTCAATTTACTATGTCCAAAAATTAGATTCGATTGGTGATATCGTGAAAGAAAGAGGAAATTACATAAACCGATGGGCAATGGGCTTGGGCATTCGACCCAATATTTATAAAGTTCGGGCGCCCAATATACACATTTTATCTGCCAAATCCCAGGTTGCCGACATGAGACATTTGCCAATTGGCGAATATTCACCACTAAAATTATCCCTGGAAATAATCCTAGTCGGCAACTAGGGAAATAATTAATAAACCTTTACCAGGTCAACTTGAGGCCGACTTTACTATTGGCACCCAAGATAATGGCATACATATATTAATATATTTAGGAGCAACAAATTGGTATAAGATAATAATGCTTAGGTTAGAACAATGACAGTGTTCATTACGAACAAACGAAGGTAGATAATATCTGACTTATTAAATAAGCATTTATAAGGCAGCAATTTCCTAGAACAAGAAATAATTAAAATATAATTAAATTTAAGCTAGCGGTTAAGGTGAAGAGTTTGTTGGAAACAATTGTCTGAAGGAAATTGCTACTCAATTATGTATTGTCTTTGATGTCACACTATGTCATAGTCCGCAGCAATCAGCTTCTACCGAGCTCAGTCGGTCTACCAGACAGAAAGTTTAGTGTTTACCGAGTTCACTCGGTTGCCGAAGAAAGTTTAGTGTTTACCGAGTTCACTCGGTTGCCGAAGAAAGTTTAGTGTTTACCGAGTTCACTCGGTTGC
Organism: Chamaecyparis obtusa; assembly: GCA_027943335.1. NCBI lineage: Eukaryota > Viridiplantae > Streptophyta > Pinopsida > Cupressales > Cupressaceae > Chamaecyparis > Chamaecyparis obtusa. The sequence goes on along the minus strand of BSBK01007750.1, from coordinate 1,091,455 downwards.
CGAAGAAAAGATAGTGTTTACCGAGTTCAGTCGGTTATCAAAGGTAAAGAATTGTCGGTGTTTACCGAGTTCCCTCGGTCACCGAAAGATTATAGAAAGATATGGTCACCGAGCACTGTCGGCCCTTGAAGGATTTTTGCAAATAGAGTTTACTTAATTCAGCCGACTGTTATACTAAATAATGTCAATTTGACTAATCCAAAATCATATAAATAAAAGGTCAAATGTGAAAAGTAAAAAAAATATATACAGCAGAAGATTTACAGAAGGAAAGGTATATGCGAATTTGTGAAGGATGTTCAGATATCCTTGAGGAGCAGCAGAGACTTATTCGATCAGAAAGGATCAGACTTATGCAGAACAGAGATCTGTAATCAGCAAGACAGTTGCATTATTATACAGGTCATTTTTCTCATTGTTACCTTCTTATCATTGTAACAGTGAATTCTAAATCTCTTAACCGAGTTGGTTTAACAGCCATAATATAAATCCTCTAACAAGGTGACAATTCCATTGAATTGTTTTCAAGACCTCTTACCAGGCCACTCCTTGCAGGGTGTTTTAAATCCTCTAACAAGGTCACACCTAACAGTGTGTTTTGTAACCTTTTACCGGGTTGGCTTCTAACCGGGCATCACTTCAGAAAAGTGAAAATCAGTATCTAGATACATTGGTGGTTTTTCCCATATTGGGTTTCCACGTTAAATCTTGTGTCTCTTGTGTTCTTAATTGCTTTCACAATCATATACATGTTCTGATGAATATCTAAAGATAATATTGATAATACCTTCTGCATCTTCAAAGTTACTGCAATCTATTTACCGAGTGCTAAAACAGATAACATTGTTAAGATATCTTAAAGGGATCTGCAAAGAATTAAAGGTCAAGGTTTTATGGTTGACTGATTCACCCCCCCCCCTCTCAGTCACTTCATCCATATTCCATCAATTGGTATCAGAGCATTTGGTGCTTGCAGGAAGGGTTTCAAAGACCTAAGCTAAAGATCAGGATGTCTTACAAGAGGGAAATTCCAAAGCTTAACAGAGATAACTTTTCAGCATGGCAAGGTCTCATGCGACTTCATCTGGCTTCCATTGGTGATTCAGGATGCAAATACATTGATGAAGAGTATACAATTCCTAATGGCGCATTAACTGTTGAAGACATTGCAGATAAAAAGACTCACAACACCATGATGATAGACATTGCATCTGCTCTCAGCTATGAAGAATTTGATGATATTAAAGACTGCACTACTGCATATGAAATGTGGGTGGCACTGAAGAAAATATATGGTGGTGATGCAAATGTGAAAAGAGCCAAAGCAGAAAGCCTAAGAGGACAGTTTGACAAAATGAATATGAAGGAAGATGAAAACATTGCAAAATATGTTGAAAGAATCAAAGCAAGTGTAAGTGCAATTAGAGCTTCTGGAGGAACAATCTCAGATGAGACTGTTATAAGTAAGGTACTCAGAACACTACTCCCTATCTATGCAATAAGAGTATCAGCTATTCAAGAAAGAAGATGTGAAACAAACCACAATATAACTTTGGATGCTTTAGTTGGAAGATTGACAGCTTTTGAATTAGACAACTATGATAACTATGTTCCTAGTTCCAAAAATATTGAATCAGCATTTGAGGCCAAGGTTTCACTAAAGAAGAACAAGAAAATTAAAGAAGTTCAGACAGAAAGTGAAGAAGAATCAGAAGAAAGTTCTGATAGTGATCTTGAAATTGTAGAAGCATTACTTGCAAAGAAGTACTCTAGAGGGAAAGGTAAATATAAAGGTAAAACTCCTTTAATCTGTTTTTCATGTGAAGAAATTGGACATATTGCAGCTAGGTGCCCAAACAAGCAAGTCAAGGAAGAAAAGAAAAGTCACAAGTACTATGGCAAAAAGAATTTCAAATCATACAAGGATAAAGGTAAGAAATCATGTTTTATGGCTAAAGATTCTGATGATAGTGAAGAAGAAATTGTCTTTATTGCTATAAAAGATGAATCTGATGATGATGAAGATAAGATGGCACTTATTTCTCATATAAGCAAAGATGATATATGGATAATAGACAGCGGATGTTCACACCACATGACTGGTGACAAGACAAAATTTGAATATCTAGAAGACTGTGACAATGGTAATGTAAGATTTGGAAACAATGAACCTTGTTGTATAAAAGGAAAAGGAAGAATCTCATTAACCAAAGAACTCATATGTGATAATGCTTACTGGGTTGAAGGACTAAAACATAATCTCTTAAGTGTAGCACAGCTAATCAACACTGGTTTCAAGGTTGAATTCATGAATGGTCAAGCAAGACTGCTGGATGGAAAAGGAAAACTCATTGGATCAGGCAAACAAACAAAAGGTAACTTATTTTATCTTGATCTCAATGAATACTCATGCCTTATTGCTCAAATAGAAGAAAGTTGGCTATGGCACAAAAGGTTATGTCATGTGAACTTTGATAACATGATAAAAATAAGCAAATTCAAGAAGGTTAGAGGCATTCCTACTTTGAAGAAACCTGACACTGGTCTATGTAAGAATTGTCAGATTGGCAAAATGAGTAAAACTAGTTTCAAAAGCAAGAACTATCAGTCTAAAGAAATTTTGGAAATTGTGCATACTGATTTATGTGGACCTATTGGAATACAAAGCTATACTGGAGATAAATTCTTTATTCTTTTCGTTGATGATTATTCTAGAATGATGACTGTTATGTATTTAAGAGAAAAATCAGAGGCATTTGAAAAGTTCAAATGGTACTTAGCAAGAGTAGAAAAAGAAACAGGGAAAAGATTGAAATGCTTAAGATCAGACAGAGGTGGTGAATTCATCTCCCATGATTTTAACAACTTCTGCATTGAAAGAGGAATCAAAAGACAGGTATCAGCTCCGAGAACTCCTGAGCAGAATGGAATAGCAGAAAGAAGAAACAGATCTATTATGGATTGTGCAAGGACTCTAATGATAGAAAAGAACATTGCTATAAAGTACTGGAAGGAAGCTATCAGCACTGCAGTTCATACCTTGAACCGAGTACAACTGAAGAAAGACACATTCAAAACTCCTTATGAATTATGGTATGGCTATAAACCTAATGTAAGTTGCATGAAAATATTTGGTAGCAAGTGTTATATCTTAAAAGAATCCAGAAAAAATAAATTTGATGTGAAAAGTGATGAAGGAATATTCCTAGGATATTTTAGCAAAAGCAAGGCATACAAATGTCTGAACTTATCTACTTACAAAGTCATAGAAAGTATACATGTAAAATTTGATGAGTTTGCAGAAAAGACTGAGGAAGAAAGCAAAAGGGAACCTGAGAACTACAGAAGATTCGTTTACATTGAACTTGAAACATTGACAGACACAACTATCAACAAGGAAGCTATATCTACCGAGCCGAGCACAGTTACCGAGTCACAGACCGAGTCACAGGAAGAAGTTCAAACCGAGTCACAGGAAGAAATTCAGACCGAGTCTCAGCCTGAAGTTACCGAGCAAATATCTACCGAGCCCGAGCAACCTGAAGAAGAGATCCTAGAAGACAACAGCATGAATCATTCAAAAGGCAAGGAACCTATACTAGCCAAATATGTCAGAAGACATCATACACCAGATCAAATCATTGGAAACAAATCAGATGGTACTATGACAAGAAGCAAGCTAAAAGGTACATGTCTACTTACTGATTTTGAACCTAGAAATATCAAAGATGCATTAGAGAATGAAAGTTGGATTGAAGCAATGAATGAAGAATTAGAACAAATACAAAAGAACAAAACCTGGACTCTTGTACCTAGACCTAAAGATAAGAATGTAATTGGAACAAAATGGGTATTCAGGAATAAGCTGAATGAAGATGGTCAAGTATCTAGAAACAAAGCTAGACTGGTATGTAAAGGTTACTCTCAAGAAGAAGGTATAGATTATGGAGAAACTTTTGCTCCTGTTGCAAGATTAGAAGGTGTAAGAACTCTACTTGCTTATGCAGCACACAAAGGATTTAAGGTATATCAGATGGATATAAAATCTGCATTTCTCAATGGAATTCTTGATGAAGAAGTCTACATTGAACAACCTGAAGGTTTCGTTGATCCAGATAAAAGGGACATGGTCTGCAGGTTACACAAAGCATTGTATGGTTTAAAACAAGCTCCTAGAGCATGGTATGAAAGACTCCATAACTATTTGATTCAGATTAATTTCAAAAGAGCTAATGATAACAGCAATCTGTATATTAAAGAAGGACCGGATGACAAAATTGTATTGGCAGAAATATTTGTGGATGATACTATATTTACAGGGAATGAGGATCAGTGCAAAGAATTTTCAGAGCAAATGAACAGAGAATTTGAAATGTCCATGTTTGGTTTAATAAAATTCTTTGTTGGTCTTCAAATTCAGCAAAGCAAGAATGGTATATACATTACTCAATCCAAATACATTAAGGAGATACTTAAGAAGTTTGGAATGGAAGATTCAAAACCAGTTGGTACACCCATGTGTACTGGACTGAAACTTACCAAAAATGATGATTCAAAAGAAGTTGATCAGACCCTATACCGATCTATGATTGGAAAATTACAGTATGTGGTACATACAAGACCTGATATTGCCTTAGCAGTCGGTATAGTAGCTAGATTCTCAGCAAAACCTAAGGAAAATCACATGATGGCAATCAAAAGAATCTTAAGATACTTAAAAGGAACTGAAGAGTATGGTTTGTGGTATAAATTTGGAGGCAATCTAGACTTGAAAGTATTTACTGATGCAGATTGGGCAGGAAACATTGATGACAGAAAAAGCACAAGTGGTGGAGCATTTTTTCTTGGAAAAAGACTGGTATCCTGGACTAGTAAAAAGCAGAATTGCACATCTCAATCCACAGCTGAAGCAGAATATGTTGCTGCTGCAGTAAACTGTTCAAATATTGTTTGGTTTAAACAGCTATTAGAAGGTATGAAGGTTGAAATCAAAGAACCAGTTGTTATATTTTGTGACAATACCAGTGCAATAAACATTTCTAAGAATCCAGTGATGCATTCCAAAACCAAGCACATTGCTATTAAATATCACTTTGTCAGAGAATTGGTGCAGGACAAGGAAATCAGATTAGAATATATTCATACAAAAGAACAGATTGCAGACATTTTTACCAAACCATTACCTAAGGATGCATTTATGTATCTAAGAGGTAAGTTAGGGGTCATTCCCCTATCCGAGGCTCACTAAATACAGTTTTAGTGATGCATCAACCAGAACATGACTGAAAATCAACTTGTTGATGCAGTATATTAAAGGAATCATTGCATATGAATCAGTACTTGAGGTACATTAATTTTCACCGGTAATATGTGAATTATCTTTGGCATGTGCTGTCAAAGAGGGAGTGTTTGCTATGTCTTTACTATTACTTCAAGAAATTTTCAAATAGTCAGAAGGAGAAATTTTCAGGATACAGGAAGTTTGCTGACAGAGGGAGATTTGAATCTAAACCGAGCTAACTCTTTCAAATTTCTTATGATATGACATATTGTGTTGCCATCAATGCCAAACAGGGAGATTGTTGGAAACAATTGTCTGAAGGAAATTGCTACTCAATTATGTATTGTCTTTGATGTCACACTATGTCATAGTCCGCAGCAATCAGCTTCTACCGAGCTCAGTCGATCTACCAGACAGAAAGTTTAGTGTTTACCGAGTTCACTCGGTTGCCGAAGAAAGTTTAGTGTTTACCGAGTTCACTCGGTTGCCGAAGAAAGTTTAGTGTTTACCGAGTTCACTCGGTTGCCGAAGAAAAGATAGTGTTTACCGAGTTCAGTCGGTTATCAAAGGTAAAGAATTGTCGGTGTTTACCGAGTTCCCTCGGTCACCGAAAGATTATAGAAAGATATGGTCACCGAGCACTGTCGGCCCTTGAAGGATTTTTGCAAATAGAGTTTACTTAATTCAGCCGACTGTTATACTAAATAATGTCAATTTGACTAATCCAAAATCATATAAATAAAAGGTCAAATGTGAAAAGTAAAAAAAATATATACAGCAGAAGATTTACAGAAGGAAAGGTATATGCGAATTTGTGAAGGATGTTCAGATATCCTTGAGGAGCAGCAGAGACTTATTCGATCAGAAAGGATCAGACTTATGCAGAACAGAGATCTGTAATCAGCAAGACAGTTGCATTATTATACAGGTCATTTTTCTCATTGTTACCTTCTTATCATTGTAACAGTGAATTCTAAATCTCTTAACCGAGTTGGTTTAACAGCCATAATATAAATCCTCTAACAAGGTGACAATTCCATTGAATTGTTTTCAAGACCTCTTACCAGGCCACTCCTTGCAGGGTGTTTTAAATCCTCTAACAAGGTCACACCTAACAGTGTGTTTTGTAACCTTTTACCGGGTTGGCTTCTAACCGGGCATCACTTCAGAAAAGTGAAAATCAGTATCTAGATACATTGGTGGTTTTTCCCATATTGGGTTTCCACGTTAAATCTTGTGTCTCTTGTGTTCTTAATTGCTTTCACAATCATATACATGTTCTGATGAATATCTAAAGATAATATTGATAATACCTTCTGCATCTTCAAAGTTACTGCAATCTATTTACCGAGTGCTAAAACAGATAACATTGTTAAGATATCTTAAAGGGATCTGCAAAGAATTAAAGGTCAAGGTTTTATGGTTGACTGATTCACCCCCCCCCCCCTCTCAGTCACTTCATCCATATTCCATCAGAGTTGTGATTATGAGTATTTCAAAGGGGTAGAAATGTTGGAGAAGCATGACTTCAACCTCACATTGGTGGGTGTTAAAAGGAGAATTATTTGAAGCGTGCATCCACATATAAGGGATCAAATTGAAAAGATCAGAGCAGATGCACAAATCTACACTCAGTAATCAACAGATTGGTAATCCAACAAGGAATTAGTATGCGATATGGATGAATGATCTTATATATATATGCCTTAGATCAAGATACTAATGAATTAGCTAATCTATTTATATTTCTATAATTAATAAATTTATCTATTCTTTGCCAAACAAGCAATTATATATGGATTTGGAGGAAATATGTTAGGGAGAGGCAGCAGACTGGTTCCCACAACCTAAGCACACCACCCCTTGTTAGATGGGCAAGAGTTCCTACCACATGCGGGCCAAGGGGTCAAATTGTCTTGGTTGGATGTTCCACACTCTTGGGCTTAGTTGTGACAAACAGTCTTCCAATGTCCTATCATACCTTTCCTTCCATTCCCTATGAGAAGTGAAACTATAGCCTAGAAGCAATCATGTACGGGCTAGAAAGGAGACATGTTAGGGAGAGGCGACAAACTGGTTCCCACAATGTAAGCACACCACCCCATGTTGGATGGACAAGAGTTCCTACCACTTGTGGGCCATGGGGTCAAATTGTCATGGTTGGACATTCCACACCCTTGGGCTTAGTTATGATGAATGATCTTCGAGCGCCCTATCACGCTTTCCCTTCCAATCCCTACTATGGTTGGATTTTGGGAATGAACTATAGGTTAGATCCAAGTAGTGATACTATTCTTCATTTCATTTAATGTTAATTGTTAATTTACTCGTAAGTTCAATAACTGTTAGATGATCTAATTATGGAATATTAGTTGTAAATAAATTATGTTGTTGGAATTAAAGATCAGGTATACCCCAATAAAGGACATTACATCTTTTGAATAAGGAAACTTGCATTTACAAAGAGCTCTTGTACATGACAATGAGAGTTGTCTTTTTAGAGATAGAAGTTGTGGCTGAAATGAAAAACATATTTGCTAAGACATCATTTCTTGATTACAAATCCCTTAATTTGACTAATATGTTTTCTTGTTTGATTGACATAATTCATAGAGTATCAATACACAATGTCTAAAAAGCAATTTAATACATTAGGAATGAATATCCTAAGGCATATCTGAAATAAACTAACTCCAAATTTGCAATTGTTAATGGAACTGAGTCAGATCAATGTATAATTTTGATGATACTTGAAAAGAACTAGCTCAGAGTTAGACTATTTCATAAACAAAGAAATAATCACACTGAACTCAAAGTCTAAGTATAAATATTTAGTCTTAGTATGATCTGAATTATAAACAACTTTCTAATAGTGCACAGACTATACTCATTCCAAAACTAATCAAAAACCTATTATGCTCGCCTAGTCAGTTAGCACTATACAAGTTATTGGAGATGCTGAGCTATAAACTTCATAGCTGGGCAATTCTATTTTATTTGCCAACCTTTGTCTGATTCTGGAAACTGTGACAAACCGCCAGTTTTTTCTAAGCTCACGCCTCTCTTTTATTGGTCCCTTCACTATCCATTGATCACTTGGTATTCTGCTATCTGTGTAGTTTGTAGGGACTTAATCAGATCATATTTCCCTTCTTGAATAGCCTGGATCTCCAGCACTTGTGGTTTCCTTCAATATCACCTGTAATTCTTGCTTTGCTTGCATGTCATCACCCTTCCTTCCACTATCACAAGCTGCCTTTTATTGGTTTCGAAATGCACCAACACAGGATTGGAATGCCCAATTTTTTGTCTAAGCCTTCTTGCATTTCTGTATTGTAGGAGCAGATGAATTCATTTGATGCCCAAATCTATCACCAAAATGCCTATAAATACCCAACTAATTAAGTTGATCATAAAAGATCTATGCTCCATGGAGTTTCGGGGACGAGGACATGTTTCTGGTATGGGTACGGTTCGAAGCCAAATTTTAGGGGATGACTATTAAAAAAGTAGGGGAATTTTTATATATAGAGAGATAATTCAAATATGCATATCATAACATTGATTCAATACAATAAATACATAGCAAATTAACAAGATTCAAACACTTTCATAATTTTATTGTAAAAATATGGCGTACATATACCAAAATTGCCCAAAGGCTCCAAGTTTCATGCATGAGATCAAAATGACATAAAGAGAAGTCCTACTAAATACTAAGCAATAACACAGAGGTTCAACTCCATAATCATATGTCCATAATAATCAAAATCAATAATATATTTGCAAATGATGTATGCCAAATATATGGCTGTCCTCTAGGAATCTAAATCTAAATCAAGATCATCATTAGAGCCAAACTCTGAGTCACTGGTAGGGGCAGGTTGAGGGTCCTCATCCAATGGAACTCCAATTAGTCCTGGAGGTGTGTCATCCTCCTCAACCTACAGAGCATCTTCAGGATTAACATCCCAACGTAATGCTGGAGTCTGATGATACTGAGGAGTCTACCAATCCTGTAGCTGCAATTCACTGTGAATAGCCACTAACTTCTCCGATCGTTTAGAGGTAAGGTTGTTCCTCTTCACAGATTGGATGAAGCTATATGTGGACCAGTTCCTCTCTGCAGCAGAGGAACTCACAACTTGTGAAAGAAGATGAATAGCAAGAACATTCAGCTTAGGTGTATCTTTTCCATGCCACGTCTACCATCCAATAGGGTCCCTTTGAGCTAATGTAGCTCTATCCGTCTTTGCCTCTACTCTACCAAAAGTTGGGCTACAAAGATTGGCAAAGTCAAGCCACTGTTGACGAATCTTATCAACATCATTTGGATTGTACATTTTTGAAAGGGCCTTGAAGAAGCCCTCCTTCACCTAAGTTGAACAAATAAAAAACATATTTATTATTAATTTGAAATTTGAAAACTAAGAACTTTGTAGCTTGCTATTTCACATGTTGATTTAATTAAATAATTTTAAATTAAAAATTTGAGAGTTCAGATTTGAGACTCACCTCCACATCCCTAGATGGAATGACTCTCCTAGGTTTTGGTGCATACCATTTAGGATTCACAGCATAGGCTGTCATATGGAGTGGGTTGTGTTAGTCCTAACCGGTTACTGAGGGGGGGGGGGGGGGGTGAATCAGTAAATACAATTTCTACTTAAATTTATCCTTATATATATATATTCTTGCAGAATTAAAAGAATATAACAACACTCATAAACATAAATTGAAATACACAAGTCAACACAACATATATACGTGGAAACCCTCGGTTAGAAGGAGAAAACCACGGTGGGATAAAACCCACAACTTTACTACTGCAGTAATAAAGGTGCCCTGTTAGAGGCTTACAAAGCACTGGTAAGAGTGCTACCCGGTTAAGGTATTTGGTAGAAGACCTGTTAGGATCTTGACCCTGTTAGGAGTCACCTGGTAATAGGACTTTCAACACTAGTAAAGATGTTAACCGGTAAAGGGATTTATACAAAGAACCTATTAGGGTTCACTCTATTTAAGGGATTTGAATATGCTTCACAATCTAAAGCAATGATCTATGATGACACTTTCTGTCTGATTAGATCATACCTGTTACCCTTTCCTTTGCTTGGCTGTGGAACCTTTCTCTGTCTTTCACTTGTCATGATTGTAGCTCCTCTCAGAAGATATTTCTTTCCTGCTCTTAATATTCAACAACACTTCTTTCATATCCTATGACTTGTATTTATAAGAAACTAATCTTATTAACGATACATCTCATAGTTCCGCCAAGCTGTAAACTCTCTCATTAATCACGCATGCAAGACCTTAAGAATAAAAAGCTTGTAAACTAATCCTGAGTTTACCTTGAAACACCCGTAGATAAAATAAAGCTAACTCCAGTTAAAAAGCTAACTTTAGTTTCAATTGTGAGTGCTCCGTATAATCCGGTTCGGTTTATCATGCACTTAACCGGTAATAAACTTGTACCCGGTTATTCCTACCTTCCCTGTATGTCTCCCATGACCAGTTGAAAACACTTAGACCGGTATAATCGTGACCGGTTAAGGTACACTGCTTCCTCCTTTAGTCTACCGGTTCATAGTTATGAGTACCGGTGTTCCGGTGGGATGGATGTTTGCCTCTGACTTTACTAATGACAACTTAAATATGTCAACAGGTTGTTCATAATGTTCCACCGTTGCGTCACAATGGGCCTAAGATGCTCCTCATAAAACTCTAAAGTAGGGTCCCTGGCATGAATAACATGCTTGATTTGCCCAAGCATGCTATCAAAGGTCTCATAAATCTCTCCAAGGCTAGGAGAGTCAGTATCAACATATCTAATGACATGCACAATGGGCTCAATGAAGGAGCAAATTTATCTGCAAATGCAAGCAAGTTACAAGTTAGAAACATAATTTTTTTTAAAATTCTAAATTCTTAAATAATAAAATCAGCAAATGCTAAAATCATAAATAATTTTATTAAATGAGCAATAACAATTTTTTAAGTTTCTTACCTCATGGTAGACCACCAATTATCATCAAGGATTATTTGTTTCACACTTATTTCATCTTGTGTGCTAGATTCATGCCATCTATTCCACTCTGCTTTGACCACCATGGACTGTAAGGCATCTTGGACCTCAAGCATCCTCTCCATCAAAATAAAGTAGCTAGCATATCTAGTCTCCACGAACTTGAGGAATTCTTTCTTTGAAAATGTCCTAATTAATGCAAGAGATGTGTGATGATTGCAAATAAACATTTGCACATCTCTAGTCTCAAGCGCCATAGCCTTTATCCAATCAATTTTCCCAATGTCTTTCAAGGTGTTGTTCAATGCATGTACACAACATGGGGTCCAAAAAATGTGCCTATAAGTACTCTCCACCATTAATCCAGCTGACCTACATGCCCGGGCTGAATCTGTCACTACCTACTCAACATTTGAAGAGCCAACCTCTTCTATAGCACCTTTTAAAATCTGAAATTGGATGGCTGCATCCTTCCTTTTCCTTGGACAATCTATGGCTCTAAGAAAATAAGAGCCCATTGAGCTAGTGACAATAATATTGATGAGTGGCCGATGCTTGATATCAATCCACCCATCCATGATGATGGAGCATCCAACAACCATCCATGTCTGTCTCATTTCCTCCATCAAAATACTCACTTTTGAATATTCTTTATCAAGAATAGTGGTGCGTAGTTTGTCTCACCAGGTGGTACAAATGAGGGACCAACAACATAAATATCTTTGCACATTTGTTTATAAAATGAGGAACGTGACACATGGAATGGTATGCCATGAGCAAAAAGAAACCTCATAATAGAGTCTTCAACCCTCTCTTTTGCTTGCAAATTAAATAATTCAGCAACATTGGTTTCTCTTTTACTCTTCTTCCCTACTAGAAGGCTCTTTTCCTTTCCGATAGAAGTGGGAGTAGGTGTGGCACTTTCTTCCCTAGTAGAAGGTTGACTCAAATCTTGCAAACTAGCTTGCACCTGTTCTATTGAAGCCCCTGATTTTAGTGCCCCCCCCCCTCTATGTGCAATTTAGGGGCCTCTAGTTTTTCTACTTGTGTTATAGCTTTGCAACCTTTCACCCCTTGACCACTCTCCACAAAAGATGACAATAAATTCTAGTATAGCTGCCAAAATAATGCTTTTTGCACAAATGACACTCACATTCCCTACTACCCCTGAATTTTTTTTCTTATCTTTGTCTACTTTTGTGGCAAATTGAAGGAGAGGTTTCTTGGGGTTGAATGAGCCTCTTGCATGCTTTTTGAGGGCTTTAGAAGGGCAATCAAATGCAGAAGAGGATGCTTACCTTGATACATTCATACTAGTAGTAGTTGAAGACCCCCCTATGGCTGCCCTAGTACTACGTTTTTTCCTTTGGGGTTGAGTTTGTTGAATTTTTACTTCAACACTATCACTACTAGCACTTCCCTCACTCTCACTGTTGCTGCTCATCATTGTGAAATGTATAACACTGCTGCAAGTTAAAAAAAAAACAAACTTCACTCAAAATGCTCTCTTTGTATGTTGCACAATGCAAAACAAATGTAAAACTAAAATTAAATGTGAAGAAATGACCATAATAAGAAAGACATACCTGGAATGAAGAAGATTTTATGCCAGACCCTCCTCTTGCAACTCAAAAATGAAGGCTTTGCTGCTGCTCCTCTTTCTTCTTCTTCTTCTTCTCTTGAATGAATGAAATGAAAGAGACTTAGCCCTTTTAGCATCCAAAATAGGGTTAGCAATTTTTTATTTCATATTTGAGACCACGTAAAAAAAAATGCACTTTTTGCTTGATGTTGACGCCTTTTTTTTCTTCTTGGAAATGGGGGACAGGATTGGGTACCGGGGATGGTCGGGCTGTCCCCAGTACCCAATTCCGTCCCCCCGTTTCCGAAACTCAAAAGAAAAATGGGACGGATAGGGCACACCGAATTTCCATCGCCGCATCCTTGGTACAAAACGGGGACAGGAATAGGGGTATTTTGCCAGGGGATGCGTCCTCGTGGAACATAGTTATTCTATTGCTAGAGATAAGTGTGAAGGTTGTTTAGCATTATTTTTGTAGCATTCATTCTGAATGTTGTAAGCAAGTTTATTTTTTTGTAAAGGGAGTTCTATGGATTCTTTAGTGGTGTGAAAGCTCAAGAGTTTGTGAGCTGTATGCTTGGACTCTGTTATTATTATTCAATAGAGGAGAACTTTTTGGTGTGGGTGGGTTTTTCTAGGGTATCTCTGGTGTTCTTGTGTATTTAATTTTTCTGTTCTTTGTTTTATGCAATTCTAGTTCCAAAATTAACATGGTATCAAAGTGGGTTTAAGGAAAGATCCAGAACCAAATTTATTCTACCTTCGAAGTATTCTTTTCTTCTCTTCTAGTTTGATTTTTTAGGATTCAAAATGGGGAATGGACTCAAGGTTGAAGATAGGCTGGATGGTGCATCGAATTTGAAATTGAGAGTTCTAATTGTACTAGAAGAAAATGATCTTCTAAACTATGTGAAGGAGGATATGCCTGAGCCAACCGATAATGCTGAGAAAGCTCAATGGAAGAAGAATAACATTATGGCAAGGTATATATTGATTGATTCTGTAACGGATCATCTTGTGCCTATTATATCCAAATTGAATCCAGCTAAAGAAATGTTTGGGAGTCTTCTAAGCTTGTATGAAATCAATAATACTAGCAGAGCTTTGGCTTTGAGACATCAGCTCCTCCATATAAAAATGGCTAGAGGAGAATCAATTATCTCCTTCTTCATGAAGATTATAGAATTGAAAGATTGGCTTAATGCCATTGGAGATTCAATTGAAGATAAAGGCTTGGTTATGTTGGCCATGAATGGTCTCCCTCATTCTTGGGAGTCTTTTATTCAAGGCATTGGTGGAAGAGATGAATTACCCAAGTTTGATTGTCTGAGAGCTGATTATATTCAAGAGGAATTTAGATTAGAAGCAAGAGGAAATCGATGGAAATCTCATCATGAAGAAGATCACGTTCTTGCTGCTCATGCATCTAAATGGAAAGGAAGAGAAGAGAAGAGAGAATAAAATTTGAAGAGGAGTAGAGATAGGAATTCAGATTCAACTCAATCGAAGAAGAAGAAAGATCTCTCTAGAATTCAATGTTTCAGATGTGACAAGTATGGTCACTTTGCCAGAGATTGTTTAACAAGACCCAAACATCAAGTTACTGTTGCTGCAAATGTTGATGGTGCTTCACCCCATAAATAATCTTGTGACAATTCAAAGGGATTTTTATTTTAGGTGCAAAGATCAGGAAAGAACATTTGGTGGTTTGTAAGGAAGATTAAACAATCATTGAGATAAGTATTTTATTAGAACGATATTCAAGTTATTGCATATTAAAAGTTTTCCTACTTAATGCTGTATAGTTAAAGATTAGCATTGTTCTTTTAATTTATAATATATTCAGTATTATATGAATGTTTGATGTAGTCTCTCTTCTATGATTTTGTTAGAGACATTAGAGTAGTTGTATTTTATATTATTTTGTTGCTATTGTAAATGAAATTGGTATTTTGTTTTATTGTATATGATAATTGTATGATTTCCAGGTCAGGCTGGCTGAAGTCTCCTATGATCATCGTTTCATGTAGTTTGAACTTTGTATTGCTGTGAAAATGTAGTTGCAAACAGAAAACCAAGACAGGAAAATCATAAGTTGGAACAACTTCTTTTCTTATTTATCAAGCCATATCTCTTGTGTGAGATGCGTTGCTATTGCTGGAAGCATTCTTCAACCACTATCGGGCTGTTAATGTATATATGTAACAGCAGTAATATGTTGATCAGAGTGGTCTTTGGTCATAACGGCATCACTAAACATTATCGTTAGTTCAAATCTCCAATTCTAGGCGACTTCATACTATCTAGAAATCACACAGAGTTGATCAGCTCTATCAAGCATTGTGATTAAGTTTGTCCTTGGTGTCTAGCTGCGAGCTTCTGCATCTTGCTTATCACGAGTCCTCTGTGATTTGGAGGTGATTGGCTTTGTGAATACTTCATGAGCCAGTTCAGGGGTTAAGCCCATGATTCATATTTCTGGTGCCAAAATTTATGTTCTAATATTTTTAGCACAATTGTGTGGGGACTATATTGGACAATAATAATAATAGCTTGTGGTGATTTCAGTCTTTGTTGCTGGAAGTGATTATTGTATTGCATCTGTGCACGGACTTTGATCAAGTGGAAGAAGTACCTCATTCATTTTTTGGCTTCTCATCTCTTGTCTTAGTTTTTGGCTCTCAAATGGTTGGACATAAGAGTGGGATCTTTTGTAATTGGTAATTTAATGTGACTACTTATTGCTGCTGTCTATGAGGATGAGTTGTCTTAATATTCTCAGATTGGAGCATAAGATAAAGAATGCAAGCTTTGGTGTTTCAGACCATTGAATAGACTTGCTGGTTGCTGTAGAGAACATAAAGTGCAGATCTTATGCCCTATTATATTGAGCGAGACTTGCTGTGAATAGCTACAATATTGGTTCCAGATTATCATGATTGATGAGTGCTGTTGTATATTGTTTCAAATGCTGATAGCAGTAGTATGTTGGCTGTCAAGAGACATTACAACGGTATGATTAAAGTTTTATATAACTGGCATTTTTAAGGAAACCTTGGCATTATATAATTCAGCTGCTGAAGATGGAAGCTAGGTCTCATCTGCAAAGGCACTGTATATTCATCTTGCGTGATTTCTGGGCAAGAATGTACAAACAGTGATCTTGTATCTGGATGTGACTGCAATCTGTGGGTTCTTTCTTTGCATTGGGCAAAGCATGTCTAGTATATTGTCTAGTTCGAGTGTGCAAATTCTCTGCATGAGTTTTCCTTCACATCGGGTTAGAGATTCAGAGGGAGCTTGAGCGACAGATGGAGAGTGCCAAGTCTTTTGTAGAGGATCAACAAGCTTGTGTAGCAGTGTGGCTTTGAAAGCTCCTTGTTGGTCAAACATTGGAGTCAACTGTAACTTATTGTGATAGTTTATGTTGTGAGAATGCTGCCCTTGTTGAGAGGGAGTCTCAGCATCAGTTAACTCTTATTATGTGCTATAATGCATTTTTCTCTGAGATAGAGAAATTTGAGGTGAAAGCTCTTGTTTGTCTCTGAGGCATTGCTCTTTCCACTCATAAGAGCATCCATAGTGGATGTCATGTTGAGAGACTCCATGATAACATCACGTCAAGTGACTCCATGATGTGAGCTTGTGTTTATTTCACACATGGGAGTAGCCATGATGAACATCATGTTGAGTGACTCCATGATGCTATCATGTTGAGAGATTCCGCAACTCCATGATGCTATCACATTGAAAGATTCTGTGATAAAGTTTTGGTTCCTTCACAATGGGTGTAGCCATTGTGACTGTCATGTTGAGAGACTCCATGACATGAAAATCTGAAAAAGATATCTCCTTTGGTAAAAGGGAGTGTTGAAGTTTAATAGTTGCAAGAGCTATCTTGTTACCTGCAATGTTTCTTTCTTTCTGATATTGTAATTTCCGATAGCGGTGGATGTCTCATTCACCCAATGTCTGAAAGTCTTCATTGTATCAGTCCTGTTATTTTATGGAGACCTTGTATGATTGAGTGATCAAAGAATCTTTGGGCATCATCAGTTATCTTGTGTATGCATGTTTATTAGGCATCGTAGTGACTCTTCTTCTTCCGTGGCTTTTGGTAAGCCAAGAATATTATGGTCCATTACTGTTGGTAATTGAAGAGCCACATGTGTCGTGGCTGCTGAGTCAGCCTCATCAAATGTTGCGTCTTCTTCTATTGTAATGGTAGTTGTACGTGGCTGATTGAAGTATTCTACTGATCGGTTCATCCATATGAAGCATTGCATCCTTGGTGTCGATTATTAAAAAGTCAATGAAGAGTCCAGGAAATGAAACGACACATATTGGTAACTGCCGTCAGTTCTTACAACATGAAAATTAGAGATGAAGCATTTTTCATACTTGTCTTATGGAATTATAAGTATCGCCGGTTATGCTAGAGTGACGTGACTTTGATGATGGAATGCATGGTCTTTCATTAGGTATTAGATATTATCATTGGCAGCGTGTATGATCCTTTTGGTTGTTGAAGCGATCATTTTTCTGTGACTATTGTTTTTCAAAGGAAGTGACTGTAATAGTGCACCACGACTTCGAGCATGGGTGATCATTCTGTAGCATCGATTTGATGTTCTCTGCGATTTGTATTCTTGGAGGATGTTCTTGTGTGTTCTGTTACAAGTGTTGAAGCTGTAGCATTTGATATTGAATATTATTGTTTTGCAGAGCATATCATTATTCTGTTGTTGGAGATAGTGTGAATGTTGAATATTATTTCTGTAGCATTCATTCTGAATGTTGTAGCAAGTTCATTATTTTGTAAAGGGAGTTATGTGGATTCTTTAGTGGTGTGAAAGCTCAAGAGTTTGAGCTGTATTCTTGGACTCTATTATTATCATTCAATAAAGGAGAACTTTTTGGTGTGGCTAGGTTTTTCCCAGGGTATCTTTGGTGTTCTTGTGTATTTGATTTTTTTGTTCTTTGTTTTATGCAATTCTGGTTCTAAAATTAATAGGAAACATCATACTAGTTGGGAGTACTGTACCATAAAATATCACGGGTGCATCTACTATGCCAACCAAGGAACCACATGAGATAGATGCTTCTCTCAATTGTTGGCTAGGTAAGTTTGATCTGGCACCAAGCGCATCTCCACCTCCACCATGTACAGTGGAAGGCACTCATTTGGTAGATGAATTACATCGGGAAGGAGGAAGGGTAGAGCATATAGAGATGGATCTGCATACTGAGCAAGTGGTGGAGCAAGGCAGGAAGGAAGAAGGGTCTCTTGAACCATTAGCTAAGAAGGAGAAAGTGGTTATATAAATTGACGAGGAAAGTACACATCTTGGGGAGATCAAGATGGTGATTGATGAATCCAATAAGAGGGAGGAGAGCTATAGAGTTTCAAAATCCAAACCACGAGATTCCTTCAGGACCATATGAAGATTTTAAACATAGTTGGATGACATCACTTCAGTTGTTTGAGGGGTTTGTTGTGTTTTTTTTTTGATAAGTGATAATTTTATTGATTCCAAATATAAGTTTCACATTAACCAAAACAAGGCCTTGAGCCTCGATAAAGCATTGTATACCCCATAAACACATTTGCCACCTAGACATCTACCCCTTGACACATCATCAACCCGACACTACACACAAACATGAAAGAACATAGCCCTACTAGGCAAAATGGGCATGCAGGGCAAACAAACATTTTACCACATCACTGATCCAAAATGCCCCACTTAGCCAGCATCTCTTCATTGGTTTCATTCACCATAATTCCTCCAGTGGTCTCCACCTTGGATTTTGTCTTTCCCAAAACAGGTTTCGGTACCACCTGGGAAATTTTCCTTGCATCACGCTCACAGACCTTACTTGGCATTTGTTTACACTTTCGTTTCCTTTCCTCTGCTATCCTTTGTTGGTCAGCTTCCCACTGGTTCATGTACGCCAACAATTCCATTCACGCGGTTCGAGCTTCACCCACGAGCTACATAATCAGTGTTGTAGTGCCAAACACAAGAGAAGGTTGAAAACCTTCCCTTGCTCCTTTGACACGGCGCCAACATCCATTAGATGCATGAAAACCTGCTCCAATCTCCACCAAACTCAACCAATGCGCTACACCCAGCCGCCACACTGGCTTAATACATAGTTCAACCATGCGCAAAGCCTCTTCTTTGTCTCGGGCAAACATAAATGCCCATGCACAGAACAGGGAGGAGATGTCCACATTTGTTTGTGGGCGAAAATCTCCTTCAAGGAACTCCTTGCCAAATAGTTTATTCAAAATCCGAATAAACCCATCTTCATCTAACCTGAATACCATCCCCAACCTGGGCGGTGTGATCTCAGATCTAAAGCCGGGTGTTTGCTTCTCTTTTGGAGTGTCCAGAAAGAAATTCACCTCCATGACTCACATTTCAATTTTGCCTACACACTGAATGTGCCTAATGGCCTAATTTGATTCATAAATAGCGCTACCTACGTCTAGAGAGTTCTAGGCTTGTCACCCAAAGTCACGAGTGCAGTTACTTCATTTGTCCTTCATACTTGCTTAGCCAAGAATCTCATGTGCCCCCGTGCTGTCATTTACCATATAATGAGGTTCAAGGGTACCTCATCATCATTACTAAATCATCCCAAAAGATCGTGGGATTGCAAAGGCAGTTGAGAGAAATCGTCCACCATCTCTGTTTTATCTAACATCCTTATTCCCACATTTGCCATTTTGTCCGCTATTTGATTTCCTTTGTGTAGTGTGTGTGAGATTTCATAATCTTCAAAACTTTCTAATATCTTTTTGATGCGTCTAATGTGTTTATCTAGAAACCATGTTTCCATTTTTCCTTTCACAATCCCATTGATTACAATTTGTGAGTCACCTTGGAGATGAATTTTTTTATAACCCTTTCGTTTGGCCACTTAGAGCGCAAAGATGGCAGCCGAGCACCAATGGATACAATGTTATTCTCTGAATCTAGTATGGCATATCCCGCACCACTCTTTCCCTGGTTGCCTTTTGAGGCACCATCAAACTGCACTTTGACCCATCCTTTGCCAAACTTTCCCTTAGCTCTACCACTTACTTCACCCCCAACCGAAGGATCAATCCTTGGGAGCCCCTGAATGGGCTGAGGGGTTGGGTTGTGTTGTGAACACACACACTCCATTGCAAATGGGGATCCCCACTTTTTGCTTAGTGGTTTAGTAGTGTGTAGGTTTCTTGGTTTTAGTCTCCGATCTCTTAGTTGTGCAAAGTGTCAAGTTTTTTTTTGTTTTCCATTAGATTCAGAGAGAGTCATCAAGTCAGCATTTTAGATGTCTTGATTAGGAAGGGCGAATGGGTCACCCTCACATTGCTACAACCAATGTTGGCCTTTAGGTTGGTGCCAGCATGGTTGGAACGATACTTTGACGCTATAGATGTGTTCAAACAGGTTAATGGAGAAAAATGCAACTTTTTGGGATGATTATTTTTAGAAAGTTGCTTTTTTCTATCTTTAGAAAGTGTCATTTCTAGCACTGATGGGTCAATTTGGTAAATTTATATTTTTAGAAGTTTCTATATTTGGGAAGTGCTAGTATCAAAGGTCAAGTTCCTCAGGGATGTAGGAAAGGTTCCAAATCAAGGCATGAATTCCATCCTTGAGGTATTCCAAGTCCTTGGTTTCAAATGTAAATTAGTCTTAGGGTTTTGAGGTCAATCATGTCAAAAAGAAAATAAAAAAACCAAATTTGCTATAGGGGGTCACTTCAAAAGTTGGAAATAAAAAATCCCAATGAGGTTCGATTTTCCACTCAAGGCCAAAAGTCAAATTACCTATGAGGGGTCACTTCAAAAGTTGGGATAAAAGTTGAAAATAAAAAAAATCCCTATGCAGATCAAATTTTCCACCAATGAGTGAAATCAAAAGCCAAAAGCTTTATGTTTTTTTTTAAAGAAAGGAAAATTGCCTAAGGTTGAAAGTCAAGACTTTCACAAGTTGGGCACAAGGCAAGAAAGCAACTTTTTATTAAGGAAGAAAATCAATAGTCTTTTTCACAAATTGCCTATGAGAAGGGCCGACTACGAGTTATATTTATTTATTTTTCTACAAATTTTTTTTAAAAAAAATGAGTCGACCTCCTTATTAAAGGATTCATAGACCTATAAAGATGAAGAACAATAACGATTCAACTCACAAATCTGATTCTCTTCAAGACAAAGCAAATTTCAACACCTACGACAAGTAAGGAAAGAGTTCGATCATTTATAAGGATGGAATGTTGATTCTACTAGTGTAAATGCAATCAAGAACATGCATTTTCTGAAAGTATCAAGGCAATATCAAATCAAAATCAGAACTTGCTTTCATGAAATGCATAAGCTGGACTTGAGATGTTAAAAAATAGTAAGGTGTATGTTTGTAAATAGTAAATCATTGGTAAGAATCTGAAATAACATTGCATGCTGATTCTTTTTTAGTTCTTTATCAAGAATTCTAACGATTATTTCTAACACGAATATTTTCTCCTTTTCTTGCAAGGATCAAATGAAGATGAATGTTGGAGATGAGGTTCGAGAGAAGACATCAAGATAAGAAGGCTAGCTCAAGGATAAGCTTGAAAAAGGAATTCAAAGTCAAGGAGGAAGGCAAATTCAACGATCAAGCATTGTGAAAGGATAATGCTCAAGGTCATGCATGAAGGCGATTACTACCTCAAGATCAATAAGGAAATCTCAAGGCAAGGGCAATTTTAAAAGATTTATCAAGCAAGAGAAGGAGATTCAAGTGAAGGGTTGCATTCAACATTAAGACAAGTACAATGATCTGAACCAACAACCACCCAAGGAGAAAACGTGATGAAAACAGCTTCAAGTTTGAAGGAAGCCAAAAGGATGATCATCTAGAGGCCAGGACCACCATGAGATCGAAAGAAAAGGAAATCCAAGAAAGATAGTTTCACAGAAGATTTTCAAGGATGGAAATGTTGAGCATCAAGAGATATTGTTCGAGGTGCAAACAAAGATTCCAAGAGAAGTAGGATGATTTGGCATTGGCTTATTTTTAACCAATCAAACGATTCCACATCATCACCATGTCAAGATGAATCAGACTTATCATCAAGTGATATGTGCTTCTAGAAGCAAGATTGTTGTAACCCTGCATGAAAAATTCCTATTGGCCCATAGATAGGTGCTATATTCTCATTGGTCAACATCTAATTTTGTAGGTGGTAGTTGTAGAAAACCCTAATTAGGGTTGCTTAGAATTATCTTGACCGTTGATCTTGAATCAATCTGGGCCGTCCATTGTATTTGGGGCCTTTATATAAGTCCTCTTTTCATTTTGCAAGAGAAATTCCAAAGAAATTATTGCAAAGATACTGCTTAAATAATAAACAAAATTCATTGGAGTTGGGTGAATAGTTGTTTTCTTTCGCAACTTAGCATGGTTTCTTATTTCTCACTAGAGTAGATTTATTTTTCAAGTTGTTAGTAGATGAATGAAGGATTGATAATATTGCTTATGGTGAAATTGTTAAGTTCATACGTTTTATGATTGGATGATTTTCAATTGTAGTAAGGTTAGCTTGAACTCTTGAATGATAAACTTAACTTCTATTACTTTAATCATTGTTTGAAATGTTGGTGAACATGAGTAAAGTGAAAACTATTAAGTACCTTAGAAGATTGTGATGGAGCCCTAATTTGTTGTAGAAATCATGGCCTCCATTTGTAACATATGTGGAAGATTTGATGATATTATTCCTAACAAATAGGCCTGAGGTAGATATGCAAGCAAAACAAAATACTAAAAGGCTTTGGCGTGTGAAGATATGATAGAAGGTACATCAACGTATTGAATGTTTGAAAATTGAGGCCCAATCAATAAAGCATCAACACCGAAGAGGGTCAAAGATAGTCACCAGGGTGCTGCTTGGATTCCAGCAGGAGTATGTGCGGTTAAAGATCTAGAGTTTAAAAGTATGAAAACATTGGAGACTATGCCCATCCTGCTAACTATTATCTACAGATGCCTTGTATTGATCGCATAGCCATCTCCTTCCACCAGACTATTCCCAGTATGCTCGAGCATCATATTCAATGAGTGGATGATCACGTCCGGATAGCTTTAGCAATCTCAGACTGGGTATGGAGGAGCCGTTCTTGCAAGGAGTCTGAACGTCTGGAACCATTTCATCTGTATTGCCACCAACAGAGGAGCACATTGAAACCGTTGTCTTCCATGGCTAAGTATCGAACGCCAAACTCGAGCATAGACGATAGCGACTGAATTCTTGGAAGCACCGTAAAGATTTGAAATTGTATTAGACTCTTCATAATATGGACGAATGTTTTAAAATACCAAGTCGTATGCGGTGAAGTGTCTGTATGAAACAGAGAAATATGCATCCAGACAAGGAAGAGGAGTTAATGAAGTCTGTATGCCCGAAGATGTATTGTTGCCGTGTATTGGCCATGGAGAAGCAATCAGAGGTGTCGGAAAATCTATGGCTCCATTACCCTGTAGCGACTCTTTTATCTGTAACAAAGTGTTGCTTTCTTCTTAAAACGCATAAGCAGTGCTAATCGACAACGACATCCCATACGAACACAAACACAGAGTTGCCAAAGAGAGAAACTTTGTAACTCTGTAGCACGAGAAGATTATTAACGTGGAAAGATTTAAAATAATATTATCAAAGTAGTAATAGATTACGTTGGTCATTAGTTGAAATATAAAAACTTTTGTTTGTTTAAAAGAGACGTGACTTTTGATATTTAAAAGACACGTCACTTTATAAAACCAAGTATAAATAAGGATTTTATAATCTGATAGAAAGACAGATTTTTTTAGAAGCATTTTATATATTTTGTATGGAGGGATAAGGGAAATAATATGATTTTATAAATATAAGTTTATTTTATTTTAATAATAAAATAAAACATCCTTTGTTATTTATTAAAGGCATAGAGAATTAAACTATTGATGAACCGTCCTTTATAATTATTATTTTTGAATATTATGTGCAATTTAAATATCGGATAAGTGGATACAGTCAGATA
Source organism: Chamaecyparis obtusa (assembly GCA_027943335.1). Classification (NCBI taxonomy): domain Eukaryota; kingdom Viridiplantae; phylum Streptophyta; class Pinopsida; order Cupressales; family Cupressaceae; genus Chamaecyparis; species Chamaecyparis obtusa. The sequence continues at coordinate 1,067,508 of BSBK01007750.1, read as the reverse complement.
GCATCCTAAACTCACGCTGAAATAATTTAGGATTGCATAAATATTTGATTTGTCGCGTCTTGATTATTGAATTGATTAGCAATATAAATGCTTTGAACATCATAAAGTTGTACGTAAACCTTCATTGAAGTTGACTCTATTGCCCTAATAAGCAGAGGCACTGGTCTTATTATTGTTGAAATATTGGGTTTATATATGAAGTCAGAAAATTTATCAATTCCTTCCTACAAACCTTATTAATCATTACATAACACTTCAATTCATATATTCAGCTTTCACTATATTCTGATCGAGTTCAAGGATTTTGCCAACCGAGGAACTCGCCAGCTTAAATTTGCTATAGAAGAGCTTCGAACCAGGTGATCAAGTTTGAAGTAAAGGTTTACCCGCCTAGGTGTAGCGAAGCCTGAAGTGCAGGGGAGTTTGAAGTATTCTTGTTCGTTGGCCAGAATTGATTTGGAATTCTATTGGAGAATTGGCAGGCTCTTGGATTTCCAATCTGCGGTTTTGGGAACCAACAGATTGCACCATCTTTGTGGAGTTGTTGAAATTGGGAAAGAAAATATATGTTTGATTTCACTGTTGCAGTATTGGTCTCTTGAATTCATAGGATTAGTTTAGGGTTAGAATTATCTTCCTAAAACCCTCTTTTGGATTCTATTTTCAAACGTTTTTGTAGAAGTAAGTCCATAGAACTCAAAGAAATATCATTCAAATTAAAAGTGTTGAAGGAAATTGGCAAAACTTGGAATTGAGTAAAAATCCTAGAACAATTATGCAAGTCACCCTTGGATTACCAACATGCATCAAACCATTTGAGTCTATCCCAAAATATAAAATTGCCGACATTTGGAACCTTGGAGTCAACTTTGTGATGACATAGTTTAGCACATTGGAGATTTTGTTCTAGAGAGCATAAAAACCACACCAACATGTTGCAGAGTTGGCAAGGCAAGTGGATATTACTACTTTGACGAGGGTTGGTTGTGAGGAGGAGTTTACACAGCGCTTCACGCACCATGGGTGGCAAGCCATAGAGACACCTAAGATGATTGAGACTTGGCATCGAGATCAGACAAAAGAGAGTCAGGGTGGCATATTATCTACCCTGCATGACATGGAGAGCTCTTTCAAGGATGTTACATCCTTTCCTTTTGAACTCTTTAAATAGTTGTAATAACTATTTTATATGAAGTGTGATGTTAGACTATTAAGCTATTTTCAATTGTTTGATTTCGTAAATTATGATTATGATGATTTAAATTTACGTATGTAGAATATTGGGAGGTATTATGATGGATTTCATTATGGATGATCAATGTAAACTTTATTTCTATAAATGATTTATAATTATAATTTTACAACAATGATGGAATCTAATCCTTCTTTGTCAGCGGATGTGAGAGAAAATCCATCCGGCTAGTGGGGGAAGAGTATCATCAACGTAAGTAGATGTGAAAACATGGTGTAGGTCAGAAATGCATTCCTAGCAGGAACCATAACTATTTAACTAGTCATCAGGTTTGGGAGAGGTGTTGCCTTAGATATGTCTAGGAGGTTCCCCCTTTTCTCTTCTAGTGATAATTAAGAATCTTGACCTTATAATTGAATTTAATTGCATTGGATCCTCCTTGTCGATTTTAAGAAACAACCATGGAGATCTCTTCTTTCATTTTCTTTCAAGCTATGCATTATGATATTTTATATTATTATTCTATATTTGCATATATATATATATATATATATATATATATATATATATAATGTGTATAGATATAAATAGATGTATACATGTTTGCGAATGATCTTTAAAATCTATGAATATTAACAATACAACCATATGTGGATCCATGCATTTGGTCGCGTTCTAAGATGACTATGTGGATGAACCCATGATGATTGAATAATGAAGTACACAAGTGAAAATTGACACTAGGTCATAGCACGTATACGTCTAGGTATGCACATAAAATAAATACTTAGGCATATGGTATATATGTATTTATGTATGTATGTATGTATGTATGTATATGCAACAATATAATTCTTTTGTGGTCCCTTGAGCATGTGTGGCTTGATACTTGTGTGGTACTTATTTCATTTTATCAACTTAAGACTCAATGGAATATTTGGGGAATGTTGGCAGAGGTGGCAAGAGTAACTCCTCTTGCCAGCGTAGGAAAGGAGTTACTCCTCACGCTTGTGTGCGATTCTTTTTTGGCAAGTGCGTTCATTGTTGAGCATTCTTCTTTATGGGGGAAACTTGGGCGTGAAGTCTTGATTTTTATGTTTTCTTTGGTACGGGTTGGTTTAGAAGGGAGATACTGAAGCTTGCGTTGAGAATTGGTCTGTGTTGTTTTGAATAGGAAGTGTAAATTCATTTGAATCCTTCCTTTTCTATAAGCTTGGAGAACAATCCTTGTTTGTAGGCATGGAACCTTGCTCTTATATTGTCTTTTTCATGATCTAATGCATTTGTATTAGTGTTATGTGAAAGAAAGAACCATTCGATCTTTTGTATTAAGTATTGTTTGAAATTTATAATTCGATCTGCTGTGGTATGCATCTTATGCATAAGCTGTTGTCTCAAGCATTTAATTAGAAAGTCTGGATTCTTAATCCAACTGATCGAATGAATATTCTTCTATCATATCTGCATGTTTCCTTTGTGCATGATGCTTGAGCATGGAAAATGGAAATGTAGCTTGTTGTGTAATGTATTTAAATAGAAGAAAAGAGTTCAATGAATCAGTTCCATAATGTACAATCATACTCTGTTATTGAGCATGGAAAATACATCTGTATTCTTTTCTTTCTTATCAGTTGTTGATCAGAATTAAATAATGAAGCTATCATCCTATCATAAGTAATGTAATAATAAGCATAAGAGAAGATATGAGGTACAAATTTAGTTATGATCGATGTAGGTAACGAGGATGATTTAAGTGAGAAAGTGGACAAGGAGTCATGATATGCAGTGGAGCAGAAAAGAAGAGCTATTCAAGATATGACAAGGTAGGACACATGTAATGCCCCTGCTTGTTTCCCTTATATATGTTCCCTGAAAAAACCATTGTTAGTAGAAGCTTATATAATATTCAACCTATTATTTCTATATTCTAAGTTAATAGGGGGGATGTAATCCTAAGAGCTGCCTCTAGGTCGGGCTTCACAGGATTCTAGGTTCTCCGCTTGAAGGATATTGGATCCGTTCTAAGCAACCCAAACTATCGGCACGTCTTCCCATAGAGCACTGCTCCTAAGATTCTCTTGGAAACAACAGATGTTTTCCAAGCCTACGCATATGCATATGACTGATACCAGTATATATACTGCCTACATGAGATTATAACAATCTCAAGACTAAGGAAACTATAGAAATCTCCATTAGCCCCCTCCAGATATAGAATCAATCCTTAATGAATATAAAATTCATTCCATATGATCTCTATATCATCATAGCAAGTTAGTATATATACATATAAATGTATAAGAGAAAAATAAGTAGGAATTTTATCCCAGAATGTGGAATCATATCATAAGAATTAGAATATAAGCCTCCAAGTTATTTATGTATTTAATCATCCATTTATCATTTAAAAAATCGGAGTCACATGTAATTCTGATTTACAAAATATCAATTTTAACATTATATATTTATATATATATATATATGAGTGTATATGTATATATATCATATATATGGATATGCTCCAATTATTTTTGACATGGACTACTATATATATATATATCAGAACGTGTGCTATAAATATCACGAGATACTACCTGTGATCCCAACTGGTAACTCCACTACCGCTAGTCCCTTCTCTTTTATGCTGACTGTATTCGTATTATGTCTTTTCTCTATTTCTATGTTTCTTATGCTGAATCTTCTGCGATATTTCCAGTCCATGAATATATATATTCAAATCTGTCATCGAGGAAGTTTACGTCCCAATACCTCTGTGTCTTCCACCGACTGCAAGTACTGTAGACTTAATGCCTTTTCCTTATTTCCTTTTGATCTGTATACCGATTGTTGTGTATATTGTTATGATCTTCAAAGCCTCCAATCCCATTACGTATGGACCCTTCTATTATTGAATATGCATCATTCTTAATCAATTTGTTCCATGATAGTTGTTTCTTATTTCCTCCATTCCCATAGACTATTCAATTTCTTTCTCCATCGATTGCTGGTTGTGAATGGAGATGTTACTCTCCTGTCACTTTCATCATTTGATGACTATCGTTATATACCTTGTCAAGGAGAGTGAAAGGTCACCAACTACCGTTGAGAATCCCTTACACAGCGACGTGTCTTTTCATATGTAGCGACGGGACTCCCTATTCAGCTGCCAGCGGGGAAATGCTTGGCTCGTTGACTCTCGACTTCTTTAATGTCGACACACAGAAGAACATTGTATTTGGTTTGTTATTTGGTTTGTATATAGAGATATTTATTTTATATTTAGATTAATAATAATGGTTTATATTTAATATTGTTTATTTTATATTATAAATTTGTATTATATTTAGATTAGCATTATTATTAATTGATGATATTTAAATTAATATTATTATTAATAAATATTTTTAATATTATATAATGAGTTAATATTATATCAAGATAAATTAACAATTGTTGATTTGATTAGATTGATTAACTATTAATTAATTATTTAATTAAACATTAATCAATTATATATTGATTAATTATTACCATAATATTATCAATTACGAATTGATAAATAATATTATTAATGTTGATTATTTAAGTAAGGACTTAGTAGTATTCGAGCCAATTTATATGCATACCTACAATTATGGTTCATGACAATACACAAGGACGATATTCTAGTGTGGTCTCAGAAAGCTGATTGATAGATAGATAGAGTTGTATTAAGGGAGAAAGTCTCCATTGTTAGCAATTTTGCAGGGGGTGGCTTGGGGAGATTCTCTTTGTGCTTCCTTGTTTGCATCTTAGATATCTCAATGTGAGTGGTCGCTATTGAGAGCTAGTCTTTGTGGGTGCCAAACATATCATGTAGATTGGACACTTTAGCTGATTTCAGAGGATAATGTGACCATTGTAATGGTTGTGTTGCCCTCTATCACTATTCTTACAACACAAGGATGCAATATTGGCCTTTTGCTGTTTTGGAAGAGTATTGAGTAGAGGCTCATGAATCAATATAGTAAGTGTATATGTGACTATGGAAATATGATCCTATCTCCCCAACTGGAGTGGTTTAATGAATGTGCTTAATGTGCAAATACATGTAACCTTTTTTGTTCTAAATCAATAAAATGGGATTTGTCCCCTTAGACAACACTTACCTTAAAAAAAATGGCAAGCCCTAGTGTAGAAAAGCAAAAATTGCTTAAGTTTACAGGCAATAGATTAGAGGATCCCATTAGGCATTATAAGCACTGTGAAGTAATCTAGACAACAAATGGGCAAGATGATCCCATTAGGCATTGTAAGAATTGTGGAACAATCTAGACAACAAATGGGCAAGATGATAAAGCTATTTGGCTACGATCTTTTCCAGCCACCTTGCAAGGTGTAGAAATTTACTGGTATACAAAAATTGATCAAGCCTCCATAAATACATGGGAGAGATCAAAGGTCTTCGAAGAATTGCATTGCGATGATAATGAAATAGTAGCAAAAAATTTTCAATACAAAACAAGGTAAGAACAAAAAAGTATGAACTTGTAATAGTAGACTTAAATGATTGTTTATAGAATTGGAAACATAATTGGTTGATGGTCTAAAATTCGTGGCTCATTGAAGGTATGCTTCTGTCATTAAGAAAAAAGATGAATGTATCACCACCCTTGGGCTATTTTGAAGCCTACAATTGGGCAATGTATATAGAAAGTGAAGATAAAATGTCCTCACACAATGAAAGAAGAACAAAGGAAGATGGAAGCTTGGATGACAAAATGACAATGACTCGGGAAGGGTACAAGCACTCCAGAGGGACATGCTCTGAATGATCAAAGAATTGAAGGCAAAGAAACAAACAAACTAATAAACTAACAAACTATGGTGTACTAAGTGCAAAAGTGAGGGGCATACAAAAAGTAATTGTTCTAGATCATTCGATAAAGGAGTGCCCATACAATTTGGAGACTAGGAGTACACAATTTACTCTTTACTTAACAAGAGCAATCCATTCTATTGAAGCCACAAAATGCATCTCCAGGTGGTTGTCAAAATCAAAGAGTAGGGTGAAATCAAATACAACATGACACCAGATGAAGCTCTATCATATAGTGTCAACAATGTAGCGAATGAGGACACTTGGCAAGAGATTTCTAGAACAAGCAAGATAGTAAAATTATTGTGCAAATAGTATGGACCTAGAGACAATGAAGATATGAGATGTTTGAAGCAAAAGGCTAGCATCAACCCAGTGATATTGACAAGCAAAATGAAGTTCTAGTCATTACTAGTACCCAAGCAAAGAAGGCTATGTACCCAGACCCAAAAAAGAAAGGCTCTGTGAAACAAGGGTTGAAGTGGAGAATGCTATGGATAGCGAACACCGCCACTCAAATGCAAATACAAGTATGATGGCAACTCAATTACAATCCAAGATAAGTATTTCAAGGTGAGTACTTCAAGCTACTATACTAGTTAAAGTAGTGTATTTATTACAAATTATTACTAACCTTTGAAATGCTATTGTATTGAGGGATAATGAGATAGTGCATGCCATGGCCCAATTAGAATATGGTAGTAATGAAGATCCAATAATCAAACCTCCATTATTGGGCGACCAAGTGACTGATTCAATTCTACTGACAATCAACATGACAAAGGGACCAACAATGGTAAATATGGAGATCCTTGGAAGGTATCTCACCAATACAATTGTTCATGGTGGCTTTAGTGCGCATGTACATTCTGAAGACACTTGAAGAAGTCTTGGCAAGCCGACCTTTTGGCCTCCAACTTTTTCAATTGGTTGGTGCATATCAACAAGGTATTAAATTACTTGGAATTTTGAATGGACCAAAAAGTAATTATTGGATCCCAAGCATTTTTGTTGAACTTTGTTGTCATTTCATTAAGGAAAATACATACAATGCATTATTTGTACAGGGTTGGCAATTGGTAGTAGCCAAAGCTGATCACAATTGGAAAAAAAAATACAATCTTTATTTAGAGCAAGGGCCGAAAATATAGTATTGATCTAAAGAATCAAGCAGATTGTGAGGAAGTAGTTTCCTCAGAATTGTCATATTCGGATTATGTAGAAGGTTGGAAGGAGAATTAGGGTTTGATAGAACCAAATTACTAAGGAATTTTGGAGTTATAGTCATGTTTGGAGGATGAAACAAATCCTCTCGACGACCTATTTCACTCGCAAATGGTACTAATATGAGGTAATTCTATCAACTTGTAATTTTCTTGAAGCAACAACACTTAGCAAAGAGCAATCAATGAAATATAATTTTGAAAAGTTGGACAATTTATGCATGCAAATGCAGTCAATGGTTTGCAACAAATAATAGTTGCAGTGGAGGTAGACTTTGCATTAGAACGTGAAATTACTAACATGCCTTTGAGTACATTAAAAATCTTGACTGCAAAGCGCAAGTTCATAATGGGCCGAACTATTAAGCCCAATTATAAAGGTTGATTACATTGTATGGTGAGAAAATAATTAATCCTTCATCAAGATTAAACCTTTTATAATGTGAATATTCAAACCTTAGAGCAATATTACTTTATCATGGGCATGTTGGAGTTAGAAAAGAATGGATTTAGGTAATGAATATTTGACTACCGCTTCAAATAATTAATTCATAGTTTTGTCTTGAGGGAAAAGTGAAAGCTAAAGCATTTCATGAAGATAACTCTTAGCCACTCCTAGATGATTAGCGACTGGCAATACTATATGGGGTTCGAACTTCTATTGTCTTCCCACAACAATTAGAGGACGGTGTGGGAACGACTTCTAGGCATTGTACAATTGAAGAAAAATCTTAATTATTGAATACTCCTTCAGTGCAATCAAAGTCTGAGCTTGTGCAATATTGAATATGTGGCTTGGTCATGGAGAATATATTGCGGATGAAGAGACATTTTGGCTAACTTATTTTGGACATACATGTATGCTTAGACACTACTAATGGTGATATAAGGTCAACAAATCAAGCTTGTAATTTTGTTTTGAAGCTATTGGTGTAAACTTTGTTTTATTAGCAAGGAAAGATTTTAGAAATCTTTAGATACATATATCATATATGCTTATATAGTATTATCTCTATTTATTTCATTTGTGAAATGCTGGTATCATGTTATAATTAAACCGTGCAATGAAAAGAACATCAAATAATGTATCAACCAAACTCTCAGGATCTTTGTTTTCATGCAAACTGTTTGACATGATGCTAACAAAGGTAATGGGAAACAACAGTTAAATATTCTTGGTTGAAGAGTTAGTTTTTGAAGCATCTTGGAAAAGTTAGGTAAAGGCTATTACAATCGTATCATAGTTGTGCATCCTACCAGCCTAAGGGTGTTGGGGAATCAACATAGCATGAGCAGGCAACCTCATACTCAACTATTATCATAAGAGGAATAACTCTAATTCGGAAATAAATTGGGAAAGGTAAATTGAAACAAAGTCTACTCCTAAAATAAACTAGGAAGAGGAAACTAGAACAAACATTGGAGATCGTCACCAACAAGATCCCAACACAAGAGACATACTAAATGACTTGGCCAGGGGTTAGTGTGAGATACAAAATTTTGCTGAAATGTGCAACATGATGGCTCAACTCATGATGAATAATAATTAGAATGACAGAGGGAACAATGAGGACATAATGGTTGTGGGATCAATCAGTGAATCAATAGGAGAGAAGTGCATTGAGCAATACTGATGAAGGGTACTCCCCTTACTAACCCAAACACACACAACACAACAGGGAAATAAACAGAAAATTGCAAGAACAAAAACACTTGCTTTCTATTGTCTTAATGAAATGACATTACAATATTCAGAAAAATAACATGTTGCAGCCACATGGGCATTTTCATTACAATAATCTGCAAGACAATCACAAACTACCTTTTTGGAATTGAGCCTGAAACCCACCTTCATCCATGTGTATGTAGCACCAATAACTGCCTTAGAATATTCTAGAAAGCGAAACTTTCCCATTTTGGCGCCCAGTGGTTGAATTTCCTGCCTAAGTGATTTTACTGTCTCTTTTTGTATTGAAACTTGAGTCTTGATGGCACAACTTTTGGAAGCCATAACTTTTGAACTGTGTACCTGATTTTCTATTATAGCCACGTTTCAGGAACCTCTCAAAGTACTCCACTACTTGGAACGTGTAGCGCCATCCTAGACAAGTTTTGACCCCTCTAGAGCCTTTAAGGCCTTCAAAATTGAGTTCAAAGTTTTTCGTACCACCTTGTCAAAACAAAAAATTCAATATCTTCAAAAACCGAACTTGATCTTGCCACGAAACTTTACCGGTAGGTTTATATATCCCAAATGAACCTCCAGGGAAGTAATTGGAACAATCCGTGCTCAAACAAAAAGCTTACTAAATATAGTAAACTTACCAAAAATAGTAACCTTGCCCTAACATAGCCCTTATTGAAAAACTAGACAATATTTTTGGGTGATGCAAGATTGTTCTTACACCCTTGATGCTCCTCCATCAGACACCCAGGATAATTTGAAAAGTGACCCTATCACATCTCAGGTGTGTAGAGAAAAACCAAGATGGTCAACCTCTTCCTTTGATAACCATGATGAATTTTCATCAGGCCTTCCTTTCCATTTGACCAAGAACTCTTCATATTTCCTATTTCTTGTGCTTGTGCCAACACGACTATCCAAGATGTCTTATATCTTCTCTGTAGTTGAAGTAGGTGTTGTAATATTCCACTGTGCTTCCACTATCTCATCTTCAATACTTCCTTCACTATACTTTGTCAAATTTGAAATATTAAACACAGGTGAAATATTGAGCTCATTGGGCAAATGTACTTCATAAGCATTTCCTGAATCATGCTTCTTCAAGATTTTGTATGGTTGAAACTTCCTCATCTTCAACTTATCATATGTTCCGATTGAAAATCTCTCATTTCTCAAATGATCCATGACTTCATCTCCAATTTGAAATTCCTTATATCTCTTTTTTTCTGATCTATCTTAGCCTTGTATTGAGTATTCATTTTATTAATATGCTTTCTCACCTCTTCATGCAAATTCTTCAGGTGCTCTGCAAAGTCTTCAGCTTTGGTACTACTCTTCTCTCCTTTGTCCAATTTCATTAATTTTGAAGCATTTCTAGGAATACTACATATACAATCTCGAACGGTGATTTACCAGTGCTCCTATTGACAAAATTATTGTATGCAAATTTTGCCTGTGGTAAAATCAGAGCCCACCCCTTGGGTTTATCTCCTACTAAGCACCTCAATGGATTTCCCAAACTTGTATTCACCACTTCTGCTTGCCCATCGGTCTGTAGATGGTGTGCTGAGCTAAACTTCAAATTTGTCTTTAGCTTTTTCCACATTGTCCTCCAAAAGTACCCAACAAACTTAGTGTCTTGATCTGAAACTATGCTCTTTGGTAAACCATGTAGTCTCACCATTTCTTTGAAAAAAAATTCTACCACATGAACAACATCATTAGTCTTTCTACAAAAAATGAAATGTGCCATCTTCGAGAACTTGTCTACCATCACAATAATGGAATCATGTCCTCTTGGAGTCCTCGGTAAACCAAGAGTAAAGTCCATACTAATGTCCTCCCATGGCTTCTTTGGCACAGGTAATGGCTAATATAACCCTGTATTCTGCCTGGTTCCTTTTGGCATCTGACATATTCTACAACTTTTCACAAGCTTCTTAACATCTTGTTACAATTGTGGACAATAATAATGCTCACTAACTAGAGCAATGGTTTTATCTTGACCAAAGTGTCCAACCGATCCTCCACTATGCTTCTCTTTGATTAGGTTCTCCTTGATGGAACTCTTTGGAATGCATATTGGCTACTTTTGAGTAACATACTGTCTTGGATTATAAAATCCAACCATTTGGTCCTGTCTAGAGTAACAGGTTCTGTGCAAGCTCTTGAGGCCTCGCCAAAATTAGGATCCTCAGGATACAAATTCTTTCAGTTCCTAGAACTCAACAATTTCGATTTGCATCTTTGTCAACAGATTCTGCCTCCTCGGGCATCTGCAACTGTATTAGACTTTCCACTCCTGTGCTTAAAACAGAAGTGTAACTTTGCGAAAAACGCAACCCATTTTAAATGCCTTTGATTCAACTTTCCTTGGCTATTCAAATATTGTAAAGTTTGATGATCAATAAACAAAACAAACTCTTTAGGCAAAAGATAATGTCTCCACTTCCTCAATGCCTGAACTATAGCATAAAACTCTTGATCATAAACAAAATACTTTCTTTTGGCATCATTCAACTTCTCGCTAAAATAAGCAATGGGTTTACCTTCCTTACCCAAAACAGCTCCAATGGCATTGCCACTAGCTTCAAAACAGATTGGTCTGTAACTTTTCTTTTCAACAAATCAAAACATTTTGCTGCTCCTGCAGTACACTTAAACTCTTTTCTATCCCCTCTAATTGTGTCAGTTAAGGGTTCACAGATACTACTGAAATTTTTGATAAACTTTCTATTAAAGCTAGCCAAACCACAAAAAGATCTTACTTGAGTAGCATTCCTTGGAGTTGGCCATTCAAGGATAGCTTTCACTTTCTCTGGATCCATTTTAAGACCATTTGCTGAGACAACAAATCCTAGGTACACTAACTTCTTCACAAAACTGCACTTCTTGAGGTTAATCAACAACTTTTCTTCCCTTAACTTCTCAAAGACCCTATGAATATGCATTATATGCTCTTCCAATGTTTTACTAAAGATCAAAATATCATCCAAGTAAACAATGATAAACTTACTTAAATTCTTTCAATACCTCGTTCATGAGCTGCATGAATATACTCAGTGTATTGGTTAGCTCAAAGTGCATGACTAACCACTCATACAAGCCCTCCTTTGTCTTCAAGGCTGTTTTCCATTCATCTCCTACTCTAATCCGGATTTGGTGATATCCACTCTTCAGATCAATCTTTGTGAAGTACTCAGCTCCACTCAAACAATCCATAATGTCATCTATCTTTGGCAAGGGACACCTATACTTGATAGTAATTTTATTGATAGCTCGAGAATTTGTACATATCCTCCATTCTCCATTTTTTTTGGTGCTAGTACTACTGGTACTGCACAAGGATTCAAACTCTTTGAATCAACCCCTTTTGCAACTAGTCTTGCACTTGCCTGTTCAACTCTTCACTCTTTGTTGGAGTCATTCTATGGGCTGCCTTATTTGACAAATTGGCTCTAGGAATCAAGTCCTTTTGATGACAAATCTTTCTTTTTGGTGGCAATCCATTGGGTACATTATCAGATACAATATCTTGAAACTCATCCAACAAATCTGTAACTTCCATAGGTACATCTTCTACTTCCTCTTTATCAACTTTTGAAATTAAAGCAAAACACATATGCTCATGCTTCATGCCTCCTAGAAAATTTCTTCCATCAACTAAACATACTCTTGCATTACTACATACCTTTTCCTCTGTTTCCTTCAATGGCTTCAGCTTGTGTTAGACTCCATCTTTTGTCAACAAATAGGTATTTGCATACCCATCATGTATTGCATGGCGATCAAATTGCCATGGTCTCCCTAACAATAAATGACAAACATCCATAAGCATAATATCACATAATACCTCATCATGATAGTTTTTAATTTTTAATTTTACTAGACATTGTTCATTGACCATACCCTTGTGGTACTACAACCCAACAATTTGGTAGGGATTTAGATGCTTCCTTCTTTCTAACTTCAATTTATTAACCATTTTCTCTAAAATAAGGTTATCAGTTTTACTACCATCAATAATGACATTGCATACTTTACCATTACACTTACATCTTTGTGAAACAAATTCTTCCTTTGCGTAGGTTCCTTCTCATCATTTAGCAAGGCTCTTCTGGTAACAAGGACCTCTCCTCTTTCAACATCTTCAGAATGTGACGACTCAACATCCTCATCTACATGTGCAATTCGTGCATTGTTGTCTAGTCTCCTATTTGTTCTCCCTTGATGTTGGGGACACTCATAAGCTCTATGCCCTTCGCACTAGAAACACGTTGCACAAAAACCTCTTCTCGATCCTCGTTCTCTTCCTCTTCCTTTGATCTTTGTTATTTTGATTGCGAGGACGATAGAATTATTTCCCCTCTGATTCTGACTAGTACTAGAGTCATCTTCTTCTGATTTTCCTTTTGGCCTCCATAAGACTGTCCACTAGGCTTTCCACCATGACCTCTTCGATTTTGCTTGCTCTCAAACTTCTTGTTCAGTTTTTCCTTTGCCTTCAAAGAAAATTGATATGCATCTTCAATGGTAGACATTCTTGCCATTATCAACTCTTCTTGAATACTCGGCCTCAACCCATTTATGTATTGGGGAACCTTCTCCTTGTTGGCTTTAGAATGACCCGTTCTGATAAGGACTTGATAGAACTCTTTTGTATACTCTTAGACAAATTTTCCTGCTTGCTCAACTCTTGCATTTTCTTCAGCATATCAAGCTCATTGTCAACATGATTAAATTGTCTCTTCAATTTGTCCACCATCTGATCCCATCTGTTATCTTCTCCTTCCCTCTTCTATTTCTCTCCAGCTAAACTTCTTTCCACCAAATTTTAGCATGACCTTTCAGCTTGGCCTTTGCAAAGTTGACCCTCTCAGGATCTTCTACTTCATACTCAAAGTGCTCTTCCATATCGTTGATCCATTCGATCAACTCTTGTGGATTAAGATTTTCAGAAAATGTTGAAACTTCAATCTTTGGTCTTTTTTTGATCTTGGAAATGGCCCTCAAAAACTTAGCCTCATCATGATTCCTAGTCGTTCTTGCTCTTTTTCAAATTGTCCTTTAGATTCATCCTCTCTTTCATCTCTTGCCCTAATATCGGCTCCTCTATGCATATCTTCTTGCAGTACTTGCACTTGTCTCTGAAGAGCCCTAAAACCCTCTTTTGTCACACCTGCAACTCTTCCACCACGGTTCCTACGTGGAGGCATTTTTTTTTCTACACTTATCTCTCAAACCCACACCCACAATCCTGGTGCAAACTGTCTCATGTTCGGCAATCTATCTACACACTCAGGAACTTTTGCTCTGATACCACTTGATTAGGGGTACTCTCCTTACTAACCCAAACACACAACACAACATGGAAATAAATAGAAAATTGCAAGAACCGAACAATTGCAAGAACAAAAACACTTGCTTTCTTTTATCTTCAATGAAATGACATTACAATATTCAAAAAAATAACATACTACAGTCACACGGGCATTTTCATTACAATAATCTGCAAGACAAAGCCACAAACTACCCTTCTAGAATTGAGTCGAAACCCACTTTCATCCCTGTATATTTAGCACCAATAACCGTCTTAGAATATTCTAGAAAGTGAAACTTCCTCATTTTGGTACCCAGCTGTTCAATTTCCTGCCTAAGTGATTTTTATCTCTTCCTTTTTGTATCGAAACTTGAGTCTTGATGGCACAAGTTCTAGAAGCCATAACTTTTGAATCGTGTACCCGATTTTCCATTATGACCACTTTTCAGAAACCTCTCAAAGAGTTCTACAACTAGGATCGCGTAGCACTGTCTCAGACAATTTTGACCCCTTCTAGAGCCTTTGAGGCCTTCAAAATTCAATTTAAAATTTTTGTACCACTCTGTCGAAACAAAACATTCAATCTTTAAAACTGGACTTGATCTTGCCACGAAACTTTGCCGACATGCTTATGTTAATGTTTATGGTAGCTACGAGAGAGCTCATTTATACCTGTGTTGATGGTCTTTACATTTTTGGTTTCGCTGTTTTGAACTATTGAGAGCTGCCTCAAGATCTTCCAGATTGTATTCATTGTGTTCTCAAGCTTATCTGTTCGGTTATGCTTTCCAGTGATATTATTTTTCTGTTCATGTCGTTGATATTGCCATCAAGAGCTCTTTATCTTCATGCTCTTCTTTCTATTGTGGCGGTCTCTTTGTATCTATTATTCTCAAGACGCTTCATTTCTCGATAATCACCCAAACTTAAATGGGATGAAATTCAAGAGTCATCAATCTTTAAGCTGTTGAGTTTACCGCTCGCAATTGTTCGAGCCTTCATTTCTCATTGGGTATTTTTGTTATCATTTATTGCTTCCTCAGAACGGGAGTGAAATGACCGTGTTTGTATTCACGTGGCTTTTGGATAACTTAAGGAATCGAATCGACTTGGCATAGTAACGGGTGACTCTTGAGTTACCGGGTCTTAGACATTTTGTTTCGGTAACTAGCTCATTTTGGATATATTCAGCAGAGGGGATAAGCTAGCAGAGGTGGACGTGAATATTTAGCATTTGTGATTATTGTATTTGTTATTGATGATTGTATGTTGCTTCTACCATCATTGGTTCTTTTATACACTATGTGTATGATTAGTGTCTGGTCATTTTTTTCATGTCTATTCCTTCATTTAGTATCTGTGAGATACATGGTATATTGCTCATATTGTAAGAGTTAAGCAAGCTATAGTTGATTGTCAGAAGTTAGTAATCTCTAATGTTTTCAGCTGCATAGCATTTTCTATGTAATTATCATGTTACCTGTTGTGGGTACTTTAAAGGGAGTTCATATTTTGACAATGTTTGTTATGTGATAACAGCCTCTGTGAAGAAGTCATTCACCTGACTTGCTGACTTAGCTTGTGAAGCATTGTATTGTATATTATGATAAACAATAAAGGATATATCTTGGGTGTGGTTGGATTTTTCCCTCGAGTAGGAGGGTTTCCCAGGGTATCTCTAGTGTCTTTGTGTTTCTTGTTTTATTTGTTATTTATTTATGCCATTCTAATTCGAAAACTCAACATGGTATCAGAGTCAGGTTTAGTAAAGATCGAAATCAGAATAGGAAAATTGGAAATTTAAGAGATGCAAGAAATGAGGGATTCTTATGAGAACTTGTAGTTGAAGAGCATTAAAGGGTAGAATCTATGAAGAAGCTTCTATTTTTTGACATCAATGGGGAGTAGCTGTCATGCTTGTCTATGCTTACATGTTTGGCATTCATGTCTATGAGGATAGTAGATATGTTGGTGTTTGAATTTTTTCACTCTTTGCCTGCACTATAATTTTGTGATGGCGAAAGATCTTTGGTGGATTGTGAGGAAATCATAGACAATCAAGAGATAAGTATTTTGCATCTTGAATAATGATTATAATTTTTTCATGTAGTTCTTCTTTAGTATAGCAATTCATGTATTCTTTTAGCATTGATCTCTATATTTTTCTTCTAGGTAGTTTGATTCGATGAATTATTATTAATCTCTTTTGTTTGTAGGATGGATCAAGGAGCTAAAGTATGGTGGATTGATTATTTGAAATCTCACGAGGAAGAGTTTAAACATCCAATTGGAGTATTGATCATTCATAAAGACTTAGCCCGCAATCGTCAGTCTAAGTTGATAAGGTTGGGTCAGCCTTGGATGGAGAGTTTGCTTCAGCAAGGAAGTTGAGAAAGACAAAGATACTAAACAACATAATCCCTATCATTGTGATCAACTACTTCTAAGAGGAGGATATGACAATAAGAGGGAGCTTGAGCAGCAGAGGGAGAGTGCTAAATCCTTTTGCTGTGGATCAACAAGCTCGTGTAGTAGTGTGACTGCTAAAGCTCCATTTTTGATCAACATTGGAATCAACTCTATTTTGTTTTGATAATCAAAGCAGTGAGAATACCGCACTTGCTGAGAGGGAGTCTCCATTCAGAGTGAGTTTGACTTCGACAAGGAGGTCAGAAGGTTGATATCTGTCTCAGAGAAAGCCACATCATCATGAAGATTTGTTAATGAGTTCTCTGTGAGAGAGAAGTTCAAGGTGCAATCCCTTGTTAATGAGTTCTTCTCTGTTAGGGAGAAGTTCGAGGTGCAATTACTTGTTAATGAGTTCTTCTCCGTGAGGGAGAAGTTCGAGGTGCAATCCCTTGTTAATGAGTTCCTTTCCGTGAGGGAGAAGTTCGAGGTGCAATCCCTTGTTAATGAGTTCTTCGTGAGGGAGAAGCTCGAGGTGCAATCCCTTGTTAATGAGTTCTTCTCTACGAGGGAGAAGTTCGAGGTGCAATCCCTTGTTAATGCAGTCTTCTTTGCGAAAGAAGTTTGAAGTGAAAGCCCTTGTTCCACCCTCTGGGAGTAGCTATGGCGGATCCACCCTCTGGGAGTAGCCATGGTGGATGTCATGTGAGAGAATCGATGACTTAGTTGTTTTTCTTTCACCCTCTGGGAGTAGCCATGGTGAATGTCATGTTTAGATGACAATATCATGTTAAGAAAATCTGTGATGAGATTTTGTTATTGACACTTTTTGTTTGCAGCTCCATTGTGCTTGTCAAGTTGAGATACACTATGACATATGAATGATGTTTCTCTTGCTAAGGAGTGTTAATGTTTATGGTAGCTACGAGAGAGCTCATTCATATCTATGTTGATGTTCTTTACATTTCTGGTTTCTTTGTTGTGAACTATTGAGAGCTGCCTCAAGATCTTCTAGATTGTAATCATTGTGTTCTCAAGCTTATTTGTTCGGTTATGCTTTCCAACGATATTATTTTTTTGTTCATGCCATTGCTGTTGCTGCCAAGAGCTCTTTATCTTCGTGTTCTTTTTACTGTGGCGGTCTCTTTGTATCTATTATTTTGAAGACACTTCATCTCTCAATAATAGCCTAGACTTAATGAGGATGGAATTCAAGAGTCATGGATCTTTAAGCTGTTGAGTTTACTGTTTGCAATTATTTGAGCCTTCATTTCTCATCGAGTATTTTTGTTATCATTTATTGCTTCCTCAAAACGACAATGCGATGACCGTGTTTGTCTTCGAGTGGCTTTTGGATTCCTTAAGGAATCGAATTGACTTGGCATAGTAATGGCTGGCGATTCACTAGATGTGTAACGGGTGACTCTTCAGTTACCGGGTCTTAGACATTTTGTTTTGGCATCTAGCTCATTTTGGATATATTCAGCAGAGGGGATAAGCTAGCAGAGGTGGACGTGAATATTTAGCATCTGTGATTATTGTATTTGTTATTGATCATTGTATTTTTCTTCTGCCATCATTGGTTCTTTTATACACTGTGTGTATGATTATTGTTTGGTCATTTTTTTCATGTCTATTCCTTCATTTAGTATCTGTGAGATACATGGTATATTGCTCGTATTGTAAGAGTTAAGCAAGTTATAGTTGATTGTCAGAAGTTAGTAATCTCTAATGTTTTCAGCGGTATAGCATTTTCTATGTAATTATCATGTGACCTATTATGGTTACTATAAAAAGAGTTCATATTTTGATAATGTCTATCATGTGATAACAGCCTCTGAAGAAGTCATTCACCTAATTTAGCTTGTGAAGCATTGTATTGTATATTATGATTATCAATAAAGGATATATCTTGGGTGTGGCTGGGTTTTTCCCTTGAGTAGGAGGGTTTTCCCAGGGTATCTCTGCTGTCTTTGTGTTTCTTGTTTTATCCGTTATTTATTTATGCCATTCAGATTCAAAAACTCAACTTATATATCCAAAATGAACCTCCTGGGAAGTAATTGGAATAGTCCATGCTCAAATGAAAGACTTACTAAAAATAGTAAACTTGCCAAAAGTAGTAACCTTGCGAAAAATAGCCCTTATTGAAAAACTAGACAATATTTTTGGTTAATGCAAGATTGCTCTTACACTCTAGATGCTCCTGCATCAAGTACTAGACCTTTAATGCATAACTTTCCATTGAGGAATCCTCAGATGGAAAATGAACCAAAACAGGGAGAGTTGCATGATCAAATCACGCAAGATTGGAGGAATAAGGGTTTGGAGTTGCAGGTCGAGATGTCTTTTGGGAATACATGGATTTGCAAATGAAACATATGCCACATAGAAGATCACACAATTAGGAGTTGTGGAAGAAGGTTGGTAAACACTCAATTCCATATTATGACGGGTTAGGCAAAACCAGTGTTACTCGGAGATGCATTTCCGAGATAATTTGACCTGTCTGGAAATGAGGACGTCCCAGAAACTCGGAAACTTTTGAAAACCCGTTCCTTAGCTATCCCATAAAATTAATTTAAATAATGTTTAAGTTTTGATAAATTTTTTGAGTTCCACCTGCATGTGAACTCTCAATTTGCATTATTTAACACAAACGTTATATGTTAAGGTTCTATGAAGTATATATGTATGCTTTATCCATGTTTTCATATGAATATTTAAAATTTCCCTATATATTTTAACTTTTCTCTATTTTTTATATAGTTGTAACATGTACCCACTACCGTCCCCTGCTCCGGGGAAAAAATCCATCCCGGAAACTTGGTTCCTCGTCCCCCTGTCCCGAAAACCCGGGGTAACATAGGGCAAAACCTAAGCAAGATGTCTAGGTACAAAAGTTGGATACATATTTTCAATTAAATCCTATGTCGAAGGATGATGCGATCAAATATGCAACACTTCATTTGGATAGTATTGCTCACCAATGATGACATTATGAGATGGTCACATTAGACCATGTCTAGATTAATTCTTATGCTGAATTCACAGAATGGTTGATCAATCGTTTTGACAGGAAAGACGTTGTTGATGTGAGTTTTATTCCACTACAACATGCATAATTAAACACTCAATGCTTCCAAGTAAAACATTAAATACTCAATCCTCTCTTGAATAAGGTCATCTCTCATGCTAAGCTTGCAAAGTAAGATCTTGAAATGACTTCACCTAAGCAAGATGTCTAGGTACAAAAGTTGGATACATATTTTCAATTAAATCCTATGTCGAAGGATGATGTGATCAAATATGCAACACTTCATTTGGATAGTATTGCTCACCAATGATGACATTATGAGATGGTCACATTAGACCATGTCTAGATTAATTCTTATGCTGAATTCACAGAATGGTTGATCAATCGTTTTGACAGGAAAGACCTTGTTGATGTGAGTTTTATTCCACTACAGCATGCATAATTAAACACTCAATGCTTCCGAGTAAAACATTAAATACTCAATCCTCTCTTGAATAAGGTCATCTCTCATGCTAAGCTTGCAAAGTAAGATCTTGAAATGACTTCAAGGTTCCTTCAAATGTGGATACTCGCTCAGTGAAATAATGTGATTTGCTGGTAAAAACTTGGGGACTTGTGTTGCTTCTCAAGATTTGACAAATGCACTTCTAAAGATATGGCTTCACAATGTGCATTGAAAATATTGCTTTTTGGTTTTCAACTTTTGACTTCTCAACTTAAACTTAATTTCTACTTTTACTCCTAATTTTGGATGCAAGGAAGTATGGATGAACTTGGACTCTACTAGATGTAGCTTAATCAACGACTCTACTCACCTAGTGCAAGCGTCTAAGGTATACTTAAGATTTTCAAATCAATATTTTCTCCTTAATCCCATCAAGTTGATGTAAACTAAAGATTCAATACTAATTGAAATTAAGTGTTGTCATTCATTGGCTAACCATGCAATACAATCTTACAATCCTCAAGAAGCTAGTGGCCCGGATTTGTTTGAGTCATGCAAGTGTGAACATCCACAACTACTTTCATTCAACTAAACTACTTGAAGAAAATTCTATTCTACTTTATCTCAACAACTTGAAATGAAAAACAACTTTGAAATGAAATCTATTCTAAATGAGGATGAAGGTAACCATGCAATAACACAAACTTGATCACAACTATCACCATGCAAAACACAACAATGATGAGTAGAGCAAGTTTGGCATTATCTTTGCAACAATTCAACCACACCTCTCTTTACAAATGAGAGTAGTCCTTATATAGGGAGCTCAAGTACAATGAACGATCGAGATTAAATCATAATCAATGGCCTAGATTGAATCCTACAAACCCTAATTAGGGTTGCCACCCTATCGACCAATGAGATTCAAGCACCTAAAAAATGGACCAATAACAAAATTACATAAAAGTATCAACCAATTAGAGGGCGCCACAAAGGTGGGCCAATCAGAATTAGACACCTAAGCAACTGACCAATGAGAAAATAGCTTGCTACATGGGCTTACATCAATTATCTTCTAGAATAATATTTCCTTTGTCTTTCTCTTTCTTGGCTAACTCGATGAACTTGGACACCATACTGTTGAACTCACTCATTGGAGGCATAGGTGTGTTTCGAATTCTCCAATCTACTAAATTCATTTAAATCCTAGCTGCAACAATGGCCTTCTCCTAATTAGTTGCATTGTCCTTGAATGAAGTCATGAGGATCTTGAGAGATGAAAACCCCTCCAAGAATTCTCTTCTAATGATACCATTCTCCCCAATGCTGAAAGCCCTCAACCTTTCCTCCAAAACCTCTATGTCCATATTTTCTTCCCTTTTCTCCTCCAAGTTAAAGGCGATCCTCGTTGCACTCAAAGCCTCATCAATCATAGTATGGATGGAGAGACCAGGTTGTGCACTATCACTTCTTATCTTCATCAAAGTATCCTATTGATGGACTAGAGAAAAGTACCATGACTCAATGTCTCTCATTCCTTTTTCCCTGATCACCTTACCTCTTACTAATAGCTGCTCAGGAATATTCACCATAGCTGGTAGTTGGAGCATGGTTCTGTCTTTGATAAGCTGAAATTCATCTCAAAGGTCCATGAAAGCACAAAAATTGGCTCTAAGCGCTATGAATGTCTAAAAATGCTCTACAAATCTTGGGAGAAATGTCAATCCCTCCTGTACCATTCCTTCCATCCAAGATCTAGTCTCCTGAAGGGCTATCCTTGTTGCCTCTGCACTATCAATAGCTTCTCTCTCAAGAGTGAGAGGTGGTGCAACTATGTGATCTATCTACTGGATTGGCCTAAAGGCATTCCTGTAATATGCTATTAACCTCCTGTTTTCCTCCTTATACTTGTTATTCTCCACAACTTCCTTGTCCACCCTCCTTTTCATGGCCTCGAGCATCCTGGGCCTCCTCATATTCTATCTCTTTTGTGGTAGTTCCCAATTCATGCTCAACTATTTCATAATCCTGGATCTGAATATCATCTCTCATTTTATTCACCTTAGGGACAACAATTTGAACTCTGCGAGTCCTTGAATCATCTCTTATTACTTTAGCTACCCTTCCTGTTGGCTGAGTCTCTTACTCAACTTGGTGTATAAGATCTTCAATGTTTTCAATTGGTTTAGGCTCATTAATATTTTCCTGACCTTGCATCATAGCCCACAACCAATCAGGTGCTATACATTCTCCTACCTTAGGATTAGGTTCTTCTCTTCTTTGGCTCTCAACTGGGATGACCACAATATCTTCATTCGAACCCCCATTAGGAGGCGGGATTTGTCCATTTTGAGGAGAATCGTCAATATTAAACATATCATTTTCATTTTCACTTTGAGGGAGAAGCATTCCTTCTACCTCGGAGGCACTCAATGGTGAATATCCTGAATAGCTCTGACTAGTGCTATCCTCTAATTTGAAAGAGATTTCTTGATGCACTTCCTTGCCCTAGGTGGCATAGTCTTTCCTTGTTTTGAAGTTGCGCTCTCCTTGGATGGAGGAGCAATTTGTTTTTGTCTCTTTGCTTGGGGTTCCTTAATTCTTATCCCTTTCTCCTTCGAATTCCCGCTTGGAGGAGCCTTCATAGTGTGTTTCCTTTTCTTGCTAGGCTCACCTTGCTGCCCACTTGATCCTGGAGGCTGTTCCGATGACTCGTCTTCCTCAACTTCTTCAACTTCCTTCATCTTATCATAAGTCAAAGGTATCCTCCTTACTAAATCAACCATCTTCTCATCCAACCATCGCTGAGTGAAGAAGGTGACTGGTGTCATCAAAGCATCAAGGCTAATCTCCTTGTCATCACTCCAATCAATAGACTCTAACTCCTGATTTGCTGTTGTGGCAAAGTCCTCATTAACAATGTTGCCATCACCCTCCAACTAGTCAGGAACCACAGTTCCTCTCCACTTGTATTTTTTGATCATATCCACTGTCATCCTTGAGAATGATCTCTTTGTGATCTCCAAATCATCCGCTGCATGTGCCCTAATAGTCCTCTAAGTGTGGAATGTGGAGGTATTTGTTTCCATATGCCTTCTTGATCTTCATCTTTGGATCAAAGTTGGGCCTTGACTCATAAAGTCCTATCCCATAATATTCCAATTCCCCATCTGCTGCTTCAGCTGCTGCTTATGATGGACAAGTCTCGCTTCCCAAGTTGAAGTCGAATCTGACCCCTAGTTTTTGCTTGTTCTTTAGAATTCTATCATAGGCAATAAGTTGCCTCACTACCTCCATGATGATCATCTTATTCGTTGGATATCTAGGAAGCCTTCTTGGACAAACTGTACTTCCAAGTATTCGAATGTATGTAAATTTAGGATACTCGATGTACTATGCCCAATGTTCTCTAATCAACTTCTTAGCCTCTTCTGAAAGCCTCACATGTGGAGCATCTTACAATAATCTCACAATCCTCATGGCGAACACATCATTAAACATTTTGAAGTTTTTGTGATTGTGGAGGTGCAGCTGTGGATAACACTCGTGTACTAAATATTCCCTCCTTTTTGTCTCCACATTTTCCCAAGCTTTCTAATCCTTGAAACAGTCTTGCTAGCATGTAGACGAGATAAGACATCATATAGAATGCTTTAGTGTCCATCGTCCTTAGCTGGTGATCAATGTTTTCACTTATAATCTTCGCCTATG
This sequence comes from Chamaecyparis obtusa, assembly GCA_027943335.1. NCBI lineage: Eukaryota > Viridiplantae > Streptophyta > Pinopsida > Cupressales > Cupressaceae > Chamaecyparis > Chamaecyparis obtusa. Next base: position 1,043,632 of record BSBK01007750.1, on the reverse strand, counting down.
CAAACATTACTTCTCCTGATAAGATTTTATCTATGAAGTAGTACATCCAGTTCTTGAAACGTCCCCCTGTGGCTCTCCCATCATTCTGTTTAACATCATGATGAGATCTCCTATATCTTGCTTGAAATCTGATATGGTTAACTTGCCTAACTTCAAGATCTTGGAGTAATGACTCCATGGCTTTGCCATCCACTCCTCATTCATTCTCTTAGCACACGCGTCCACTTGATCATTATAGTGTTTCGTGGCTCACTCCTTGGTGATGAAGGTCTCTCCTTTGTGGGATGGTATGTTGAAAGCCGTCCTAATAACCTTCCCCTATAATACAGTTATCACTTTCCTCTTTTCTCCATATTCAACTGCCTTCTTTTGAGGGTTATAGTGTTTTGTGCATTCAAGGACCAACTCGATGCATTGCATGGTGGGAGGGAAAGCGGCTGCATGAAAAATTCCATTCTTCACTATCATCTTAGCCATCCTCGAATATGAGTCTCTTGTCATCCTCTGTTTCACTTAAATCATGTCGAGGGACCCCAAGCTTGTATCCCCAATTTTCTTATATTTTGTAGTGAAACTTGATTTTGGTGCCATATCTTCGGTATCTTCTTCGCTTGAACTTGTCTAGCCTTCTTTGAACTTCCCGCCTTAGTTGCAGACATGGTTCCTTCTGCCACAACAAATCTTCCATTAGTCTTCGAAGTTTAAATTTTTTGATTAGTAAACCGTGAATTATGATTCGAATTCGAATTTGACAAGCTAGGATTTATCAAATCTTGGAAAATGTTTCGATTTAAGGCCTCAGTGAATTAATTGCCCAAGTTTAGAAAATAACTTAAAAATTTCCTGTAATTAAAGAATTTTTTTTAAAAGTTCTAATGTTGATTTTGTAGCGATTAGGCATAAATTCACTTCTTTAAATAATTACAATCTACTAGCTTTTAAAATAAGAATTCAAATCGAAAATTTATCTAATCTATTTAAATCCTAACTGCCCTTGAGGATTTTGAAAGAATAATAAAAATGGATCTTTAGTTTTAGTTTTCTCTTTTAATGATATTTTGATTATTTATAAAAGAAAATTAAGACTAAAAAAACAGTCATTTAAATTGCATTGTACAATCTTTAATCCTTTTTTCCTTTCCATTTAATTAAACCTTATCACCATTGACAGAGCTGATTAAATTTAATTTTCTTTCAATATACCTTCAGCTATTAAAAAAAATCTAAAAACATTAAGTGGTTGTTATAACATTTCCGCATGCATTCTCACCACCTTTAATGCTGCTCCTAAATGGAATTCCCTGCACAAAACTGGAGATTACTGTCACTACCAAATCCAGGGTATATCGCTGCTGATGGAAGACTACTTCTCACTCTAAATCCTTCGATAATTTGCTGCTCCCAGATTAGAATCTCGCTGTTCCATAGCAGAGGGAAAGTCGCTGTTGATTTTGTGGTAAAGTAACTTCGTTTGAACCTCCTTAGTTAGGCACTAGATAGGCTGAAAGGGTGCGACTCCCCATAAGATGCCGGCTTGGCACTGATTTAGCCAATTAAAATTCGTTTGGATTAAATTGTTTCAGCTGTATAGACCGACTTGCCAAAGAATTTGATGCTTCGATTGCTTGCCTTTTATCCTTTCAAAATCGTGGTTGGGCTTGTGTAGTAGCCAACTTAGACATGGGGCGGAGATTGCATAGTAGAGAGGATAAAATCCTCGGGGGAGGGCGGAGTCGGCCCTTCCCTGAGGACGATAACTTAATCAAATTGTGATCGCCACCTTCGATTGTTCATTCTACTACCTTAACTCGTCACCTTTGGTCCCTCACACAACTCTTAGATGCAAAATCAAATAACTAATCCAACTGGCCTCATAGCGGACTTAAGAGTGGTTCAAGGATTAGGAAGCTGGGCTGAACTTAATGGTTTGAGAGGATAAAATCCTCAACCCAAATCCGAGGTGTAGGAGGATTCTTCATGTAATTGTTAATCATATTCCTTGACTTGATCGTCCCCTCCTCCTTGTGTTTGGTCTTCTATAATTGTCGCCTCCAATTGTTCACCAATTTTTTGGATTAAGGGAGGAGTTGGGATTTTTGTCGTCGAGAGGATAAAATCTTCTCCCCCTAGCGGAATTCGACCATGTGGGAGGAATTCAATCCTTGTCTCAAACATAGACTTGATCATGGTTGTTCGATTCCTCGCCCCCAATTATTCTCTTTCACCAAATTTTATTGCGCCCTACCCTTTTATTGCTGAGTTTGGTGTCTTCTAATGCTTAGGGTGGCGAAATTTCTAAGTATGTGAGGACATGACCCTCACTTGCTAGCGGAACCTGACCAGCTTGGAAGATTTTTCCCCTTGTTTCCAATCATTGATTTGATCACTTCTATATGTGCTTATCCTCATGGGCAGAAATTGATGTATTGAGAGGATAAAATCCACTAGGGAGGGTGGAATCCGCCCTCCACAAAGGACAAATCTTTGTTTTCAAACTGTTCCAAGTTGCTTCTTCCTCTGACTTTTCATATTAATCTTTCAAAACAAATTCTAATTTGCCAACACCACCAAGGCGGAGATTGCAAGGGAAAAAGGATTTTGACATTGTAGTGGGTGAAAATGTGAGGGCCTAGAGGATAAAATCCTCTTCAAGTAGTGGAATCCAACCGCATGGGAAGATTTTTTTTTTTACATTTTACACAACCCATTTCGGCTCATTTTCGCACTCAAATTCTTGCCAATCCCTAAGGTTTAAAGGCTTAATCATCTCATTGTCTATGTGCCATTGAAAGAGAGGCCAAATAGTGGTCTGCATTGGGGTGGATATTAAGGCACCTAGAGGACAAAAGCTTGGGCAAGGGGCGGAATCCGCCCCTGCTAGAGGATCCCAGTACTTAAACTCATCAAACATGTCCTCATTTGAATTTTAGATTCACAACTACCTCAATACTTAGTCACTTCATTTCCCTGACAAACTCTTTTGAACTTAGACATTAAACTCAGTGACTTGACTAACTCTCACTCTTGACAACTCGAACCTCAGGTAACTCCAACCTACCCGTAGACACCAAACTTGCACTCAAAACCTCTAGTATTACAGTAGCTAGGTGAAAAAAAGTGGGTCCCCATTTGCAATAGGGTGATGGTGTGAAAACCTCACAACAAACCCCAAGTTGCATTTGAAGGAATTAGCGCAACTCAAACAATGGAGCTTTGTAGATGCTTACCTTGTGGATTTTTAGCAGTTATCAGCATTGGTGAGTGACATTTCAGAGAAAAGGTTCATCGTGTTATTCATGGATGGATTGTCCAATCCATTGAACGGTTGGATTAATGCCCTTATCACATCTACATTACATGATGTGATTAAACAAGCAAAAACCATAAGAGTCATTGACTTCAAAGTTCAAAAAATCAATAAAGAGAAATTGACTTCAAAGTTGAAAAGTCAATAAAGAGAAATTCCACCCAAGGATAAGAAGCATGATGACAAACTAGATACAAGAATTCCTAATCCACCTAAACCTACACCTCCTAAGTAGGATTTTGAAGCAAAGAGTGAGTTATGGAAGATAACGTTGTGTTTCACTTGCCACGAACGATGGGTTCCCGATCACAGGTGTCTTGGGAAAGGAAAAGCATACTACATTGACGTCACTTTTGATGTAGAGGACACGGTAACAAATACTAGGTTGAGAAGTGAGTATGAGGAGGCACAAGCTACTGTTATTCTAAAGAGCACGCAAAATACTGGGGGGGGGGGGGGGGGCGAATCGATATTTTAGATTTTTAAACTATTAAATGCACGAAACCACACAAACGAAGAAATAGAATAAGCATCAAGATGCAAACACCAAATTTCTCGTGGAAAACACTTTTGGGTAAAAATACACAATAGGCAATAGCTTTCCATATAGGAATGAGAACCAATCCAAATTACATAAACGAGCACCAACTCACGGAGTATCAATTTCGAAAGAGCACCAACCCTCCTTGAAGCACCAACTCTGATCAATTGAGGCACCAACCTTAGTTTGAGCACCAAATCAAAATTAGGAACAAAAAATGAATCAAGAAGGTCTGAGATGAAATAGCAACACTTGGAAAAATAGATGACAACAGTTTTGCACATGTATATCCTTATCAACCCTCCAAAGTCTTCCCACACACCTTAGTTGCATCATATCTATTAGAAACAACAAACTAGTCCTCTCCAAAATGCCCAACTAAGACAAATAATCAATACATACTAGCAAAAGAAATTCATCAACTCTTCATAAGAAGCCAAACTAAATGCTTAGCAATAATAAAACCATGTGTTGGAATTTCATTCACGTGAGACTCAAAAACACAAGTTCAATAGCATCGTTCCCTTGAAAAACATTCCTAGAGTTGTTTGTTACTAGCATTGACTCCTAAATGATAAGCACAACTGCCATGATACACACAACTCCACTCAACACCTCACATGACCTAGAAAGTTTTCAATTTTTTTTTGATTACTCAGTTTACCTCACCTTTTTTTATACTTAACACAAAACACAACTATATGTGTTACTTCCATTGCCCAATCATTTTATAAATAGTAAGCATTGCTCTTAAAAACATCAGATTTCCACAATCCATTATGATGAAATAAGTTTCTGGATTTGATTGTGTAAGTTTTTTTTTAAGTCTCTGGATTTGATTTAAGCATTGCTCTTTTCATCATGCACATCTCTGTCTTATCCCTAAAAATACTACACTATTTTCTACTCGAACATTCAATTCTCACATAACACTGAACAATACCAAAAATTTCTCATGATCAAGGGAGTAACCCATGATCACAAAAGACAACGACCAAACAATAATTGATACTCAATGCATCTATGCAAGAAATCACTCGCAGGAAAAACTCATCATGCACTATGTTTAGTTGCATCACCTCAAATAAAAAACTTCAGCAATATCAATATTTTTTTTTTCAGAACTGAAGCACACGAAATACTCTTTAAATATCAGCTTGACTCATTCATATCAACGTGCAATTCATTACAACTTTAATCACGTTTTCCTCTTGTCTGACATTTTTATCGCCCAACGATATGCCAAAAGTCACGACTCTCCTCAGGCACACGACAACAGAATCAATCGCATGCATTGGAAATGGCTGATTAAAGTTCAAAAAGAGGTGTTACTTGGAGCTGCCCAATTCACATTCAATAGAAACCTCAAGTTGTCAACTATAGATAGGAAGAAGTAATCAATTTGATTCCCGAACAAAAACACCAAGTATAATAGTTGTACGCACACCTCCAACATCAACACTTTTGAAAATTCAATGATGACATGGCAATCTGACTTGGCAAACAAGTAGACAAGAAGGCAACTTAAGTAGGCAATCAACCAACTCAAGCACGTAACCAAGTAGCTCAACCAGACAACCAAACAGCTTAAGCATGGAACCAAGTAGCTCAAGCAAGTAACCAGGTAGCTCAACCACACAACCAAGCAACTCGAGCAGACAACAAGGTAACTCACTCAAATTCTCTGTTACTTTAAGTAATCCTTTGAAATTTATACGACTTTGATCACTAACCTTTGACATAAATGACAACATATTCAATAATCTCCCCCTTTGTTATTGATGGCAACTCAATCTGAAACAAACTTGAACCAAAGAAGCTCTAAAATATTATTGCTGCCCCTGACTTATTTTTGCCCCATTGATATCAATGACTGAGACCTACTTGCATATTTGAAACGGGGCTAATAGAATGTGAAATTGAAAACTCCCCCTAAGTCCAAACAACATTTCAATGATGGAGTGAAACCATTCCCAACTTCTCTCTCAAGAATTCAAACGTTTTGTTTGGTAGAGGTCTAATAAGCAAATTTGCAATCTGCTCTTTAGTAGAAACATATTCCAATTTAGCTTGCTGATTATTAAGTTATTAACTTGTTCTCTCAGAAAATGATACTTAATAGGAACATGTTTAGTCCTAGAGTGCATAATAGGATTCTTAGAGATATTAATTGCACTCATGTGGTCACAAAAGATAGATATAGGATTGTCATACTCTACCTTAATATTTTTCAATGTTTTCTTCATCCATAGAACTTGTGTACAACAAGACAATTGTTGCAATGTACTTTGCTTCAACTGTAGATAATGAAGAAGCCTTCTTTTTGCTCAACCAAGATACAAGACAGCCACCTAGAAAGAATGCACCTCCATTCGTACTCTTTCTATCATTAACCGAACCACCCCAATCTGCATCTATATAAGCTATGAGTGTAAAATCATTTCCTTTAGGATACCATAACCCATAATCCATAGTACCTTGTAGATACTTGAAGATCCTCTTTAACTGCATGAACATGAGTATCCTTAGGAGTAGCTTGAAATCTAGCAACATAACCAACAACTTGCATAATATCAGATCTAGTTGTTATAACATACAATGGATTTCCTATCATAGACCTGTACAAAGTTTGATTAGCATTTTGGAGACTCATTAGCTTTACTTAACTTACATCTTGTCACCATTGGAGTGCTTACAAGATTGCAATTCTCCATTTGAAACTTTTTCAACATCTCTCTAATATACTTCATTTAAGAAATGAAAATGCCTCTGTCTAATTGATGAATTTTTAATTCAAGGAAGAATGACAACTCACCCAACATGGACATTTCAAACTCCTTCATATTAGTAGCAAAAACGTGACACATTTCTTCACATTTTCTACCAAAAATCAGATCATCTACATAAACAACAATCAACATATGATTACCTTCTTCTTTGACATGCAAATTTCTGTCCGCTATCCCTCTTTTGAATTCCTACTGCTGCACATAGCTATCTAGACTATCATACCAAGCACATGGGGCCTGTTTAAGACCTTAGATTGCCTTTTTCAACTTGCATACACAGTTCTGATTTTCTGATATAATAAACCCATTATGCTGCTCTATTTAAACTTCTTCATTCAGATTACCATTTAGAAAAGTAGATTTGACATCCATTTGAAAATTTTTAAAAACTTCTGAAGGAAGCAAGTGCTAAGAACATTCTAATTGCTTCTAAACGTGCCACAAGAGCAAAAGTCTTTTAGAAATCAATACTTTCAACCTATGCATAACCTTTGCACACAAGGCTTGCCTTGTTCCTCACCACTTTACCCACTTTGTACCAATCGCGTTCTTGTCTTTGGGCCTTGGGTCAAGTTCCCATGTTTCACTTTTTTGAATCTGATCAAGCTCTCCTTCCATGGCTGCCACCCAATGTTTATCTTCAGCTGCCTTTTCAAAACTTTAAGGCTCAATCATGGACACCAAGGAGATATCTTTATTTTGAGAATAATTAACATATTTTTTTGTGGCTCTTGGTCTATCCTCTTACAAAATCTGATCAAAAGGATGATTTCTTTGAACAAACTTAGATTTTCAAAAAGGTCTTATATGTGTTATTACCTTGGTCCTTTGTAGGTGTATTCTCTATAATTGCATCTGCTGTCCCATTTTGAACATTTGAAGGTGTATTTCCAAAATTTACATCGGCTGCCCCATGTTGTACATTTGAAGATGTTTTTTGAACAACACTTTCTTGTTCATCTACTTGAGAAGTACCATCATCATCTTGCACCTTGTCATGAATCTTAGTGTCTTCATGAACCTTCACATTAGCACTTTCAACTATCTTGTGTAATATTTTGTTAAAACATGTATAAGCTTTACTTTTAGAAGAATAATCCATGAAAATTCCTTCATCAGCCCTGGAATTAAACTTCTCAAGGTTGTCTTCATCCCTCTTAATATAACAAGGACTACCAAAAATTCTGAAATATTTAATTGATGCAGTTTTAGACTCTTACCTTTCCAAAGCTCATATGGAGTCTTGTTGTGCTTAGCTCTAATCATCCCCCTTTTTTGAATGTAAATAGAAGTATGGACAAACTCTAACCGAAATAATCCTTCATCTTAGACTCATTCAACATGTTATGAGCCATTTCTTGGACTGATCTGTTCTTTCTTTCAACAACATTTTGTTGTGGTGTCTTTGCAGCTGATTATTGTCTCTTTATACCTTGTTTTTTGCAGAAACCTTAAAAACTTGTTTGATGTAAACTCTCCTCCATTATCTGAACATAAGCATTTAATTTTCAGATCCTTCTCATTCTCCTCTAAGGCTTTGAAAGCCTTAAACTTCTCAAGTGCTTCTGATTTCTCTTTCAAAAATGCAACCCAAGTCATTCTTGAAAAATCATCAATTAAGAGCATGAAATACCTCACCTTGCATACTCCTAGTTCTTGTAAGTCTACGTAAATCAGTATGAATCAATTCAAGAGGCTTTGTGCTCGAATGCTCTTTTGACTTGAAACTCTTCCTTGTTTGCTTTCCTAGTTGACATTCTCTGCAAATGTTGTCTAATGGTTTAGTGAATTTTGGCATGTCTCTAACAACTTCCTTCTTGCCGATTTGAGCAAGATTATTAAAGTCAATTTGTCCCATTCTCTTATTCCATAGGCAAGTTTCATCCACTTGACTCAAACAACACTTTTCACTTTTGATGTTATCAAGAATATATAGATTGTTAGTAGCCCTACTTGCATCAGCAATATGTTTACCATCTTTTCTAATTTAACAACAATCTAAATTGAAAACTAAACTGTGTCCTTGATCACACAATTGACTCACACTTAATAGATTGTATTTTAGATCTTCTACATATAACACATTCTCAACTTTGGTTTCACCATCATCCAAAACAAGGGTACCTTTACCTTCCAGTTTTGTAGATGTATCAAGACCAACTCTTGCCATTTCACTTTTGCAAACTTTTGCAGTGTGACCAAAGTTATCGCATTTATAACATTTAACATTGTAGCTCCCTGGAGGAGCAAAATAATTCTATTCATGAGTTTGAAATCATTTCTTGTAAACATTCTATAGTTGATTGCCTTGTGTCCAAAATAATTGCAATAGAAAAAGTAGCCATAAAAGAAAGAATTGTTAAACTTGGTCATAAATGCTCATCTTGATATAGGAGGCTTCTTGAAAGCATTTTTTTTAATAATTTTTGATGTTGAATCTGTTGTGCTATCAATGTTTGTTTTCTGCTGTTCTTTTGTAGGCTTAGAGCTTTGATTTTCTTCAAGACCAACTCCACCTTTATCAGTAGAAATTTTTTGTTAGGCAATTATCTTTTCCAAGGACATGGATTTTTTCTGATTTATCTTCTCATGATTAAGATGTGTTAGAGATTTATCTAGCTTTCTACGTGAGACTATTTCAACTTCAAGTCTCACAGTTTTCTTCTTTGAGCTTAAGCTATTATTTGATTTCTTCTTCTATTTTCATGGCTTCTTCAACCTGAATCTTCAAATCAACTATCAAACTTTCTGCTTATCCAAGAGCTTGAGTGGTCTTGGTTTTTGCTTCATTCTCTTCTTGTAGCAACATCTTCAAGTTCTGATTTTTTTTTCTAAGTCTCTTGATTTCATTCAAAGCGCTTATTAGCTCCTCTTCAAGATCTACTTCTTTTTAATTAGTATGATCTTCATGTTCTTGATTTTCATCATGTACTTCTCTAAGGCCATTCGTGCAATCAGGATCAACCTCCAAGTGTTTAAGCTCTATTTTTGAAGGAACCTTGCTCTAATACCAATTGAAGAGCACATCGAAAATACTGAGAGTGGAGAGGGTGAATCAGTATTTTAGATTTTTAAGCCTTTAAATGTACAAAATCACATAAATGAAGTAATAGAATAAGCTTGAAGATGCAAACACCAAATTTCTTGTGGAAAACCCTTTCGGGTAAAAAAACAATGGCACACAATATCTTTCAATAAAGAAATGGTCACCAACCTAGATTACATAGCGAGCACCAACTCATAGAGAGCACCGACTCCCAGAGAGCACCAACTCTAATCAGCTAAGGCACCTATTTCAGTTTGAGCACCAACTCAAAATTAGGAACAAAAAATGAATCAAAAAGTTCCGAGATGAAATAGCAGCACTCAGAAAAATAGATGACAGCAGCTCTGTACATGTATATTCTTATCAGCCCTCCAAAGTCTGCCTACACACCTTAGCTGCATCAAATCTATTTGAAACAAAAAACCACTCCTCTCCAAAAGGCCCAGCTAAGATGAATAATCAATACATACTAGCAAAAGAAATTCATTGACTCTTTTCATAACAAGAAGCAACTCTTCCACATGACATGGACATAGCGAGTGGCACGGCTAGTGGTTCAAATGAAGTTGAAGTGGAACCAAATGTTGACCTTGATTCCTATGATGATGATGAAGATGAATTTGAATATTAAATATGAAATATGACTTGTAATTTGAATTTTCATTGTGTAATGACATTTTGAGACTTTTGCAAATTATGAATATGATATGAGGTATTTTATTTATGATTTTATTGGCAATTATGGATTTATGAGTATCATGCTTCTAACTAATTATTATTATATGTTTGAAGTTTTGAACCAACGATGAATGAACATTGAACATATTACATGTATGAATCTATGATGTATATATACATTTATAATTTTATAATATATCAATATGTGTGTGTATATATATATATAATATTAATATATATTTGAAAATATCTATATATATACCCGCGGAACCGGAATCTGCCCCCCCCCCAAAAAAATTGTCGAACCTGCGAACCCGACTTGTATTAGAACCAGGATTGGTAACTTAGCATCCAAGTCAATGGCATCGTGGGAAGGACTCTTTTATCTTTTTGGTTTGAATGTGAAGGTTGTAGAAAACAAAGACAAGGTTATTAAGGTGCTCGTGGGTCAGCTAGTCGCTCTTCTTTGTGTCAATGCTTTCAAATAGGTTCCAACTGCATTCAAACCTAGAAGCATTGCAAGGCTAGGACAAAACACAAATGACTACCCTTTGAAGATTTGGTGTGAGAGCACTATGATTCTACCACCACAAATCTACAGATAAAACATTTAAAAATATAAGAATTAAGTAAAAATTTAGAACTGTTTCAAACTTTCAAGTTTCTAGTTTCTCTTTTCTAATATCAAGCAGAAAATTAAAGGGCATTTGTTTACCTACTATTGTTTTTCCTTCCTTTGAATTGCTTGAGTGGAAGAAAAATGCCCCCCCATGCACCCTTGAAGATCTCCATCTCATCAAGAATTATGTCTTTTATCTCATTTTTCAGCACCATCTTATCAATACACAAAATGGGACATGCCATGACCTCCTCATCAACCTTAAAAGTTAAATGTATTAGAGAACTTTGGGTTGAGGTAGTAGGCCAAGTCATGTATCAATTCATGGAGTTGGTTTGTACATTGGTGAGATGTGCTAAATGATCTCATATTTTCTTTTGTTTCCACCATATAACACAAAATGGCCTCTTTGCTTCTGTCCATGGCCTCACAAAGCTAATCTGTCGGCTTGCCATCCCCATCCACCAAACATAGAACTTTGACCAAAGGTTCTATCACCTCAAAATTGAAAACAAATTTTAAGTTATTACAAAATTTACCCGAAAAAAGAAAAAAAACAGCAAATAGATAAATTCCCTATACCATTTTTATTTGTAACTTTTACTTACGTTGAGTATCTCCTGTGCTTTTTATATGAACTCATCAAAAATATTTTTTTTGTTTTAGCTTTCTCTCTTTGGTCTTTTTGGCATGGAGATTGCACCTAGACATTGCTCATAAACATCTTCTTGAGACAAGGAATTATAGCTTCAAGGCTCTGCAAAGTGAGGAAGTGGGTGGCAAGTTGAGTCATTCTTAGTCACATAAGCTCCTTGTGTGATCTCTCATCAAAGAATGATCCTCATCCAAGAATGGTTGTAAATAAATTTGGTAACCTGTTTAGTGTTTTAACTCACACTTTTGACCCATCCAATTTTCCCAATGTCCGCTATCACCAAATCTAAGCAATGTGCAGCATAAGAAGGCCAAGACATAGTGGGATGCCTCTCCATAAGTCTCTCTGCAGATGCATATGTTGCTGCATTGTTCATGACAAATTGGACAACATTCTCCACGCCAAGTGTAAGAACCCTTGCTGGTTCTAACTCTGAAACTCAATTTTGCTTGTTTGACATTTCATCAAACACTTTGCGTGAAACCTTTATCTTGCTGTCTTTTATTTTTAGACTGTATTTGCTTGCTTGGAATGGTTTCAAATGAAGTTTAAATGCTAGTAAATGATTATCAAGAGATTCAAGCAAAGAATTGAAATACAAATGCAATCCCTTTTGACTATTTGAATGCATACATAAGATTTCTTCATTTAAAATGTGCATCTACAGCCAATAGACATTTCTACAAACACTTGGCATGCATCCTTACAATTCTTTCACCAAAGAAATGTTTACAAATATACCATAAACCATACATATATTTTACATACAAATTGGCACCTTTAAACACCAAACGCGGCTGCCTTGAGATGAAATGCAGCTTCTAGGGAAAGAATCACAGCCCCAAATATATAAGTCACAGCCTCCTTCAATATGAGATGCCAGCAATTATTTTAGTCTCCTTGTATTGGAAAGTCCCCATGCAGCAATGGATACAAGGACGACAGCCTATCCAAGAGCATTTCGCAGCCACAACTCCAATTAGCGCTCTCCCAAATTAAATTGCAGCTTCCAGGTATTGGCCGTACAGACACCAAACTCAACATGTAATGAACAGAATAAAACACAATTCATTGGCATCAATATCCAACTCAAAGTGTACGGATAATCTGAAGAAATTTGCCATTTCTTCAAGACCAAAACCAAACCCTCCAATTCTTCTCCAATTCAATTTTCTTCAACCAAAACGATATGCAAAATAATGAGATAATGATAATTCTGGTATACAACAACACCAAAATTATAGACAGCAAAATTAGAATGAATCTCTAGATGATAAGTGCACAATTCACCACTTCAATCAGTGATTCAAAGTGTAAAAGATGAGGAATCAGTCCTCCAAACCCTTGTTGAGAACTTCTCAACTATTTCTCCAAAATGATTAAAAAACAAAGCCAATAATGAATAATGAATTCTCCATAGAGTCCTTTTTTTATAATAAAAGAAGTGTGGCTTCTCCAACACACTTTTCACTTATAAGGTTTCTTGCACACACTTTCAAATTATAACACAAATGAGAAAGTTATTTATCAAGATAAACTTAATAAATAACTTATAATAAAAGCTCCATCAAATAGACTCTATTAAATGCTCAAGAAGCCCAACACCTTGTGTCCACTGCACTGCTAAAAATAGCAACCGCCCAAAATAGACTTACTAAAAATAGTAAGTCCCTCAAACTGAGAACTCTGCAAATGAATCCACAACTCCACTGATACCAATGCTCAGACGCTCTGCTAAAAATAGCAATCATGATGATCACCCCAAAAAACACTTACTATAAATAGTAAGTCTGTCAATTTGACTCAAACGAAGAGCAATCCTGACATCATAGACCTCCAGGTGGAAATTGACCACTAGCTCTACCACACAACCCTCTCCAACATCCTGATTAGCCTACAAAGGTCACAAAAATAAGCTAATCCCATGTGCCTAAAAATGGGGACATTACACCAACCTCTTTGATCACCCTGTCCAATCGATTGCACTGTGTCAGCATTTTGGACTTCATGCAAGGCATCGACATACTTAAAAGAACACCAGTGTGCTACTTGAATATTTCTATTGTAGATTAAGAATTACCAGTTGGGTGTTGGTCCATGTCTGTTAATTATTTGGTGAATATTTAAAGAATAATTTAAAAAATTATTAATAAGTTTCCAATTATTTGTATGGTCATGTACCCTTTTGTCTCTATCACATTCCCTGAAATTTTGGAGTGCCTTTGGCATCTTTGGAACTTGTCACTGTATCCTATTGCCCTCAAATGTCAATCAAGTAAATGTGTGTTGTTCTTTGATGCCTTATCCTCTTAAGGATCTTATTGGTCTTGCATTTTTGGATTTATGCAACAATGATTTTGGGTAAATAAATATTTTCTTCTTCATGTAGGCTAATTAAGTTATTCTGTTGTGTAGTTGGCATTACAGGTTCTTTTTGTCGCTCTTCTACGATCAGTGTGTGTCTTTGCTCCATTTATATTATTTCAACTATATGGATTCTTAAATATTTGTCGTGGTGGGTCATCATCTCAAGGAAGCAGACCCTGGTGTACGGCTAATGTTCCTTATCTATATGGTTTTATTCAAAGCCATTACTGGTAATTTGCCACTTTTTCTGTTCTTTATCAACTGGTTTAAAAATGGCCACAATGCCTCTTAAAATTTTACTCTTTTCCTTTTTCCACAGGGAGGTTGGCTTCTTGCGCTATTTCCAGCTTAAGCAATTACCTAACTTTCTTCTAGCATCACCAATGTTGTCGCTAGGGGCTTGTTCAGTTATTGAATATGCAGTGAAAAATGCTCGACCTCTTTTCTCCTTAGGATTTAAAGCTTCTAATGCAGAGAGGGAAACAGCTTCTATATTCTATTTTGTACAAAGGGAGAAAAAATTGAATGAGATTGCCATGCGGACAGAAGAGCTTCCTAATCCAGCATTTACGCTTCCATCAGCCTCTGAGAGTAAGCTACACCTTATTGTTCTGAAACTAAAGTTAAGTCTGATTTTTCTGAAATGCAAAAATGCTATTGCTCTATTCTCTTATCTTTTTATGTATGCAAATTTGAAGGGCGTACATAAGTTGGAAGGTAACTGTACTAATGTTTTCTTTTGAATAATAAAATATGAGTCTAACAGTAACTATCAAAAAATATAAATTCTTGACAAGTGTAGACTTAGTTACTGGATGTGCACCCTGGGCCTGTACTAGATCCGGATGTGTACCGGTTTGGATGCACAACCCAGATGCGTCCATGATGTGCATCCTGGACGCATCTGGCATGCATCCACAGGCCAGTCAAAAAAGGTGACTTAAAAACCATTAAAAGTGTTTTTTTTGGTCAATGATGAAGTATCATACTATCAAATGATTTAGTTTTACAATTCTGTATATTTCTTCAATTTTTTTTGAACACGCGTACCCGAAGGCATCCAAACCCCCAATTCTTTTTTCCTCTCATCCATGTACCGGGTTCTCATACCCACATCTGAATTGGTATCTGAGAGTGTAGAGTACAAGACAACTTAGGTTGTGGTACAAGTATATTCATGCTTTCTGTATAAAACAAATTTCCGGTAGTCATACAATTAAAAATTCCCTCGATAATAAAACTACAAAGCATTTACTGGATACTGTTGTTGTTTGTGGTAGTATTGTCTTGTTGTTCCTGTAGTAATATTGGTACATAATCTCCCTTTACATCTTGAACTATTTGCTTTGTACTTGCAGATCACTCAAAATCAAATGGTCACTTGTGATTGTTATCAGTTTGGGATATTCCATTCTCAAGTCCATTCCTAAATACTGGAAGTAATGATTTGGAATCAATGTATGCCTACAAGGCATTACATAGGTCAAAATGGAAGCATAACTTGGGGTGCAAGCCCTGGGTTGATTTGTTGGCTGCTTCCTTCTCTCCAGTACTAACATCACTTAGAGGTGCTTGCATGTTTTGTGGTTATTCTTGCCTTAGGATTATTAACAGTTTACATGAGTGGAATATAAATGCTTGCTTTGAAACAATAGTAATTGAAGTGATTGACTTGAGAATTGTCGTACTCCAGGTAGTGAAAATCCCACCAAAAAAACTATCTATTTCTCAAAAATATTTATAATTCCTGTGTAATTTTGTTTTCTTTGAATATGATAATCCTAACTGGATGCTAGAAAGTACCATCATATGGTGTTATAATTGTTACCTTGATGACCTTATGGAACTCTAAAATGTTGGACCTCTATTTAGGAAGGTGTTGACAAACCATTTTGGAATTTTTTTGAAGTCAGAAAATAACCTAAGATTTACTCACGTTGATGTTTGATATTTTCAGTTATATCTCCAAATGTGATTGCATTGTTAATAATCTAAACATCTAAATGGAATCCTCCCTGCCTTTCAGTTCTACATGATTTACTATCAGCCAGAAAAAAAAAGGCATAATAATGTACTTGGCTATTGGCATAGTCTATAACCATCGTGTGGAATCTCTCAAGGTCGTATGCATCTCTAGGTTGATGAGGTCGATGACATTGAAGCCAAGCCAAGGGAGAAAGCTAGAACTGTAATAAAAGCAATTGGGATAAGAAAGTATATTTTAACAATTTAATTATAGACACTCTACACCAACTGGAATCTCTCAAGGTCGCATGCATCTCTAAGTTGATGAGGTTGATGGTATTGAAAGTCCATGCCAAGGGAGAAAGCTAGACCTATAATCAAAGCATGTGGGATAAGAAAGCTAAATTTGAACAATTTAATTATATACACTGTGTCTTTAGCTTTGCTGTATTTTGAATTTACTTTTTGAATCCTGTTTATCATCAAAGTATGTAAACTGTTCTTCTGTTCTAGGTTAATTTTATTGCTTACAATCTAACAACATATATGTACATTTTAACTCTTTTTAAAGGACCTTGATCTACATAAGCCTAAAATAAATCTAGTAGTCTAAATTAAAGTTCTACATCTTTCACTTGCTTTCTCCAATTAACTTCTATTGCTAATGACCAATTCTGGAATTTATTATTTTTGCAGATGTGCGCATTCGAAAGGGAGCAAAAGTGGACAAACATACAAAAATACAGGCTGTCCCTGGCATTGAGCATTCAAATGACAATTTAAGTAGCTCTCAGATGAAAGAAGGGTTATTCTCATGTTTAACAGTTCCATTTATACTACAGCTAGCTTTCATGATTTTTGTTGCATGCTTTGTCATGCATGTACAGGTACGAAGTGAAATGATCTTTGTGTTCAGTTTGAGACATTATATCTTTAGAAAAGGATGTCACGCTTTTAAAGTCACAGATGTGTAAACTTTTTGTATTTATTCCTTATTCTGCTTCTTTGACAGGTTGCAACACGTTTCTTGTCTGTGAGTCCTCCAATATATTGGTTTGCATCATACTTCATGGAATCCTCCCCAATTGGTTTCAAGTTGGGATACATTGTATGGACAGTTTTTTTGAGCTATTTCTTTATCGGTTGTTTACTTTTCTCAAACTTTTATCCTTTCACATGAGCAGGAGCAATGTTTCTTTCTTATTCAGGCTGTTTGCAGTTTCTTTAAACCTTTGTATGTTCCTATTCTTGGAAATGTTAGCAACTTTCATGGCTCCCAGCCAGTGCTCTTTCAGGCTGGACCCTTCCAAGTGGATACAATGCAAGTTTTTGACCCATTTCCCTGCTCTTTAATAAGAAATCCACAGGGTTTTAAAAAAGCAGGTTAAAGTTAGCTTTTCCAGTCGATATTTTCTTGAAGCATGACATGCTTGGCATGAGGTACTCCATACATCTTGGTATCTTCATTTCCTTTTAGTTATCTAAACAATATTTAAAACATTTTATTTGCAGTATGCAGATCTGAGAAGACATTCTCTTCTGATAATTCCTCCCCTGAAACCAATTACACTGCATTGCTTTGTTTTTCTGAATAGTTTTAAAGTTTTGAAACCTATTTTTTGTTCGAAATGGAAGCCTTTTAAGCTGCCAAACACTCCACAAATTCAAACTCATGAGCACAACGGCCCAGTGTAGGCACAAGATCTGTGAGCACAGAGGCCCAGCAGGGGTTTGAAACTTTGAACCTTGGTGGCAGCTTCACCAATGAAGTGTTTCAACTGCTGCTCTAAATGGGTCACCCGAAAGTTTTGAAACCTTTTTAATTTTTGTTGTTCTGAGATTTTAGTTTCTTTTGCAAACATCATTATTAGTTTCTTACATATAAGTGCAGTTTTCAGTCCCCCTTTATCTCATACACCAATTTTGAAGAAATGAAAAATATTGTTACTTTGCGTTTGCATGTTGTGCTTTAATTGGCACAAGATGGATTGCAAACTGAAACGTAGAGAATGAATGGTTCTCTCTGTGGTCTGTATGTGCCATGTAGTCTTAGTTTATGCTTGTGCTCTTTTCCTGGGTGATGTTAATGAAAAACAGAGGAAGTTCGTACCAACAGCATTACCTGGGAAGAAGTAAGGAGATGTATAAGGAAAAAACCAAGAAAAACAAAATTCTGCAGACAGATACAAGCTCATTATTTTGCACCTTGTTTAGGGGAAGGTCCTTTGACTCAAGGTTTTTTCACTACATAGGGTATGTTAGCAATTAGACAAAATATAACTTGTGAGTTGTTAGTACTGACCATTTTGTTATTATTTGTCAGACTTTGATAAGTTGTCATGATTAGTTTAGTGGTTTCTAATGGCTTGGTCTTAGCCTAAAAATGTTGGTACCCCATCAAATTCAACTATTGTAGATGGGTTAAATGTCTGGTCCTTTATTGATCATCCCTGGTTCTTTCTATATGTAAAAACTCCATTGGATATAAATTATATTGTTCAATCTGGTATTCATTATATTTTTGTTCATTATTTCCTAAGTTACTGGTTCAAATCTAGATGCAGATGCGGGTACAAGAACCTAGTATGCGGATACGTGAAATTGTTTTTGGGGGTTTTGGGTATATATATATATATATATATATAATGTGAGAAATATACATAATTAAATCATTTGATAGTATGATACTTCATCATTGATCAATGCCAAATGCCAAAAATAAATATTAAACGCCAATTGATAGTTCACAAATATTCAAATAAGCCATATCATATATGTCTATGTTCACACTTCTAATGAAAATCATTACTATCACAAAATGTAGTTCATGATTCGTCAATCATAATCATAAGGATTATAAAAAAAATCATCATCTTCAACTCCTACAAGTTCAGGATCATTTGTGTTGATATTTTTAGATTTATGCAAGGAAAATACAATCTATTGATAGCTTTTAAAAACTGAAACAATATAGAGACAAAATTGACAAAGAAAGATGGAAAGATGGTACCAATTTTGTACACCAACTTATTTTGATAAGTCTGCCCTTGTTTTAGATCTGCAACTCCAGTATTGATTTGCTATAGAAAATGCTCCTTCACAGGTCAAAATCGCAGCCCTCTAGAGTGTTAAATTCGATCCTCAAAGCATGCGAATTCTGTCCAAGAATTTGCCCTCCAAATCGCACACCAGATTTTATATTAAATTCGGACTTCAAGTAAATATTCGCTGATGAATGCCTGAGATAATTCGCTCCATTTCACTGCTGAATTTCGCTCTATAAGGCAGAGACAATTCACCTTCTTTTGAATTCTTGCGAGGAAAACAAACGTTATGTTTTTGGTGTATTTTACCTCCAAGAATCGATCCATATATATATGCGATTTCGTGTCTAAGTTTTACCTCCCATAGGCAACCGACTTTGGGCCCTAAGTATTTAATTTATAACAATAAATATCCTATATTTTTTATTATTAATAAAATCGCACTTGCATATATATATATATATATATATATATATATATTAGAGGGTAATAATAATAAATATATTATATTATTATTTTATCAATTGTCCTTATCTATGCAATAAGCAATTAGGCATAATGTTGATCTTAGCCGTAAAGGCCATAAGATTAACACTCCCTCTTGGACTTGAGGGTAAGATCAACCTATAGATCCCATCTATAGTAGGACACACCCTTTTAATCTGACTATCATCCTTGATAGTGGTAACAAAATCATAACCATCTCGGATACCTTATCCTGAGATGTTATATATTTCACATCTATGAAGGTAGATCCCTATCTACTAGATAAGATGAAAACATAAGTCCATATGTATATCATCATTTAGTTCCATGATGTTATCCTTCTTGTTTGTGGATTGATCAGATCCACAAGAATATCAAGTCCATAATATTCATGATAACATCAAGCCACCAAATTCTCAAATAACCAGGAATATCAAATCCATGATATTCAATGCAACATCGAGTCCATGATGTTAATTATTCACGAGTCACCTTGACTCAATAGATATCAAATCCATGATATCAAGATCATTGGCCTAACGAATATCAAGTCTATGATATTCACCAAATGCTCGGAGTAATGGTCTCTTGACATCAAATCCATGATGTCAACAATACTCGAATGTGGATCCCTGATCCACGAGTCTCCAAGACTCAAAGGATATCAAATCCATGATATCCAATGAATATCAAGTCCACAATTTTCAACAAACATATAAATGTGAATTGCCACAGTCCACATATAAGTCTAAGCATAAAAGAATGAATTCATATAACCTTTGTTGCAAAGAGATGTGAATTCATAAAACATAAAAGAAATGTTAGTACAATAAACTTATATTTTTTCCATGCCAAGTTTATTCCTGAAATGTTCAATTTTGTTCCTTGCTAGGGGTTTGGTGAGAATATATGCAGTTTGTTCATCAGTACATACATATTCTAATTGAATGGCTTTTCTTTCCACCATATCCTTGACATAGCGATAAGGAATCTCAATATGTTTGGATCTATTATGGAACAAGATGTTAATAGCAAGTTTAATGCAACTCAGATTATCACAATAAATAATAGTAGGTTCCATGATTTGTCCAAACAGTCCCACATTAAGTTTCCTTAACTAGATGGCTTCTCGAGCCCTGAGAGAAGCTGCAATGTACTTTGCTTCTGTTGAACTCTGAGCAACAAAATTATGTTTCTTGGTGAACCAAGAAATCATAGCTGATCCCAAGCTAAAACAACATTCGGATGTACTCTTTCGGTCTGTAATGCATCTTGCCCAATCAGAGTGTGTAAAACCATGAAGTTCTAGTTTTACATTTTTGTATAGTAGACCATACTCAATGATCCCACGAAGATATCTTAGAATATGCTCAGTTGTACTCATATGCAATTGTTTAGGTTCTACCATAAACTAACTTAGAGCATTTACAACGTAACAGATATCAGGTCTAGTGTTAACTAGATACATAAGGGATCCAATGATTTGTTTGTATAAACTAGCATTTGCAGTTTCAGAACTAGCCATAGCTTCTCTCAACTTGAGAAGATTGGTTTCCATAGGTGTGGACATTGGTTTACAATCCATCATACCGAATCTCTTTAAAATATCAACGGTATATTTTCCTTGATTCACAATAATTCCATGAGATTGTTGCCACACTTCTAAACCAAGAAAATAATGAAGAAGGCCTAGATCCTTCATTTCAAATTCCTTTGCAAGATCTTGCTTGCAGTCTGCTATAAGGTACTCTTCTCCTGTGATTAGGAGATCATCTACGTATAGTACCAAAATCAATAAATCTCTATTTGATATCTTGAAATAGAGATTAGGATCTACATCGTTCTTTGAAAATCCTAGATTTTGAAGATAACGATCAATTCTTTCATACCAAGCTCGAGGAGCTTGTTTGAGCCCATACAAGGCTTTCTTAAGTTCACACACATATGATTGTTGATCTTTTGTGACAAATCCTTCAGGTTGCTCTATATACACTTCCTCTTCAATTTCTTCATTTAGAAATGTAGTTTTAACATCCATTTGATGGATCTTCCAACCTTTGGAACCTGCAATGGTAATAATTGCCCTAACTGAGGAATATCGAGCAACAGGGGCAAAAGTATCCTCATAGTCTATACCTTCCTTGTGAGTGAACCCCCTGGCTACGATTCTGGCTTTATGTTTCTCAATACTACCATCCACAGCATGTTTGATTTTGAATATCCATTTTGATGATACCACAGATTTGTTCTTAGGTCTAGCAACAATATCCCACACATCATTTTGCATTATAGATACATATTCTTCTGTCATTGCATCTTTCCATGCCCGTATTTTAAGTGCTTCACAAACAAAGGAAGGCCCAGAATCTATAACCTCACTCATGAATGCAGCATAGTTAGTATACATGTTAGGTCTTTTACTTTCTCTGAAAGTTCCAACAGGAGCTACATAGTTGTTTGCATCTTCCAGCATTTTAGTGGCCCACAATGGTCTTTTCTTGTAGATGGAAATGCTAGGTTCACTTATAGGTATTGGATCACATTCAATACCATCATGATACTCCCTCTGATTCTCAGGAGGGTTGGATTGAAATAGGTCATCACATGTTATATCCTTAGAGGTCGAGAATGCAAGGTCTTCTTCGAATATAACATCTCTACTCAACTCAATATGTCTTTGCCCCAAAACATAGATCCTTAAGGCCTTGGCAGATTCACTATATCCCACAAATATTCCCTTCTTTTCGGAGGATTCCAATTTGGTTCTCTTTTCTTTTGGAACGTGAAAATATACAGGACAACCAAATACCCTAAGATGACTCACATTAGGTTTGTTTCCACTGAATGCCTCTTCGGGAGTCTTATTTTCCAAGGCTGAATGAGGACATCTATTTTGAATGTAAACCGCAGTGTTGGATGCCTCAGCCCATAGTGAAGTATGAAGATTTTGATCATGTAGCATAGCCTTGGCTGCTTCAACTATGGTCCTATTTTTCCTTCCAACTATTCCATTTTGTTGAGGGTTGTAAGGAACAGTAAACTCCCTTTTAATTCCTGATTCTACACAAAAGGTGCTAAAGGTTTCATAAATGTATTCTCCACCATTATATGTTGAGAACATCAACATATTCTTTGTTCTTTAGGAAATATATCCAAGTCTTTCTAGAAAAGTCATCTACAAAGATGATGTAATAAAGATATCCACCAATGGATGGTACAGACATGGGTCCACAAAGGTCAGATTGAACTATCTTCAATATTTCCTTAGTCTTTCTTTCACTACTAGGGAAGGAGGATTTGATATTTTTCCCTAATGCACATCCTTTGCATACACTTTCATGTCTAGGAGATAAGTGGGGGAATCCTACTACAAATTAATCCATAAAAGTCAATGTTTGGAAATTTAGATGCCCTAACCTCCTATGCCATAAATCACACGAGTCAATTGATTCAACCAACAGAGTTTGAGATGAAATAGTATCAAATCTATAAAGACATTCATGTCTTAATCCTATGGTATATGCTTGTTTCAAGGTTGAATTTTCGGTCCAAGCCAAAACTTTCCCATACATGAATGCAATTTTATAACCCTTATCCTCAAGTGCTGATATTGAAACTTGATTTCTCTTTATGCCTGGAACATATAGGACTTGTGAAAGTTGTAAGGATATGCCAGACATTCATTTGAATGTTGCAATTCCCAAAGCCCATAATTGGATAAGAAGTATCATCTCCTATAGTAACTTCTTTAATGTTTTCTGAAAATGAATCAAAGTTTTCCTGGAACCCAATGATATGCCTTGAAGCCCCGCTATCAATAACCCAAGAGTATTTATTAGAAGTTTGGGTAGGCAAGGCTGAATAAAGGGCTGGATTTTCCATGTTTCAAATTTTAAAAGGTTGAGACCGCTTTCCTAAAATTTGAATAAGATCTTTCCTCTACCTAGGCTATGATACCATGTTGATATTTTCAAATTTATGCAAGGAAAATACAATCTATATGTAGCTTTTAAAAATTGAAAAAATATAGAGACAAAATTGACAAAGAAAGATGGAAAGATGGTACCAATTTTGTACACCAATTTATCTTGATAAGTCTGCCCTTGTTTTAGATCTGCAACTCCAGTATTGATTTACTGTAGAAAATGCTCCTTCACAGGTCAAAATCACAGCCCTCTAGAGTGTTAAATTCGATCCTCAAAGCATGTGAATTCTGTCCAAGAATTTGCACTCCAAATCGCACACCAGATTTTATATTAAATTTGGACTTCAAGTAAATATTTGTTGATGAATGCCTGAGATAATTCGCTCCAATTCACTGCTGAATTTTGCTCTATAAGGCAGAGATAATTCACCTTCTTTTGAATTCTTGAGAGGAAAAGATACATTATGTGTTTGGTGTATTTTACCTCCAAGAATCGATCGATCAATATATATATATATATATATATATATATATGCGATTTCATGTCTAAATTTTACCTCCCATAGGCAACCGACTTTGGGCCCTAAGTATTTAATTTATAATAATAAATATCCTATATCTATTATTATTAATAAAATCGCACTTGCATATATATATATATATATATATATATATATATATATATATATATATATATATATATATATATATATATATATATATATATATATATATATATTGATTAATTAAAGGGTAATGATAATAAATATATTTGCCCAATATATTATATTATTATTTTTTCAATTGTCCTTATCTATGCAATAAGCAATTAGGCACAATGTTGATTTTAGCCGTAAAGGCCATAATATTAACAATTTGAACCCTAAGTTGTTCCACTTGCACTAGATGCACCATGTGTAAGGATGTAATTATCATCATCATCATAAGCCGTAGTGAGTCTAGTAAGATCTTCAATGGTTGCATCCAAGTTGGCACACTTAGGGGCTACATCCGAAAGCTTCACTACCCCATCCTTTTAGTTTTGATTTGTACATGACAAAAGATGTGAGTTGGTATGAATATAAACCAAGTCTTCACCTTTTTTTGAACCCAATCGGTTATACTTTACAGAGTGGATAAAGGAGTATGTACTCCAATTCTGTTCAGCTGCAAAAGAACTTGTAACTTGGATAGTTTTCTCAAAATAAAAAAATAAAAATGGAAAGTAAATTAAAGAATGTTAATGACGCAGTCACGATTGGAGAATCCCCATAGGAGATGTCCAAACATGCAACAACAAAGTCACACAGTGGAAAACACAACACAAAACAATCTCTGATAGAAAATTCAACTTCCATTCATCAATAACCGAGCTTACAAGCAACATGCCGGCCTGTAAGGCCTTCCTGGATATGGCGAATTACATTAGAAAATACAAGATCAACAATGATCCAACTTCCCCTAGCTAGTCCAGATCTGTGCCAAAACAACTAGTTGGACTACAAAGGCAGATCTAAACTTGAGCTTGCAAGCCTCCAAACAATCTCCTTGTTCCAAAACAATACTAGCTCTGCTACACTTAGAATAACTGATCGAATTATGCTATCAGATCAGAATATCCTCTGCTACCACCTTTCTCCCTTTTTTTCTGTCCCTCCTAAACACTACCCATACCTTCCTTATATACTATTTAGCCACAAGTCGACTTTACAACAACAATTAATTACAAAACATCAGTCGACTCTCAACATACCCTTTACAAAATATATTTCTTCATATCGGCCTTCAAATGGTCATCAGATCCACATAGAAGAATGCAACACACCAGATTTAGGTCCCCACACGTCAAACGGTCAATCCATAACTCGAGGAGCGAGACTCAAATTAAATGCACTAGTCGGCCAGGCCGATTCATCCAAACAAGCAAGTCGGTCAACAAGAGCACCGAGCACCAATACTAGTACCACTCGGTAACATAACACCAAGACCCAGAACCATTCAGTAACATATAACCGAGACCCAGTTGGTAACTGAGCACCAAACCAAGCAACCTACACACCGAGTCACCGAGTCCGTCGGTGAAGCCAAGCAAGCTTACAACTGAGAACAACCACCAAAGTGACTACCAACCACCGAGCTCCATCAGTGAAGACAAACAAGCTTACAATTGAGAACTAACACAAAGAGCCCGAGAATCTCAGGTCTCCAACCGAGATACCACAAAAATCCAAAACCAAACACAAACATATTTTTGGTTGATATAGGATTGCCAACTACCCCAGGATGCTCCTGCATCAGACACCCCAGGTGCGAAAAGATGTTCTCAGCAGCTCAACGAACATCTTTCAGGATTCAACACATAAATCCCGAATCGGTTCTTGATATACATGTCCTCCGAGTTCACAACACATTTTTCTCAGTTCCACTTCTGTTTTCTTTGCCTTTTCAAATCCTTCAATAGTAAATTTTGCCCTAAATTTCGACGAGAATTAGTCGAATTTTCTACAACTATTGGTTGAATAGACGACTAAAACCGTGGTCGATCTTTTTTCGTTGATTATTCTACAGGCAAACCCATTGTCGAAATTTCGACCTTAGTAGTAGTCAACTTATCGACCGACTCTTCATTGAACTAATCGCACGAAGCTGGCAAAATTGAGACCAACTTTGGCAAACTTGACGTCGCAATTGCGATGAAATATTCGACCACTATTCGACGAAATTGATGTCGAATGCATAGCATTCTCATCGAAATTAATGTTATTTAAAGGTCGAAAAATCGACCAATACTAATTTTTGGTCAAAAAAAATGACGGTGATTGAACAAAGCATTTTCATTGTACTGTATATTCACAGCCTCAAGAAAAATCAAACTGACTAAGAAAGCTTCGTTTACCTACAAATTTGTGTGCTTGTCTGAGTTTGATACGCAGATCTGCGTATCAAACTCAGACAAGCACACAAATCTGTAAGTAAATGTTGATTAAATATTTTATTTTTAATAGCAGTTTAAAAGGCTATTTAAATGTTTTGACGATTTGATAAGAACAAAATTGGTATTCAGATATAAATTATTGAGCTTCTCTTTGTTTCGATAATAGTTTAACATTCTCTACTTACCAGGGCCAACCATGTGAAGGTGGAAGCTCATCTGGCCCCTCCTAGGATCCTCTTATGACCCTTTACGACACTTTAAGACCTCTAAGATGTATTCTTAGGGATCGTAAAGGGTCATAAAGGGTCATAAGGGGTCCTGGGACACAACAGCTGAGAAACATAAATGTAGGCATCATGGTCACAATGTTTTGAAAACACAACATAATTGAGTGGTATACCCAGATGAGCAAACACAACCACTACTCCTGTAGTTCTAAGTTGACACTGCGGGATCCAAAAACCAAAGATAAGGAATCTATATATGGTTTTTGGATCCACAGTGTCAACTTAGAACTGCAGGAGTAGTGGTTGTGTTGCATTTTCTGGGTATAGCATTCAATTATGTTGTGTCTCCAAACAATTGGGACCATGATGCCTACATTTATGTTTCTCAGCTGTTGTGATACCTACATTTATGTTTTGTAGCTATCACGTTTATTTGCATGTTCTTTGTGTTTGGCTTCTCTCCCTCGCATCGAAAATAAGATTTTTCCCACTATGAATCGAGAATGCACGTGCAACACAAGCAGAATATGCACGGATAACAGGTGGAGTTGAAAAAACACAACACGTTTACATTTTCGCGATGGTCTATAACTTAAAATACGCAATTAAAGACCTCTATAAAAAATGCAACCCTGTTGTGTTTTTCAACTCCACCTGATATCCTATGTATATGAATTGAGATTGCATATTGAACTAGGCTTCTCTTTCTGCATTGCCTGAAACCAAGAGACTGTCACAGTTAACATCTAAATGGCGCGTTTCATCATCACAACTAATCCACCTTAAACAATTGAATATGTTTTCTTGTATTAAATATTCATTAATCAAAATTCGAATAGAAAATGTATACCTTGAGTACTACAATTCACATTAGAATCAATGCCTCCATCGTGCTCGACCGGTGCAGTATCAATATCGGCAGGTTGCATTCCAATGTAGATTTAGATGACGATATCGCATAAATCCCTAATTCATAGTCTATCGTTTGTTCTTTGAAACACTAAATTAGGGATTTCTGCAATATCCTCATCTGTATCTACAGCTATTGCTTCTGTTGTTG
The DNA here is from genome assembly GCA_027943335.1 of Chamaecyparis obtusa. Classification (NCBI taxonomy): domain Eukaryota; kingdom Viridiplantae; phylum Streptophyta; class Pinopsida; order Cupressales; family Cupressaceae; genus Chamaecyparis; species Chamaecyparis obtusa. The sequence continues at coordinate 1,015,988 of BSBK01007750.1, read as the reverse complement.
CAGGTGCTTTTCCCCTATTTGATATTTATCTTCAGGTGTCCACACTCGTTCTATTGGTTGTTGCCAACTTCTCTTTGAGCTTCTCTTTGTTTCAAGAATAGTTTAACATTATCTGAGAAACATAATTGTAGGCATCATGGTCACATTTTTTTGGAGACAATGTAATTGAGTGGTATACCCAAACGATGGAGAGCAACTTCTGCACCTCCGGATCCAAGTTGTTATCCATCCCACAGTGTCAACTTGGAATCGGAGGTGCATAAATTGCTCTCCGTGTAGGTATACAACTCAATTATGTTGTCTCCAAAAAAATGTGACCATGATGCCTACAATTATGTTTCGAGAATAGTTTAATTAACATTCTCTACTTAACAGGGCCAACCATGTGGAGGTGGAAGCTCATCTGGCCCCTCCTAGGAGCCTCTTATGACCCTTTACGACATTTTAAGACCTCTAAGATGTATTCTTAGAGGTCGTAAACGGTCGTAAAGGGTCATAAGGGGTCCTAGGACACAACAGCTGAGAAACATAAATGTAGGCATCATGGTCACAATGTTTTGGAAGCACAACATAATTGAGTGGTATACCCAGACGATGCAACACAACCACTACTCTTGTAGTTCTAAGTTGACACTGCGGGATCCAAAAACCAAAGATAAGGAATCTATATATGGTTTTTGGATCCACAGTGTCAACTTAGAACTTCAAGAGTAGTGGTTGTGTTGCATTTTTTGGGTATAGCATTCAATTATGTTGTGTCTCCAAACAATTGGGACCATGATGCTTACATTTATGTTTATCAGCTGTTGTGATACCTACATTTATGTTTTGTAGCTGTCATGTTTATTTGCATGTTCTTTGTGTTTGGCTTCTCTCCCTCGCATCGAAAATAATATTTTTCCCACAATGAATCGAGAATGCGCGTGCAACACAAGCAAAATATGCACGGATATCAAGTGGAGTTGAAAAAACACAACACGTTTACATTTTCGCGATGGTCTATAACTTAAAATACGCAATTAAAGACCTCTATCAAAAATGCAACCCTGTTGTGTTTTTCAACTCCACCTGATATCCGTGCATATTCTGCAAGATTGCATATTGAACTAGGCTTCTCCTTCTGCATTGCCTGAAACCAAGAGACTGTCACAGTTAACATCTAAATGACACATCTCATCATCACAACTAATCCACCTTAAACAATTGAATATGTTTGCTTGTATTAAATATTCATTAATCAAAATTTGAATAGAAAATGTATACCTTGAGTACTACAATTCACATTAGAATCGATGCCTCCATCGTGCTCGGCTGGTGCAGTATCAATATCGGCAGGCTGCATTCCAATGTAAATAAAATAGATGTAGATTTAGATGATGATATCGAAGAAATCCCTAATTCACAGTCTATCGTTTGTTCTCTGAAACACTAAATTAGGGATTTCTGCGATATCCTCATCTGTATCTACATCTATTGCCTCTGTTGTTGCAGGTGCTTTTCCCCTATTTGATATTTATCTTCAGGTGTCCACAGTCGTTGTGTTGGTTGTTGCCAACTTCTCTTTGAGCTTCTCTTTGTTTCGAGAATAGTTTAACATTCTCTGAGAAACATAATTGTAGGCATCACGGTCACATTTTTTTGGAGACAATGTAATTGAGTGGTATACCTAGATGATGGAGAGCAACTTCTGCACCTCCGGTTCCAAGTTGTTCTCCATCCCATAGTGTCAACTTGGAATAGTTTCATCCCCGATGTGACCATGATGCCTACAATTATGTTTCAAGAATAGTTTAATTAACATTCTCTACTTAACAGGGCCAACCACGTGAAGGTGGAAGCTCATCCGGCCCCTCCTAAGAGCCTCTTATGACCCTTTACGACATTTTAAGACCTCTAAGATGTATTCTTAGAGGTCGTAAATGGTCGTAAAGGGTCATAAGGGGTCTTGGGACACAACAACTGAGAAACATAATTGTAGGCATCATGATCACATTTTTTGGAGACAGCATAATTGAGTGGTATACCCAGATGATGAAGATCAACTTCTGTTCCTCCGGTTCCAAGTTGAGAATGCGGGATCCCAAGACCATAGATAAGGAATAAATTTAGAGTGTGGAGGAGGGCCATAACGACAAAAATAATACAGGACAAACCTCAAGTTAAATGAGGCAACTGCAAACATTTTAATAGAATTTTATTAAAATGTTTACAGTTGCATCATTTAACTTGAGGTCTGTCCTGTATTATTTTGGTCGTTATGGCCCTCCTCCGCTCTCTAAATTTATTCCTTATCTATGGTCTTTGGATCCCGCAGTGTCAACTTGGAATTGGAGGAGCAAAAGTTGCTCTACATCGCCTAGGTATACAATTCAATTATGTTGTCTCCAAAAAATTGTGACCATGATGCCTACAATTATGTTTCTCAGCTATTGTGAAATCTACATTTATGTTTTTCAGTTGTTGTGTTTATGTGTATGTTTTTTATGTGTTTGGGAAGACATCTTTCTAGCTTGAGCCTAGATCCTTCGGCAATTAGCTTAATAATAATGTAGATGACAGATGAGCAATTAGCTTCCCAAGAAAAATCCCATAAATGAACTATATGTACCCCAATTAATGTGCCCTCTGTGCGTACCCAAATGATATATTTGAAACAACAAGTGTAAGGCTAAATTTACCCTTGTTGTTTCAAATATATCATTTAGGTATGCGCAGAAGGCACAGGAATTGGGGTACACACAGTTCATTTACAAGATTTTTCTTGGGAAGCTAATTGCTCAGCTCTCATTTGCTTCATTTATTATCAAGCTAATTGTCGAAGGATCCAAGCCCAGGCTAGAAAGACGTCTTCCCATTCTGTTTAAGCCATATTCCTTGTTCTTGTCAAACTTCCTTGGTACGGTAGGCCTACTCTCTGTAGTACTCTTCTTCAGCAAGACTTCATACCACGCTACGCTCAAACTTCAGCGAGACTTCATACCACGCAGCGTCCATAGATTACGTTCAATGCGTTATTTACTCTTGTATTGGTGGGAAAACTCTTGAAAACACGCAAAAGAGATTGCATTCAACCATGCTGTTTACATGACACATGTAGTTTACCTCCAGCCTAAATCAACGTTACGTACAAATCTGCGGACGTTTCTTGGTATGAAGCCTCGCTCAAGCTTGAAAATGATAGTCAATCCATAGTTAAGGTCAAGGAACAAATGGAACAACCAAGAAAACACTATACGTTAAATCATGTGATTGATAGCAGATTGGAGCTCACCTGAGCCATAAACATGAAGAATTATTCTAAAAAAGGATGTAAACCATATATATGCGCACTTGAGGAAAATAGAAGTTATGTCATATCAATATTAAAATATTAGTTACAATATGAAAATACTAAACTAACTAATTCCTGAGTTCATCTCTGCATATGGTCGCAACAAATTAGATATGCAATTACAATACAGAGAAGGCATCGTAAAAATATAATTTCAGAATTTGCCCTAGCCTGACATGTTTTGCACTCAAATCCTTCATCGCGGATAAGTGGAGATGGGCGGATAGATGTAGATGAGTTGTCATCGACCCAACTAAAGTATCTGCAGCCATTATTTCCCTGTGATACCTATTCTACATTAGTTCTTATATTATAATGAATAGTATTTACGTTAGAAACTTTAAATATATACACATTAGCAACCTTTTTTCGATTAGGGCAGCACCAAAATTATCGTCCAGGGTTGTTCAATGTCCGTGAAGTCTTCAACACACACTTCCTACCACCACATTGACAATTTGACACATTGACAAGAGTCATCGAACCTATATCAATAATACACCGCACCATCGTTACTACATTTATTATTTTTATATGATTATTTTTACAGTCCAAATACACCAAGGAGTACCATCAGAAATATTAACCATTTACAATAATGAAAAGTAAACCTAAATCAAATAGCTCATTTTTTTATCAGCATGTGCAGTCTGTGTGTATATGAAAAATGAAAGAAATATGAAGTTGAAATAAAATAGTGAACAAAATAGTATTCCACATAGAGTGAATGAAATATACCATCAAAAGAAGGTGACAAAATTCTGTCACGAAGCACAAACATAGGAAATCAAAAAGGGACAAAAGACAAGAAATAAGAAAAATCATTACGACTATAGAAAAATCATTTATACTATAATAAAAAAAAGAAATACTCTTTGTCAAGAATTTCCAAAATCATTAGGACTATAAATGGATGGTTTTGATATTGCTTTGCCATTACAATAATTGAGCATTCATCATTTGGTACTTCTTGGTGTATTCCATTTAAGTTTTTCAGTTGCCGTGTTTATGTGCATGTTCTTTATGTGTTTGGCTTCTCTCCCTTGCAAGGGATACGTCGATAGGTAATTGATTTGAAAGCATTATGATTTGATAGTCTTTTTTCAGGATATGCATAATCATCCCGCCAACCTTAATTAGCAACATTGGTGTCCTATCATTGCACAAGTGCAAGACGGTAAGGGTCTATTCAAGGAGGGATGAAAAAAAGGTCATTTTAACCTTGCAAGGCAAGAGAAGAGACAGTCCAAATAATTCTATGGTGATTGTCCCAAACAACAGACAAATGATGGAATTGCTAACATGTTTTCTTTTCATGTTTCTTACAAGTTTGTTGCAATGAGGCTAGTGTGGTCACAATTGAAATTGTGAGTTTCTCTTGGAATTGAATAGCATACTTTATCTATTGTGCAAAAAAACATATGTAGGATTATTATGGTCACAAAGTAATTGTCTTAGCATCAACATTTCACTTCTAATATAATATTATTAGGAATTTCTTACCATTGATTGTCAAATTGATGGAACTATGAGGCTATGCTTTGTTAATACTTTACCACTGTAGCGAATTTGGGTATTGTTTTCGAATATTTGAATGATTTTAATGGGAACTTTGAATCAGAGATATAAGTTTCCTAAAGAGTGATACTTCAACTTCCATGAAGGACTTAGAAAAAGGGAATTGAACTACAGTGGCTCCTTGTTTACCAATTTTCCATATAACATGAGGCATGTTGTTAGTTTTGTCAGAATTGTGAGAAGATTAGGGAGAATTATGAAAAGATCATAATAAGGAATAGTGAGGAAGTCGTCGAACAAGAGGAAGAATATCTTTGGTACAGACATAATGTAGAACTCCAACGCTATACAGTAAACTAAGACATAACTAGATCAAAAAATTAGGGGTTCTAGAATTATTATATCTCAAACATTATGTGAATAATAGACCCATAATTACATTAACAGAGATAAAAGAATAAATTTCATCACTATTTCATAAGGAATAAATCTGGAACTATATATAATTAACATATAAGACCAAATCAAAACATTTTATGTTATATTGTGAATATATCAAGTTTTATGTAGGTGTTGTCTTATTTCCATATTATATGACCTCAAAATACATCAATCAATGTTTACAAACTTGTATTAATCACAATGAATATTTGAGCCCTACAATCTTAGGATAATTCACAAAGATATGCTCATTATTTTATAATATCCCAGTCCCCTCATATTTCTATTTTAAAATTATCTATTTTTTATTCAAGTTTATACTACGATTAAGTATATATCCTTATATAATTAAGACCGTGACTAAGTAAAGTTACATAACATATCCCCACTCTTATATAAACACTTAGCATATATAGAGACAATGGGATATCATCATACATATTGCAAGTAATGTAATGAATAATAGGACTCTCTTCAAATATCTATAAGGAACTTTCCATGACTTTCTGATAGACTCAAATATAATAGACTCTTCATTAAATGTAAGGGTGACTTTTAATCTTCACTATTGATCTATATTATTCTTTAAGTACTACCCTTAACTAAATGTAAGAATGCCTTTTGTCTTCACCATTGATCTCTATTTTGAGTATTCTTCACTAAGTTATATGATTTAGTTACCGGGTTGTGAATTTGGAGATCTTTATCTCCGCAATGCAGAAGCCGAGAATAGGGGGTACGAGAGTGGAGAATCGGTGAAGAGAGATCAATGGGAATGAGATGATCAATGTAATATGTATGATGAATGAAAATAACAGTCTAGTTTTACATTTGATTCTTCTCTGTGATTGTTCATTGTTTCCCGAATGTTTCATTTTTATTATTTACAACTCATTTTGTTGGGTTTGCTCTTTTGGTTCGATAGTCTAACACCCATATTGTTGTCACGATCGAGCACGTCTTTATTATGAATATGCTGTGATGGAATTCGATAACAGAGAACAATTTTTTTTTATAAATGTTTTATGTTGCGTTTGGATGTAACTCAAGTCTTAGTATCGAGTTTATTGAAGAAGTTTATCAACTTGTGGATACCGTTTCTGTGCGACAGAGAATGCAATTTAAATCTGGTCATTAATTGAGCCGAGAACGACTTCCAATAATCATTGCACAATTATTACATTGGTTTGGAGTAATTTTATTTCGTTTTAAATAAGTTATGGCAGTTTTATTTCGTTGGTTTGGAGTCTTATTCCTTTTGGTTTGGAGTAATTTTGAATCGAATCTTGATCTTGATGATCCAATCTTCATTTAATCATTCAAATAATTTAATAAAACTTCCATAACTTATTTAAAATGAAATAAAATAACTCCAAACCAAAAGGAATAAGGGTGGTGGTATTCAAAACACAATGAGAATTGGTAATTTCAGAGATCTAGGCACTCTAGCCTATCAACAACCTCAAATGTTTAAAAGATCTGACTTGTCAAGGCCTCCACAATACTACACAATGATGGATTAGGTTTCCTAGGCTTCAAACCACTTAGACTCAAGGAATTCTAAGACTTTGTTTTAATTCCCATGCTTCCAATACACAAAGTTCTTTCAAACTGTTCCAAAGGCTTAATAGGCTACCAATAACCCTGCAGCAGACTTAGGATGGTAATAACTTTGTCTTCCCTCAAAACACTTGACAAGATGAAAACATTTCTAAACACCCTTTTCAGAGTTCTATAACACACCAAAAGTTTTTATAGGGTTACTTTGGACCAACACACCTAACCATGACTGAACCCCTATTTTCAATGCATGAAAATGACCAAATTTTCAAAGCAACTACTCTCCTCACATTCCGTTATCCCACCAAACCTTTAGCAGAGTTATAAAATGACTCAAAATGGTTAAATCCACAAGCAATTAGACTCACGGGCCTTGCAACACCAAAACCCCCAAATCTTGACTCCAAACCCTGGTTTGCTAGGGCTTCCCCAATCTCTTGTTATAACTCACTCCTGCATCAAATTAGTGATCGAATCACCATTCATTCAACATGACAAAACATTTTCAAACATAAAAACCCTTCCTTATTCGGACATATCATCCACTGCTACACATTGCATCCAATTTCATTGTATTTTCTCACTGTTCTTTAATTGTGATCACCTTTACTCCACACAACTCTGCATATGCACGGTTAATGATCTAATAATACAGGTTAGAATTAACATTCCATGGTTAGAATGGTTCTCATTATTAGATAGACCACTAGTGTAACAACAGTTAGAATGGATCTCATTATTAGGTTAGAATGGTTCTCATTATTCTAAGTTCGTACTGCAATAATAGTAAACTAAAATAAGAAATGCTATTAGATAGACCACTGGCGTAACAACAGTTTCAATATAAAATGAGACTCATTCGAAAATGGCATGAATTGAACAAAGAAACGTTGCAATTCCTTTAATGCATCAGAATAACCAAATTGAGACTTCAAGATGAATGAATTTTGTAGAAAATAGAGTATTTCTATTGCTTATGGTTTTATCCATTTTCAACTTATATAAATTCTAAACAACTAATTCAACCAACTTTTCGTAAATCCTAAATCCACAGTTTATATATAGCATTCGATTCTTATTGGAAATCGATTCGACATACCTTAACCCTCTGGTTCAACTCTTCACCCTGTTAGCTTCTACCGGCTCCTTCGCGCGCGCTGAAATGAAATGCTCAAATGAAGTTTCAAATGAAGTTTGAAATGAAATGCTCAAATGAAATGCGCCTGCAACCAATTTCTGGGCATTTCAACCTAGTTGATCAAATTAGGTTGGTGTCGACTGAAACAGATTGTGAGAGGGTACCTAAGACTGGTGTTATTGTTGTATTAATCCCTTTTCATTCACTGTTGCAAACATTTGTTTACTTCAGTGGTTCCACACATTGATTACACCCAAACTAGGGCATCGACCATGAAGCGCAGTTAATGTCTTTCCCAATTCTGAGCACTGAACAAGTTAAATAACATTACCCTAATTTGTTTTTTCATCCACCGGCATGGCATCTCCGTCATGAAAACACAAATTAGGGCCACGACTTCATAGCAGAGCCGACACGGTGGTTTTGAGTTCGGTCTGCCAGAGCGTCTCGTAGTTTTGGAAATTTAAATCCAATGCAAGTGAACTGGGATAACTTAACGAGATTCCTTTTTAACAGACCACGACACGTTTTCCTCATGGTCGACTGTGGCAATCATGAATAGTTTAGGTAACAGAATACCATTCCCGTGAGTGTATTTGAGTACACTTCAACGCATAATTTATTTTGTGAACACAGACAAGGCTTATGGACCGATTGATAAATGCTTCAACGAAATGTGAATTCATAGATGAGGCAAGACAATATTTGTTCAGAGAAACGCTTCCAGTCGATACAAAGATTAGGGTTTTGGAACTAAGTGCACATAAATTAAACTATAAAACAGGTTGTGGCCATCCATCAAAGAACAAAGATCAAAGCACATACCTCCTTCGCTTCTACCCTGTTCTAGCTTCTACCTCCTTTGCGCGCGCTGAAATGAAGTTTCAAACTTTTGTTTTTTTTTAATACATGCCCGTGGTGGTCGCAATTTCAACTAACACTGTGTTGGTTGAAATTGCGACCAACACGGGCATGTATTAAAAAAACATAAAAGTTTTCCTTCTATAATGCGACCAACCTAAACATTTTTATTTGATGGTCGAATTGTTTAGTCAAAATTTAAGGTCAAATGTACTAGTGCTTCCTGGGTATGCTACAAGTCTGTCTTATATTCTGATCACCAATCCTTTTAGAATCCTTCAACTCACTCCTACCGAAACTCAGGTTCCTCTTACCGAGTGTTGTATCCTGCAAAGGCATCAGGGAAAACTTTATGCCATACCTCTCAATAGTAAATACATTCTTGACAATCATGTACAACCTTACAATCATACTGCCAAGGTCTACCAAGTAATATGTGACAAGAACTCATGTCCACAATATCACATAACGCTTGATCAACATACTGTCCAATTTGAAAATCAACAAAACACTGCTCCCTTACCTCTAAAGCATGTTCATCTTGCACCCAACTAATCTTATAAGGATAAGTATGTCTTACCCTCTTCAAACCAAGTTTTTGAACCATCTCCTCAGCAAGAAGGTTATCAGTACTACAACTATCCACAATCACATGTTGCAAAGTTTACCTCCTGACGTGCACCGAGTTCTGAACACATTCCTCCTCTAGCAAGGTTCCACCTTAGCACCGAGCCATGTTCTTTGAACCAACAAGTTTTTTGACTCCACCTTGGGTTCATTCTGTATGTTCTCATTCACCACAACATTCCTTCTATTACTGAGCTTCTTATCTGCATCAGAACATTCAAATGATCGATGTCCTTCTTCACCACAATTATAACAAGTACCCTTGAATCCACCTCTGCTTGTTCTTCTCCTCGGTTCAATAGGTTTGGGTCCATCTTCAATTTTCGGTTTGTCTTTCACCGACTATTCTTGCTTTTCCTTCCCTCAAAAATTACCATGATTTCTTCTCTTCATCTTCTCTTTTGCCTTCAGGGCATATTGATAAGCATCTTCTATTGAGCTAATCTTCAACATACCAATCTCATCCTGGATATTGAATTTCAAACCATTAACATACCCAGGGATAACTTTAAGAAACCCCCTTTTAGGAAAAAGTGTAAACTCCTGGTGAATCATACATTATTTTAGGGGGGAATTTCTTTTAATGCAGGCGAATTTTTTTTTCGATTCCATGATTTTTCATAGTTTTTATTGGCTATTTTTTCCCCGTTGAATGAAAATTTCATAAATTGCTAGTGAATAATTTTCTTTTCAAATAAAAAATAATAATATATGAGGCGAATAATTTTCTTTTCAAGTAAAAAATAATAATATATGAGGCGAATAATTTTCTTTTCAAGTAAAAAATAATAATATATGAGGCGAATGAATTTCTTTTGAAGGGTAAAAAAATATTTCTATTGGTGAATTTTATGTACCGTTTGAAAATTTATTTATTTTATTGGTGATTTTCAAAAGATGGAAAATATTTTGTTATAATGTCTTAGATTAACATGCTTAACATACATACATTATTTTATAATGTTAAATATATTATTTGATACCGTCGGATGATCCAAGATCAATGGCTGAAGTTTAATTTCGGCCCCAATTTCTTGAAGGAAACAAAGTTGTGGAGGAAGTCACCGGAATGTTGACACGTATCAAATAAGGGTTACTTGTCTGCAGACTACAATATACACGTGTTGGTATCGATATTCACGGTTCTATTACTATAGTGCAACTTGTAACCTCTTAAATCCGTAAGCAATAAATGCCTTGTCAGTGAGAAGCGACATTCTTGAACTTGTCATGCAGAGTAGATACACACCACTTCCAAATTCGTACAGACGCTATAACCGATATCTGACATTTTTTGCTTTTATGGGAAAGATTTACTGCCATATATGAAAGATTAAGGACAAAATATTAATTTCTCACACGCATGCATTTAGGGGAAAGATTAACATGAAAGATTTAGAGGCATGGTAAGGACAATGGATTTAATACCATTAAAGACAGAATAATTTATTGCTAAGTAAAGATCTAGAATTCAAGGGCTATTTATAGACGATCTCTCTTCATTATTCATCGATTCATCTTTGGCGTTTGCTAGATAATTTCTTTATTTAGGGTCTACAGTCTGCAAATAATTTTTTTTAAAGTTTTCTGTAGTTTTACTATTTCAGATGGACACTCCAATTAGGCTTATATGCACATCTGAGGAGGCCCAGAATGCCTTTTTGGGTTCCTTTACTGATGAAGCCTTAGAATCGATTTGTAAGGAGGGTGGGCCTTTCGTTATAGAGGCTATGAGAATGGTGCTGGGCCGAGAGTTTCAGAACAATGAAGATAGGCACCGGGTCAACACAGACATTACGTCTCATTTTTTGGCATCTCTTCTCGACCTCGGAGGAGAGAAGGTGGAGATGTTAATACTGCTGAGGAGGGTGTTTAAAGAAGAGTACCTGGGGGACGACATTAGTGTTGTCGTGTTCACAAAAATAGGGGTGGGGATCCCTTGGGCAATGGAAATACCCAAGCTTCTCCTCCCAGGCCAGAATGTGGCCAAGCAACCTTTTCTTTTGGGCCTCAATGCTGGACAGTACAAGGGCCATAGGAAATGGGCCCTGCTTGCTAGGGATTTCCTTCGAAAGTGGTTTGCCCTTGACGAAGAGGAGGCTAAGGCGGGGGAATTCGGGTGGCTGGATGAATTCGCGCAGATAATCATCTCTCGTGAATTCTACTTAGATGGAGCTGAAGGCCAAAATCAGTAGAGGAATACTATTGGTTTTTTTGATAAAAAGTTTATGGTTTTTTCTTATTTATAGTATGTTTCTTTTTGTAGTATTTACTATTGTACTGGAAGTAGACACTAGTGACTAGACTACTAGTCTTCTAGTGGTTTTTGTTTTATAAAAACATATCTCATTTTTTTGTTTTTTTTGTTTATAGTAGGTTCCTCTTTGTTCTGGAAGTGGATCTGCACAATCTTTATGTAATTATAATTTTATGAAAAGAAAACAATGAAACTTTCACTCATTTCAATCTGTACAAAAAATGGTTCTTAGACTTCTCTGTCACTGTGATTGCAATATTTTAATTAGTTGCATTATGATTTATCTGCGTATTAGATATGTATGATGTTACATGTATCACAGTTGTACAATGTAGACAATTATAGTTAATAAAAGAAATGTCTTATTAGTTATCACTGAGTACTGACATTAAGTTTGGGTAATGTTACCTGTCAAAATTCACACACTTGTATATTTAATATGAAAGATTTATAAAATTTTGAAGGACAAATGAATTAATAAGGTTAGATTTATAGAATTTTGAAGGACAAATGAATTAATAAGGTTAGAGAAAGAATTTATGGTATTCTAATTATAATGTATGAGAATTATATGTGAATCTGTGATTATAATTATCAACGTTAAAGTTATAATCTAAATCAATAAAAAATATCTTTTTAACTTTAAGTATACTATTTAATCAATAAAAAATTCCGCAAGCTTTAGCTCATTTCAATTTGTACAAAAAAATGGTTTTTAGACTTCTCTATCACTGTGATTGCAATATTTTAATTAGTTGTTTTATGATTTATCTACGTATTAATAAAATAAATGTCTTATCAGTTATCACTGAGTACTGACATCAAGTTTGGGTAATGTTACCTGTCAAAATTCACACACTCGTACATTTAATATGAAAGATTTATAGAATTTTGAAGGACAAATGAATTAATAAGGTTAGAGAAAGAATTTATGGTATTCTAATTATAATGTATGAGAATTATATGTGAATCTGTGATTATAATTACCAACGTTAAAGTTATAATCTAAATCAATAAAAAATATCATTTTAACTTTAAGAATACTATATAATGAATTTGACAGACAAATGAATTAATAAGGTTAGAGAAATAATTTATTGTTTTCTAATTTTAAGGTATGATAATTATATGTGATTATAATTATCATTATCAATGTTAAAGTTATAAGCAATAAAAAATATCATTTTAACATTAAGTATACTATTTAATCAATACAAAATATTACTTTAACTCATGTTTGGGAGACCTAGGGAGTCAGTGACTCAGTGACCACATAAATCTTGTTATCTCTAAACACTAACCTTGGTCCTTAACTCCGACCTCTGAAATTTATTATAATTTAATATTATTAAAAAAATAGTGCATTTTGAATTTGATTGGCTAAAATTGTTACTATTCAATTAAATAACTTTAAATGTTATTAACTTATTATCCATTATTAATTAATATTTATAAAGTAAAAAATAACATTATAACATTTAACAATGTCCGTTGCAAATAACTACCGTTGGATGAGCACAGATCGACGATGTACGATGGACTTTAGGATGAAAGGGAAAAGCAACCCCATCTTTTGAAATCCGTTTCGAAATCATGACACGTGTCGGCCATCAGTTGAGTGGTGACTAGGTGAGTTAATGGGACCCACGAGGGCCTGGGGCCACCAATACCATAGGCACACAATGCCATTATGACCGTTGGATTATTGTAGATCAACCACCGAAGTTGTATTTCGGGATGAAAGGGAAAAAACAACCCCATCTTTTGAAACCCGTTCCAGAATCATGACACGTGTCACTAAACACGTAAGAGTCTTACGTTCCCCTCGTAGTCTCACATGGTCCTACCAAGTACCAACAATGCCATTTGATGATGACGTGACACGTCTGACTCGGCCGTCAGGTGAGTGGTGACTAGGTGAGTTAATGGGACCCACAACCACGGGGGCCCGGGGCCACCAGTACCACAGGCACACAACACCATTATGACCATTGGATTATTGTAGATCAACGACCGAAGTTGTATTTCAGGATGAAAGGGAAAAGAAATGCCATCTTTTCAAACCCCATTACGGAATCATGACATGTGTCACTAAACACGTAAGACATTCCACTCGCAGTCTCGAGACTCGCATGGTCCTACCAACAATGTCATTTGTTGATGATGTGACACGTCTGACTTGTAGTTGTCAGGTGAGTCAGCCGTCAAATCACAGATGAGTGGTGACGACTCTAGATTGTACTATTTTGGCGCTTTAAGTTTCACTTCTGCGGATTTAGAAAGGGTTTACGAATTCTAAATTTCTATGTTGAGGAAAGCAAGTGCAACAAAGTCTCTCAACTGAAACTCTGTAACCTGTTCCTAGTCAAAGTCTGCAAAAATTGAAGCTAAGGGTAACGGGTAACTACTAAAATCCTGAACACGTAGGTCCCGCATTTTAAATTTTTCAAATCTCTTGATTTACAACTTTAATGTTTATATTATAGAAAAAAATTATCCTGTTACTTGTTAGGGTTTAATTTTGATTCTTGAATCACCCCTATAAATTGTAGGCTTGTAGGCTGTAGCTGTGTATAAATATTTGAATTCCTACGAGTAAATAGTGATACCAGTTTAAGTTACCACTTACCAGCTTACCACGATGGGCAAAACAATTATCAAGAATAAGACTGAGTAAAAAGACAAGTCAGATAATAGAATTTCACAATCTTCTTAAAACAACAGGTTTCATGGATGTATTCCATGATATTTATGATCCTGTTATTCATGGAAATAAGGGAATAATAGAAATTAGATTTGCAATTGAAAACAAGTGGAACGATCCCAATAAGGGTTCCAAATTTTTTAAATTTAACCCAAAGGTAAATGCAACGACAAATAAAATTGCATTGTGGAATGCTGGGTTGGCAAGTATGGCATTACCTCAAGTATTTCGTTGCCCAGAAATTGTCATGGTCTGTGCTGAAAATTATGATGAAAATAAAAAAGCAATTGTGAATAAAAATACTCAGGAGGAAATTTTGTCCATAACCGAGAGTGAATTTGCTAGTCTGTTGAACCTAGGGTTTGAACAACAAAACTCAAATGTGCAAATTGACCTGAGAAAGTTGGCAAAGGATTATGATAAAATAGATGCAACACAGAGAGATTCTTATATCAGAGGAATAACAATTACAAACAGTTCAAGCCTGAGTCTAGATCATAGGCCTCCTTATGATTATGAAATTTTTGTGCCATGGGTTTAGGACAGTATTTCCTTGCTAGCATTTTGTTTGGGATTGGATAGTAACAAAGAAGTGGGTGCCAACATTCTTGAAATGCCTTTTCATATTCATTTTGAAAAAGAACCAGTAAAATATTGTTTTATTGAGCACATTGTTCATTGCATGCAAGAACAATTAGTAATGATTAAAATAGGTTCATAGAAGACATTTAGATTCACAACCTACTTGTGCTATCTTCTCTTAGCAAAGCATCATGCAATATTTCAGACAAACAAGCGTTGTAGTCAGGGCTAAAATCCAATATATGAGTTGACACCTCAGATAAGGATGATTGATAACAGAAGGAACTACAACAATTTTGTAGACTTCTTTTGGGCACCAATGTATGATAAAATTACAGGCACTCCAATGCCTAGATTACCTGCTAGTTGTAATGATTTAATTCAACTTGGAAGTAAAATACAATTGGCTGACTGGTACTTCATGGAAGAGTACACAGTGTTAAGGTTTTATGGTTTAGTAGTAGAACCCTACAAACTTCCAATACATGTCACAGAGAGGGTATTTGCATTGGAATATGTATGGCAGATGGAGAGCACAGATGTACTCTTTAGTGGTCAGCAAAAGAAAATGATATTTCCTTCCTTGCCTTGCTCATTTGGAGGGTTCACATTTGAGAGAAGAGGATTCAAAGTGGCAGAAGCCTTTTTTACAATTTTTCGCTTTGATGTTGACAGTCACTGGCAGTATGATCCACTCAACATAATTGCAACAAAGCTTAGAAAGAATGGGAACTCTGCAAGCAAATGTCAACATGAAAGTATGCCATTGATTGAAAAATTTAAAAACATGGATTCCTAGGAGGAGGTCAAAAAAGAGATGGAGAAATATGCTGCTGAAAATAATATGTCAATACAGGAATTGTCATAAAAAATAATGGCATTGCACAAACAGAAAGGAAAAGTGCAGGCCATGAGTATGACATCATCCAATTTCTACTAGAAAGATGCTCAACCATCTACAAATTCTATTCCAAAAAAGCTAATGAATGAATGTATTGATGATAATTGGACTCGAACCAAAATTTTTGATTTTTGGGAAATGAGGAAGAATCTCGGTGAGCCAAAGACCTCTGCAGATCTTTATGACG
This sequence comes from Chamaecyparis obtusa, assembly GCA_027943335.1. Lineage (NCBI taxonomy): Eukaryota > Viridiplantae > Streptophyta > Pinopsida > Cupressales > Cupressaceae > Chamaecyparis > Chamaecyparis obtusa. The sequence goes on along the minus strand of BSBK01007750.1, from coordinate 999,881 downwards.
TGGAAGAGGATACAAAGTTTAACGAATTGTGGAATAAGGAGCATCCAGATGAAGCATATCCAGTTAACGATTACGATGATGATGACGATGACCAGGATTTTGTGAATCCCACATCCAGTATAGTATATTCAATTAGTAGAGGAGTTGATGCCTCCAAAAAAGATCAATATACCAAAGGGGTAGATATTATACAAAAAATGGGCTACCAAGGTTTTGGTGGTTTGGGTCCTACTGGACAAGGGGTTTGGTCTTTACTTGACCCAGCACCTCAACCAAAACATGGTGTGAAACCAGGCCTTGGGCTTGGAGTTCAATCATCATATTCATCAACTTAGTCAATTCCACATGTTCTAGCTTCAAATACAGTTCCATTTGTTCCAAGCACTCAGATTCAATTTGAATCAAGCACTACAACTACAACTAGTGGTTCGAAAAGGACATTACAGACAGACACGAAAACAATTGTTCCCACAGATCAAGGTAGTGTAAAGAAGCAAAAGATTTTGACAAGTATTGGTACAACAATGCCAATGGTGATTGGGACTCAAACAATTGCCCAACCTTTAGGACAAAACCCTTAGGTTCAGAACAGTCCAAATAATCCACTTGTAATGGGTCAGGGTGTTGCTAATCCTCATGGTGTAATTAGCAGCACCACATGCAACATAGGTGGAAGCTCCTACATCAGTGCAAGTGCTATTTCACCATTCAAACATTCAATTGTATCACAAAACCCTGATTTTCATTACAATGATTTTGTAACTAACTATGAACAATCAAAAAACATGAATAGACAACATAGTAAGACAATGAAGATGGAAGCAGTTGTTGCTGCTCGTGAGGTAGAACCTGCAACAAACAAGCTATTTCCCACATATGACCCAAATAAAGTTATGATGGAATTCATGGTTGTTATGCCCCCAGCTAGAGATAACAATCCACCAGAGAGTCAGTTAGATCCATCTCAATTTCAAGTTAGCACCCTTCAAATGGATTTATCCAAAATTAAAAATGTGGACAAGATAAATGTGTCGAAAATGACCAACCAAGTGGTCTACAGTTCACTGATGAAGTTGGAGAGAGAGAAAGGAACACTTCAGGGCACAATAGATAAGTTAAAGGCAGACCTGGAAAATGTAAAGGCAACTGAGAAAGCAACAGAAAATAGGTGCAAAGAATTAGAGAGAAGGATAAAAAATTCATCCTCTAAAGAAGCAATTGGAGTTGGACAGCAAGAACATATTGACGCAGAACTGAAATCTCTGAGGGAAAAATTGGAACAGAGCGAACAAAAACTTCAGAATGAAAAAATGTCTTCATTAAGTATTTACAAAAACTTGGAGAGTGCGGGAAAGGCAACCAATAACTTAAAGAAAGAATTGGAGAATGAGAGGGTAAAAACAAAACAGTGGGAACAGAAAGCAAAAGAGTGGGAAGAGAAAGCAGAGGAAATAAGAAAAGATAGTGAACACAAGTTCTCAGAAATGAGAGAAGACCTAAAGAAAGCAAATAATACAATTAAAAATTATTAAAACAACTTGAATGACCATGTAAATAATACAGTCAAGCAAATAAAAAAATTCTTCTGGGGCCAAATAAAGTTGTCTTCTGATAGGTTGTGTGATTGGTTTGAACTGAATGAAAGTCTTATAGATGCTTTTGGGAAGCTGAGAGAGCACATTGAGAAGAACAAATTTTTTTGTCAGAGAAAGAAAACTGCAAAGCAGATTATGCAAGAAATCAACAAAATCAGTGACAAGCATATGTCAAGCAAGGGAATTCAGGACCGCGTTGCTTCAACAATAAAGGCGAACTCTGTCTTTCAAAAATGTCTGAAACTAACAGAAACAAAAGAAAATGTTTCCTTATTCGGGCCAAAGCTCACCAAGATGAATAGTAAAACAAGCAAATTGATATCTCTTGGTTTGTCGAGTCCTGGTCTTAATTTCTCATCAGCGAGTTTCATTGGAAGAGAAGCTTACAAAAAAAAGTTGGAGGACACAGTGACGTCTGATTTAGGAAACCTTCCTCAGGATAGAACTTATGAAGGCATTGCAAAGTGCATCAAAACATTCACAAATTTGAATGCAGTAATGGAAGGAACATTGCTTACAACTCACTCTTCCAAGTATGAATGGCTAAGGAGGTTGCAGGTCATGTACTATAACATGACAAATTTTGCCCTTCCAACCGACGAAGAATGGAGCATGCTAAAGAAACTGACAGAATCATCTTGATCTCATCAATCATAGTATGTGAAAGTACTTTCAGTTTCAATCATCTCTATATCTTTAGTATATATCTTTGATATTATCCTAAATACTAGAGTCTAGAATTGAGTTTAAAGTAACAAGTTTGAACTTTGTTTTTTGAACAGGATGAATGCTGCAGTCTTGCAGATGCTAATTTACTAAACTGGCCCGTCAAATGCAGAAATATACAACTAAAGTTGTAGAGATGTTGTAGACTTGTAGTTGTCTTACTGATTTAGATTTTGAGACTTCTCACTTCACATTAGGCAAATCGACTTGAAGCTGTTGTTGCTCCCTTGTTTCAATAGAAGGGAATTCAGGGTCATTACTCATTGGCTTAGGGTAATGAAATTGAAATTGGGCAATGTGCCAAATTGCCAATGGGTATTGAGTCATTGAGTTTTGTAAACAGAATCACAAAGTTGTGTTCTTACTAGTACTAATGAATGAATTGTTACATTGTATCATATTTTTAATTTAATTAATGAGAATCAGTATTTCTAACTCTAAGAATTCTAACATATGAATTGCTATGTTGTCAAAACAAATAATGAAAAATCTACAATAATTGTACCATATGAGCTGAATAATGCAAATGCAAACCATTATTAATTATGGAATTGAATCTTGATGACATTATCAACCACATTCATGTTTTTGACATTGGAATATGCTATTATGCATGACTGATGATGAGATATAGAAACTGATAGTAGATTTCAGGAAAAAGATTAATAAATACCTAGGAGGCTAGGAATTTCTACTTCTACAACAGTTCAACTTCAAGTTGCCACATCATATCATCATTGAGATCATCGGATTCAGCGCCATCAACTTCATAGATTCCTTGGTTCTTCAATATGTTTTCTTCACTCTGCATACCACCGCTTAACTGATGTTCACCGCTAGTAGTACCAATACCAGTAGTACATGAGTCAATGACATCATTGTCTCTGGCATTCCCACTCCCAATCCCACTTTGGTTTGAAATGTTGCCCATCCCTCTTCTCTGACATTTCTTCCTCCACAATTTTAGTGCCCTTTCGTAAGGAAAAGTATTGACTTCATACCTGGATGTATAGACCCTCAAACAATTTTCCAGATTCTTGTCTAGTTTGTTTCTTAGCTTTGACTTTAGGAATCCCAAAGCACTAAAAACTCTCTCATCCTCCACTGACCCCAATATCATGGTCAAACATAAATTAGCAAGCTTGAAATATTCTGATATTGAATCAGTCAACAATTCGCTCTCAGCTAGATTTTTCCAAAGCCTTGATACCGATCCATCTTCGCGAGGGTTCTGCATAATATTATATTGTTCCCTCATTGTTATTGAAAAATGACTTGATTGCTCTCTCAAATGATTTCCATCTAAAATTCCATTTAGAGTTACTCCATTTAACTCTTTGGTTTTGCATAAATGATCTATAAAAGTTAGTAGCCTAGTTTTAAAATCTTTCGGATTGTTCATACTCCAATATCGAGGAAACACAATAGCCATGGATTCAAGTATTTTGGCTGGAGGGAATCTTGCTCTAATTTGTGAGGAAAGATCATAGGTAATGTGCTTCACAGAAGCTATTACAGACTCAATGATCTTGGTAAAGTCTTCCCTTTTAATACTTGATACTCGTCGAGTCCTAGTGGTCTTTCCTGGTTCCTCGAACTCGATCCTGGCAAAGTAGTGAATTGGTATCTCAACTCCGTGAACTTCTGCACATAACTCCCCATTTGAACCTATTTTAAAAAAGTTATAAGGATTGTCCAAATCTGTGACTTTCAGCCAGCTGGCAAATTTTACATCATCTTCACATAATTTATAGAGACTATCAAGCGCCACGCATGTCAATTTATGCAGTGAAGCATATTCTGCAATATACATAGCTCTTTGCTGGGCCTTTTTCATTAAATTTCTCATTTCCTCAAGCATGGGGAGAATACCTGCTAATGTTAACAGTGTCTCTACATTAGTTAACATTGCCAGCAGCACAGGAAATTTTGGTTTCCCGGCTTCGTCATGACTTGAGTCCATTAGACCAAGCAACAATTGATATTCTTGAAAAACTCGATGTGCTGGTCCATCCAAAGAGATCCATCTGGTATCATTATCCTTAAGAAGCTTGTTCCCATCGGTTAGTCCTTCGGCAAAGTGTTGAAATTCCCTAAATTGTTCCAGACTTCAACAGAAGTATTGGTAGAGCTCTTTGATTAAAGCTTCAATTTTTTGTACTGGAGCATGCTTGCTGACAACTCCAAAAGCTAGATTCATTCTATGGGCCATGCAGTGAATGGGAGTAATGTAGGGTGTAGAAGAAGATTGTATCTTTGTGCAAAGACCACCCCTATGGCCTTGCATTACTGAAGCTCCATCCGCTCCAACACACACTAGCTTTTTGGCAATGGTCATGTCATTTATACCTCCATATTCAATTAGAGAACTCTTTACTAGTTCAAATAAATTTTCCATTGTCGCATTATCCCTCATTTTAGCAACAGTTAGTAGATGAGGTTGGCGAACAAAATTTTGTACAGTATAAACATGCATGCATACCCAGGAAGTATTGTCTACTACTGTAACCTCATCTAAAGACAATGCAATAAATTTGACTCTTTAATTTTTTCCTTCAAATCCTCTTTTTCAATCTCGGCAAGACAACTTGCCCATTCCCATCCACTGTTTACTGACCAGTGACTGTTAGGATAGTTACAAACTTTCAAGAAGTGTAATAAAGCACTCAATGATGGGTAGTCAGTCATAGGATGCCCTTTGCTCAAAATATTAAACACAACACTTAACTGAACAACTTTTCCCATTAGTTCTACTTCCAATGCTTTTCCAAAACAAGCTTCAATAGAGCCTTTAACTTCACCAGGCTTCATCTTTATATTATGCTGAAATTCAAATAATTTTGCATTCCTAACATGCTGAGATTCCTCCTTTGTTTTCCATCTTATCACTGATTTTTGAACTCCATCTATCATTTTCTTTTCGTAAACTTTACCCATATGCTTCTCTATGGTGTCGATTTTTAGCTGCAACCTCTTTTCCTTCTTATTTATCTCACTGCAAATCTTACATCCGCATTCTACCGGAGGCTCCCCTTCAATTGGATTATCCACTGGTTCAATTAATGGATACTTTGACACCCATTCTATTTGAAAATTCCTCCACAGATCCCACATTCTATCATTCTTTGATTTGTATTTTCTTTTCTTTCCTGCACCATCATCTTCTCTGACATTCTTAGTCTCATCCAAGTCGATTATATCATTATGGCTACTCTGGGTATTTAACTAAAAATCTTCTTCAAGTTCATCGTGATATGAGATATCAGGTTCGCTGACTTCTTCAATATGTCGCGTAGGTTCAGTCTCAGGTTGTGAATCTTGAAAATCTTCTTGTGATGAAGTAGCTTCCCGATTTTGGCCAGAAACATTTCCAACACCATGACCAAAGTACGATGATAAGGTTCTACATTTTGTTGGCCTCTCTTGGCTTTCCCCATATGTGGGAGCCTTACCCTTATTCTTGTTTGACATCTCGATTCTTCAACAAAATAAAGGCTACCAGCCTACCAGTGAAAAAAAAATGTTAAAAAAATGTTTACTTGTTGAAGAAGTGACAAATGACAATAGAACTATAATATACAATGTTTACATAGTCGTAGAATAATAATCACTTACCTTTGCCTCAAATTCAATCGCAGTCGCAACTCGCCAAAGCAGTCAAGACTCAATAGTCTGAACTTCTCTATCGATCAAATTGAAGTTGAACCGATCCAAATTGTGTACAATAACATTGATTAATGAATGTATTTATACTAATCTTTATTGGCGAATTGGGCGGGAGGTATTGGGTCAATGTCCAAATATTTGGCGAAGCTCGCGTAATTATAACACGTCTTGTGTTATATCCTAGGTGATTATGGGTCGTCCAATACCATGGTAATATTAATAAAGTTGGTGAAAATCAATCGGTTTGAGACACGCATCCATAAAATGGTTGGCGAAGTTGGGTCCACCTAAAAATATATATATATATAACTATTGGCAAATATAGGCTGTCCATTTGGGGCCGCTTTGAAATTATAGACGAATGTTAAAAAAATATTGTGCCCAAAAATTATATGCCATTGGTGATGATCCCGGCCATTGGACCCAATTTTCATAAACCAATTGGCGATGAGCCCGAGCATTGGACCCAATTTTCATAATTGCGAGGTGATATGATCATTCCCAGGTGGCCAATATATTCGCCAAATCGGGGGTTGACAACAAGCGACATTCACCAATTGGCAAATAATCGCAACTAAAGTTTTCACTGAACATACCTTGCCACCTTTTCCTTAGAAAGTTCTCTATGCCCAGACCGAATTGTTAACTTATAAAACTCCCCAATATAATCTTCCACAGTCATTTCCTTTTGTTTTAGATTTTGCAATTTCTTAAACAACTCAAGTTCATAGTCGATAGGGATGAACTTAGCTTTCAATTTTGCCACCATCAACCTCCACCGATTGATCTTTATTTCACCTTCTTCCTCTTTGTCTTTCTGTAATTATTTCCACCATAATGCAGGATGTCCTTTCAATTTTGTCTGTGCCAACCTCACTCTAAGAGGATCTTTAATGTCTTCTAGCTCAAAGTAATCTTCCAACTCACCAATCCAATCAATTAGGTCCTCGAGTTTCAATGTACCTAAGAAATTAGAAACCTCCATTCGGTAAGATGTACTCAACCGAGCTCTAGATCTTTGCAACCGATTAGTTTTGTCTCCACCACGTCTATCCATCTGGTTAGCTTTATGATCAGCACTAGATCCAACAACTTCAAAGTCTTTAGCAGCTTCCTCATAAACACCATTAGTTCCAAGATTCCTCGGCATACGAGCAATAGCTCTCATAATCTCGCTAACCATTTCATCTTTCATTAACATCATCTCAGATTGGACATTTGATTTCAATTTCTCTGTTATCTTCATTTCCACATTATTACAGAGATCTTCAATCGCCCTAGGGTCCAATATTCTCAGAGGCATTTCCAAAGATTTTCAAAAACCCTCTGCAAAAAATCCCAAACTGACCACCTTGTGACAAGTCCAAGGACACAGATCTCTGAAGGAAACTCAACTTTCACACGGATCAACCCAATCAAGCTTCGGCTCAACAAGGTCAACTTCTCCACAACAAGATCAAACTTCACTCTGATACCACCTGACATAGTCATGGTCGGAGAATCCCCATAGGAGATGTCCAAACATGCAACAACAAAGTCACACAGCAGAAAACATAACACAACAATCTCTGATAGAAGATTCAACTTTCATTCATCAATAACCGAGCTTACAAGAAACATGTTGGGTTGTAAGGCCTTCTTGGTTATGGCCAATTACATCAGAAAATACAAGATGATCAACAATGATCCAACTTCCCCTAGCTAGTCCAAATTTGTACCAAAACAACAACTGGTTGGATTACAAAGACAGATCTAAACTTGAATTATGCTCTCATATCAGAATATCCTTTGCTACCACCTTTCTCCCCTTTTTTCTGTCCCTTCTAAACACTGCCCATACCTTCCTTATATACTATTTAGCCACAAGTCAGCTACAACAATAATTAATTACAAAACATCAGTCGACTCTCAACATACCCTTTACAAAATATATTTCTTCATGTCGGCCTTCAAACGGTCATCAGATCCACATAAAAGAATGCAATGATTTAGGTCCCCAAATGTCCAACAGTCAATCCATAACTCGAGGAGCGTGACCCAAATTAAATGCACCAGTGGGCCAAGCCAATTCTTCCTGAGGTAAACAAGCCAAATTTTGTCCTAATTTGTTTCTGCACTTCTTCATTTGGGAAGAGTCTATCAAATGTGCACTTGTACTCATTAGAAACTTCTTCATCTCTATATGGTGCTAATCTTCTTGGCATGGAAATTACTTTCATGCTATAATACCTTAGAGATATGACATATGCAAGGAGGTGCAATGGGTTGGTCATCTTTTCCCAATGATGCTAAATGATTGATTCCACCTTATTGCATAAGGTTTCACATTCTATGGGGTCATTCTCATGTTTTTGTATTGCAATTTTTACCTTCTCTACAATTGTGTCCATGCCATCATAGACATCCCCCAAACAAGGTGCATATGTATCAACAAATTAGAGCATAGTCATGATAGGCTCGATGATTTCTTATACATATTGTAGACAAGCCCTCTGTCATCCAAGATCAATGTCTTGATCTTTTGGGCTCTCTCTAAATGTGAAGCCTTCCATGCACCCCATTGGTTGGAAATAACCATTTGAGTCAATACCTCTTGCACCTTTAGAAGTTGTCTCATAACAAGAGTATGCGATGTAATTTGGATCTCAACAACCTAAGTTAATAACAATATGTCAATAAATATTAAACAAATTTATATACAATTTGATAATTGAACATCATATAAAATTTATTAAAATTAAAATAAATAAATTGAATTTAGTAATTACCTTCAACGACTCCAATTTCTAGAATGTTTTGAATATTGATTGTGACATTTGGTGGTTCATTACAAACATCTAGATCTCCTTCTCCTCTTTGTATATTTGTTTCACCCACACTATTTGAATGCCAATTTGTTGCATCACCAAGTTGAGGGAGTGTGCAGTGCATGGTCTCCAAAAAATGTGCTCATATTGGCTCTCAACCAAAGCACGTGCACCTCTACAATTTTTTGCATTGTCTGTGATTACCTGGACCACATTCTCACTACCCACCATCTCTATGGACTCAGTGAGAATTTTGCAAATGAATTGTGCATCTTTCACTTCCCCTTCACAATCATCTACCTTTAAAAAAATTTCCCCTTTGGGGACACTGCAATAACATTAATCAATGGACGGTTTCTGCTATCTTTCCATCCATCGAAAATAATACAAACACTCAAATCAATCCAAGAATCTCTAAAGTGTTGAAGGGAGGTATCTACAACATTCCTCTCTTTATACAACAAGATGTCATGTGTCTTTTCATATCTAGGACTTGTGAAACCAGCCGGTGCACTATTGAATGCCGACACCATTTCCTTCCAATATGGTGATCTCACCAAGTTGAAAGGAAGACCATTGTCATAGAGGCAATGCCCAATTTTTTGTTTAGCAATGTTTCTTGCCTCCATTTTAAATGCCTTGTCCAATGAACCTCTTTTGTTGGTTGTAATTTGTACTTCTTCATCTTCCACTTCTAGTATAGGCAAGAATGCATGTTTGGAGGCTGCAATTAATTTAGTGGGTAGGTGCATTTTTTTTTTCTGGATCCACTAGCATAAAAATTTTGTTTTGATCTTTGAACCAATCTATCAACCTCTTCTCAATTTCTTTTACAAATCTTGCTATTTGTGCAGGAGACAACACCTTTTCTGGGCCTTTGCACATTCTCATCCCTTTACCATCAAGATCCATAAAGTGAAGTTTAACTTGAGAAAATGAGCTATTTTTTGGGTTTAGTATCACAATAATTACACTTCCAAATATAGGAACCTTGTGAAATTCTTGTGGTATGTCTCCATAAAGGAGATGCTATATCAATTTTGAATTTATCGATTCCTTCCCCACCCAATGAACTTTCACTACCAACCATTCTTGCAATTTGATTTCTTGCTATTATAAGAAATTAAATATATTTAAATTAGAAAAAAAAATTAAGAAATACAAACATACAAATCCAAAAAAAGATAGAAAAACATTAGAACAGAGAGCTAAACTTATTTATTTAAAAATATGTTGGAAATTTTTTTTAAAAGTTCATCAAAATCTAAAATAAATTTATTAAAAGACTCAAGAAAGGGTCAAATGTTTACCTTAGGTGCTTATATGTCTTTTTTGGAAGCTATTTGGCACCTCACAAATGATCTTCGAAAATAATCACTTGCCCTTCGAAGTACCAAAATGGAGACCAAATGAGAAGAGAGAAAAATAGCAAAGAAAATGATATGTTAAAACAAAAAATGGCCTCTTTTAGGGCTGTTTTAGGTTTTAGCGGAAAATATGTCTTTTTTTAACACATGTAACTTGTAAGTGAAAAAAACACTTTTTAAAAGTTATTTTGGTTTTTTTGCACCGTTGGGCATCTGGGGGCATTTGGATGCAATTGGGTGCTCATGGGCATGCACAAGGAGCATAAAATCTCCTTGTGGGTGCTCTTTGGTGTGTAGAGATGCGCACTAGAGATCACCCACAAGGAGATTTTATGCTCCTTGTGTGTGTCCAAGCAAATAAAAACCTGGATCTGCACTAGGAAGCATCCACACTTGGAGTCCTAGGCAATTTGAGCACACCCGATAACACAAATTATTTCAATTATTACTCTTATCAAATTAAAGAGTAAACATTGATGTTGTTGCCAAGTAAGCAAGTGATCGATCCTATGTTGTTGACAATGAAATTTTTTTTGGCTAGAAGTGAACTTGATTGTCAACAATGCTACATATGGAGATACAAGGAAGTAAACTCACCAATACCATTTCTAATGGTAGATTTGGTGTGAACGTGCTTCTAGAAGAAACTTGAAATTCCTACAATTTGGTCACCACCTTCCTACTAGTGAGTAGATAAGTATGCCATAAAAGTACTTAGAATGCTCATGGCCCAAAATATGATCAGGTTCCAATTGTTCATTTTGAATTTCATAATAATCTCTTGAAGGAGGAGGCCTATGATACATTATTGGGCCAAGGCTGGCTTAAAAGCAAGCAAAGCTGATCATAATTGGAAGAAGAAAATATTATCTATCAAAATTAAACGTTGGAAATACATGATAGATTTGAAAAACAACTTAGTAAATGAAGAGATAGCTTCATTTGATGGATAACCTAATTCAAAATTAAATAAAGAATGCTCAAAAGGCAAAAAATGAGGTAACATAGGGTTGAATAATGAATGAGTTTTAGAGTTATAATCTTGTTCAAAAATTATAAAAAGGACAATAATGAGATGACTGGATGATTTGTTCATCGAACTTATCTTGCCTAGTTTGTTGAAATAAGGTGGATGACATCGAGTCAGAGGAGAAAATAAATCCTCAAGTTAGATAAGGACATGAAGTGTCATGTTCAAATTTTGACACAAGAAACGTGGACAACATTTTTTTGAAATGGACATAATTCACCACAAACACAACTATGGACATGAAGCTATAAAGGTCAAGAGCTAACAACCCAACCATGAGCGTTTCAAAATACTTGCTCAATAATATTCACATGTCCTAAAGTGAAGTGATCTCAAGGGTTCCATCCCTTCTAACATGAAAAGAGTTTAAGGGTTAGCACAAAAACCAATTGACTAGGAAATGTGCCTCTATATGAGTGAAAACATGCTTTATGGTGAAGGTCTAGGATGTTAGGACTTATTATCAAATCATTTACTTTAATGTTGTATAAGATGGGGTGGCCCTTGATCACAAATAACTAAATATCCCACTTGCTTTTAAGGATAAAATGTTCTTAAATGTATTATATAGTAGTCTAAAATATTATGTTTGGCTATAGTTATACCTCCAATCAGTTTGTGAAATGATTTTTCTCATGAGGAAATTGGACACATCAGTATCGAGGGTAAGAGTTACTAGAGAGAGTTCCCTTATTTGTTTCTTGAAAGAGAGCAACAATTAAGCAAGATTAGAAAGAAGGGCCCCTAATGGAATGAACAATAATCTTCATCATGAATATTTGCAAGTAGTTACAAAGTCCCAATTTTAGTAATTGATAGCTAATCTTTTTCTTGAGCTCCTCAAATGACTCTTGCTAATTTTGATGTAAAGCAGAGGGCTGACAACATGATGCAATAACTGCATGTAGATTTTTTTTGATTATTTATTCATTTCATGTAATCATAGATATTCTCTGATGATGTGGATGTTTAAAGCCCTTAGATTTTGTTTCTATGAGTTTGATTTGTGTTATTGAAATGAGATTAAGTGATATTATAAAAAAGAAATGCACAATTTTGATCAATTATCATGTGTTTTACAAGTGGATATCTATGTCACCATGTACTACAAATAATAGACTCATTTCATGTTCATGTTCTACATTTTTGTTTGATACAATAAGCGAAGAATAAACACAATGAATATATATGTAGGAAACTAGGCTTTCAAGCTCTTAACAAGGAAATATAGATAAGATTTGCATGTTTTCACATTTAGGGAAACTTTAAAAGAGATCCACGAATAAGATCTATTATAAACAACATTGTTCCCAAGGTGCCAAAGTATGTATAAACAAAATGAGATCTCATGTTTGTGTTCTACATTATTGTTTGATACCATAAACAAAATGAATATATATGTAGGAAACTAGGCTTTCAAGCTCTTAACAAGGAAATATAGATAAGATTTGCTTGTTTTCACATTTAGGGAAAATTTGAAAGGGATCCACAAATGAGATCTAATATAAACAACATTGTTCTCAAGGTGCCAATTCTTTAAAATATTCAACATCATACACACACACATGTATGTATGTATGTATGTATGTGCGGAGAAGGGAATTTCCCACCCTTGAAAATGATGGAATCTCAAGGGATCAAGAAGACTAATCGACAAAATATAATTTAAGACTTAAATGAAGTACAATGTGAATTAAAGAAACTAAATTAACTTGACTATACTAATAGACAAAAATATTTTAACTACTACAAACAAAAATGTAAACTGTCAAGACTAACTACTTGGCTACATGAGCTCACTATCTTGGATGCTAGTGCGAGCTTGGGACTATAGTGCAAATATAGGGTGACAATGTGACACATACACGTCCTATATAGATAGGGTACAAAAAAATGATGCAAAACAGTGTGAGACAAAAACTAACTAAATAGAAAACACAATTGGTTTAAGAGTAGGAAACATAGAGCACAACTAAGCTACAAAATCAACGATAACAAGATAAAACGAGAGAAAAATGAAGCTTACAAAGGAGGTAGAATAATCCTAAGAACTTCCACTCCTTTCTCTAAAAGTTATTTGTGCAGTTGTAATGTCCCAATGGCTACTTGCACATCTATAGATTTGTGAGATGAATGCACACCACACAGATAACTCTGCAACACGCACGTTTCCTGAGCCAAACAAGCTACGTGGTGAAGAGTTCAGATAGGAAAGTGACAAAACAAATGTAGTGGCATGGAGGCGTAGATGGGATTTTTGTTTTTCAATTAAGGTAGAGACATCATGTAATGAGGAATTACACATGGTGCAATTTATGATACTATATTTTGCCCCCATTTTAGTGAGCATATCATAAGTGAAGATGCAAGCTAAAGTAGAGAAAACTTATTTGAGGGTCTTTTGTACACAAATATGCTATATGAAAGAGAAAGAATTATAGGTTAGTGATTATTGATGGTACACTAGTATGGGTAGAAATAGTGTTAGCCATACGATAGGACAATTTTGACTGCATTGGTACAAGTAGCAAAGGCTAGAGAGTCGTATGATGGGGTGAAATTGATCAATGTTAGTACAAGTAGTAAAGGCTAGATAGTTGTACAATAGGGTGAGAGATTTTGGGATCATCAATACAAGTATCAAAGCTAGATGGTCGTACAATAGGGTGAAGGGCACATTGGTACGGGTAGCGAAGCTAGACAACCATATGATAGGGAAAAATATCTTTATAGGTGGATTAGTTTTTATGAATGTAGACAAATAGATTTTTTTAAAAAAAAAATTCAAAAAAATATGTGATACAGAGACAATAAGATATAATAGCTCCCCCTTAGAATGGAACATGTTATGCAGAGGGGAACATGATACATTATAAGGAGAAAAGAGACATTGTGGTATGTCAACATAATGTGATGTTTCCATGGGATGTCACTCCACAACATGTGACATGATATCCACATCATTAAGACAAGCAAGTAGAGACAGCGTGATTCAATATTCTATGTCAAAACCCATAAGAGTAAGAAAACATTTAGCAGGCACACAAGCTCTAATCAACATATTTAGTAGTGGGAATCACCTCACATATTATCCACCGTTAGGTCGACCACCCAATCTTGATTGTATGGGGAGGGAGGTTGCTTCAAAGTGGACTAATGTTGTGGCAGCCTTAGGTGCCTCACCAATAGCTAAAGCTAAGGACAAAGCCACTTTGACGTTCTTACTCAAAAGCTCAACCAAGGCAAGTGTGGGATCATGTAAAGATTGTTGTCAACGCTGGAATGTCTTTAAGTGTGTCAAACATACAAGCCTCATGGGATGCTAGCAACTCAACCTGAGGCAAGGTAGAAGGAGCCACATTGTAAACCTTTGTGAAAGGGGTGGTGACGAATTTAGAAGAAGCCAAAGGTTCCTTTAGTACAAGTAGGGAAAAAGACAAAGGGTCCATCAGAGTGGGCTCGCAAAAACTAAACTCAAGCACAAGATCGTGCTCAAAACTCTCTTTTAAATGATGGAGGGGATGCCCTCCGATCAATTATAGAAAGCTTAAGAACCCCAAGAAAGTTGGGATGGTGATCAGTAGATGGTGTGGGCTTGGTAGACATGACTACACTTGACACCGCCTATGTATTCAACATGTTTATAAGTTTAGGGAATAATGGGATATCGAGATATGAGGTGATCATCGAAGGTTCTTGGGAAGGGAAGATGAAAACCTAGACCCTCTTAGTGCGAGGCTCTATAGTTGCTCCCAGAGCAATAAGAAGGAAAAAAAGGATGTGGCTAGGTGAGAGATAGATACAATATAAGCTCAAGAAGGAGATACAAATACAAGAACTGGGGACTCAATCTCTGACTTTGTGACGATCTCACATTCCAAAGCCCTAGCTCACCGATGATGCTTAGGATTATGTGCAAGCTAGTTCTGGTGAAGGTTGGAACCAAGGTGAGAAGCTTGTAGAGGCTTGGTAACATCCTTCTCTATCAGCTAGTCATTGACATCGTGACTGGCAGACAATATAGCCTTACCAATGAAGGAGGTGCTATGGATGGGGAAACTATGACCTTAACCACATGTGCCCTTCCTCTTTTCACCCTGAAAGTGGTAGGAGGAACAAATGGTACCCTTGAAGGTTGAGGAGCAGGGGCCAAAGGACACGAAGAGGCTTGTGGCAACTGATTAATCTTATTATAAATAGTAGGGTGAGGGATGTTTGTTAGGATTAGACGCACGAATGGAGAACAAACCTTGATTAGGGCAGCATGGGTGCCTTCTCTTTGTCCATGCTAGGCACAAAAATAGCAACATAAGACACCACTGGTGGCCACAAAGTCATTGGAAGACATGGAGGCTTCCCCTTAGGTACTCTCTTGCCTTGTGTCCCTGATGAAGAGGGATCAAAGAATGAACCATGCCAAACCATAGGGGAGGGTTGAGACAAAGTAACAAATACAAGCGGGGTAATAGGTGCTACAAATTTGAAAGAGTTCCCCAAAATTATACTTTTTTATAAGAAACAAATGACAAATTTTGTCAGGAACAAAGGGGTTGTACTAAAGTAGGCTAAAAGTGTTCCAATAAGAAGCCCCCATGGGATACGAGGGGTGATACTCTATGTCCTGCATTTTGTGCATGATAGCCTTGTGGGAGAACTTAAGGTAGTTGTGGACCACTGAGGGGATTACCCCCATAGAGATTGACTAGGGGATACCCAACTTCACTTGTAAGAAGTCCCACTTAGTGATAACAACTAGGTGTAGAAATTGCCTTGGGTCCAACGAGGGCTATCAAGTTAGTTGGTCCCAAAGTGGGAAGCTATAGACCTTCATGAGTCATAATGGTTGTCCGACACTTGTCCCTAAGAGTAACTCCTTTGTGATGACATCCACTCAGAATGTACGATCAACCATCACACCTCTTGCAATGCTCCCATTGATATATGGTGGGATATACAAAGGAGAAGACTCTTTATTATAGGGGACATAAAGAGGGGTAAATGATATCTATGTATTACATGTCCTTTGATTGGGTGGCGATATGGGAGTGATGGTTTCCAAATTGACAAATGGGCTATCACTTGATGAAGGGGGAGAGGACGATGATGTAGAGTTGAAATTTGTAGAATGCAATAGAAAAGGATTAGTGTAACTTTGGAGTTCACTTTTCATCTTATCCACCAATTTGTTTGCTTCTTGCTTCCTATCATTGACACAAATGACATCAATGTCTATGTGGTCTTGGAGTAGGTGTCTAAGATGTATACAATGTTCAATGTCATGACCAAGCACACAAAAAAAAATTGGCAAAATTTTCAACCATCATCCAATGAGAGTATGGATGATTTTTAGGAACAGGTCAAATGTTGGGGAGAGTCACTAGGTTTTTCTTCAATAAATTTTAGAGGATGCTTGCATAGGAATCAATTAACTTGTTAATTACCCAATTTTTTTGTTCCATAGAGAAGTAGTTTCTCTTTGTGGTCTGATCAAGTTTGATTACAATAGCAACAAGTTTATTCTTTCAGGACCCACCCGAAGAAAATGAACCTCCATAGGCATTTGAAGAAGATTCTCCATATTAGGCCATGGTGTCTTGATGATTTGTCAAAGCATTGCAAAGATTGGTGAAGTTAGGGTACCCATTCTAGGAAATTTTCTCCCCTAATGCCAACTACAAGTTCATGTTGAGCATCCTTTGGATGTCACCATTGGACATGGTATGAGGAACTTTTGTGGATATAGATTGGTACCTTGAAATCAAACCAGTTTCCTTTTCATTTGTGAGGAACAAGGTCAATGAAAGTGAACTTTTTGCCCATGTTTGCTTGGGACTCAAAAATGAAAGCATCCATCTATTGATCAAAAGTTTGGATAGATTAATCTAGAAGGGAGCTATACCATTCCATTGTAGTTCCTTTGAGGGATTGAGAGAATATCTTGAGCAGAACATAGTCTAGATTATGATAATCATTTCACATATTAAGAAAGGAATTAATGTGTAGATGCATATCCCCATCACTGTTATACCTATTGAAATTTAGGGACTCAATGCCTTGTGGTAGAGGAGTGCTTAGAGCTTGCATGGAAAGTAGACTACGACGATAATTGGAGTAAGAGAACTCTGATTAGTCATAGTGGAAAGATTAGAAAACTATTGCTACAATTGACCCATAATTTACAATATGGTAT
>BSBK01007750.1:600000-980000 GCA_027943335.1 Chamaecyparis obtusa | reverse complement strand
TTGGGGTTTGACCAAGGCAAACCCCTCATCCAAACAACAAAAATCATTTTTTTTGTAGGTACAGGTACATGACAGCGAAATGAAGTGCAGATCCAAATACCCTTTTCGGCAAACTTTCAAGATCCACGAATAGAATTTTCATCAGAGATGACCTTCAATGAGGGGTAGGATCCTACCCCAGGGTAAGATCTTGCCCCTTTATTTGGGTCAAGGATGACCTGCTTCCAGAAAGACAATTTTTTTTTGGGTTCTCTCCATCTCGACATTTCCAGTCTGGAGCAGGTTGTAGAATTTCCCAAAACTGTGCACAGACATTAGAAATCAACTTTTTACAGATTTTCCCTATTTTGAAGTTAGTATTTTCCTTCTATTCATTTAAGATTTCAAGTACATACTTTCTATAGTAGATTATAGGATTTTCTCCTTTCTTCATATTCTCCATGGTTTGATTCATTTGTGCATTGATCACTTCTTTGTGATTAATCCATTTGGATCTTTCCTTTTGGGAATTTGGATTAAGGATAGATCCTATATTCCCCCTTTGCAGATCATATTATGTTATCTACCACTATTCAACCCCATACATGCATAATTACCCTATCCATAATGGTGAATCCATTTCACCTTTATTCATTTTGGTGAACCCAACATACTTACCCTCTTATTCTTTTGTGGAATTAGATGCCCTATTGTGTTTTGTGGTGTTATATTTCCCTTTATATTATCTTGTTGGTGTTAGATTTCTCTTTTATGCTAATTAGATTTCTTGCTTCTATATTTCAAAAATACAAAAAAATTACAAAATCTCTTTCAAAATACAAAAATATTCATGCTTTATGTTTTCTTAGTTTAGTTCATTTGCATTGCATTGGTTTATAAGATTTACTACTACTAGTCCTACTTATAACATTCCAGTTAGAAGAAGTCATAGACTCATGGGTGCCTTTGATCCCGAATCTTCCTCTCCTTTCCTTAGGATCCTGGATGATAATTTGATTCTTCATTATTCCAATCCTATTATGGAGAAAAAATCTTCTCACTCATCTCATGACGAGGATGATGCTTTAAGAGTTCCTCTTGAACAAGTCCAAAAACTTTCAACTGAACTTGATAAAATGGGTAATTGGCTTATTCAAGAAAACCATAATCAAGATTATATTCAAGCTATAGAGGCTCTTAAGAAAGTTCTTCATGATAGTGATCAAGGTATTAACCTCTTGTGTGGTATTACTCACCTCATGCATTCAAATGTTAAACCTTTAGCTCAAGAAGCTCAAGATTTAGGGTTGATTCCTCCTGTCACTAGAGTAGAACCTTCTTCTGTTCCTTTACCTACTGTTCCTACCTATACTCCTTTAGTGACTGTGATGGTTCCCTCTGTTCCTATGAGTGTTCCTCCTATGTCCCTTCCTACATCACAACCTTCTTATCATAATGTTCCTTTTACCTATTCTAATCCTCTTCCAACTATAGTTCCAAGTGTTCCTCCAGTTGTGTCTTCTATTCCTGCAGCTTCATACACTTTACCTAGTGTTTCTAATGTTGCTATTCCTCCTATTTCCTCTATTGATTCAACAATCATTAGTTTGGCTCAAACTGTGTCTTTCTTACAACAACTTGCATCCTTAACTCAAAACAAGTTTAGCATTCCTACATGTGACAAGGGAAGTCCTTTGTCTCGAGATATCATTCGTACTCTTGTTCCTCAACAAGTTGATATGCCTCATCTTGAGAATTATAATAGAAAAGGAGACCTCGTTCATCATGTTAAAACATTTCAAATCCTTTGTAGTGATTATGTTCATGACCATAGGATTTTAGCCAAGTTGTTTGCTAGAAATTTTCATGACAAGGCCTTACAATGCTATTGTTCCTTGCCTCCTTATTCTATTGACGCATTTCCACAACTTGCCAATGCTTTTATTCAACAATTTCAAAACAACATTGGCCCACAAGTGTCTTTGACTGATTTGATGCATTGTAAACAAACTGCTAAGGAAAAATTGACTGAATATATTGGTAGATTTAAGCATTTTCATGCTAAGATTTCCTATCTTGTTCTTGATATTGATATTCAACTTATATTTATTTCAAATTTGCAAAAGGATATTAGAGATAAGATTCTGCTTACTGAATTTACCTCTTTTCAATAACTTTGTGCAGCACTTCATCATTATCAATTACAAGTGAGTAAATTTGAGAGCAACACTCCAATTGCTCCTGTTCTAGTTCATAAAATTTATGTTGCTCCTAATCCAAACAAATTTCAAAAATTCAACAACTATGTCAAGATAAACAAACAAGCAAATGCAGTTACTAATCAAGTTGTTGTTGCATCTCACAATGCCACTTCTACATCCACTACTTTTTGATTAAATTGTACGTTTACTCCTCTTTCTGAATCTTTACATTCTATTATGAATAGGTTGTTAACTACTAATATGATTACTTTACCTCCTACTCGACTTCTTTTACCTGCTACAATTGCATCTAAATCTTTTGATCCTAAAGCTTTTTGTCAATATCATCATCAGAATGGTCATGATACTGAGAAATTTTATTCTTTAAAATATAAGGTTCAAGACTTAATTGATTCTAATGCCTTATCTATTGATAATCTTGATGGTAGTGGGAATAAATCTGTCTCTCCTCCTAATCAAAATCTTCAATCTATACGAATCCTTTACTCGTGCATGATACTAATACCATTGCTCAACCATCTTCTATGGAAATTGTGTATGATTCAAAGATGGATGATCTTAATCACATTGTTAATGAAGTTGAGCATGTTGTTCAATCTATATCTCCACCTCAACTTCAACCTCAAGTTCCATCTCAACCTCAACCAAAACCTAAGCCTAAATTGAAAACTCAACCTAAACCTTGACAACAACCTAAGAATAAAAGACCTCGGGAAATTTTGATTACCTTTGATGATTCTAAGACTATTAAAGCTCCTAATGGTCCCCTATATATTTATGCTAGGATTTCTTAGATACCTACTCGTGGTTGTGTTGTTGATCCTACATCCTTAGTCAATGTTATTACTGAAGAAAATCTTTTTATGAAAAATTTGCAATGCGATTCTTGTGATACATTTGATGTGTGGATTCAAACTTGTAATGGTTTTCTTTATCCATCATTTGGTTCTATTAACTTGTCGGTTGAACTTTGTGGTAAAATTGTGAACACTACCTTTCTTGTTGTTCCTACTTCTGATCAATTTCAAGTTAAGCTTGGTTTTCCTTGGTTAAATGCCATGCATGTTTTTGCTTCACCTATCCATAAATGTCTTAAATTTATTCATGATGAAGAAGTGAAGATAGTTAATCATAGTTTATATCAACCTTCTAGGCCCAGGGATTATGCTGCTCTTGATTTCTTTTGGCCTTCATTACCTAATTCATGTCCTCGACCTGATAATCTTTTCCTCTCATATCAAGCCTATAAACATCATTAGATTCTTGAATTAAGTGTACCTCTGATGGATCTTAATTGTGGTCTTTTGCCTACACCTTCTATAGCTCCTTCATCCATGGCTTCTACATCTATTAATCAAGTTCCTACTGCTAATCGTTTGACTATTGATAATCCTATTAATCTTGCAAAAGAACCTGTGAAGGATCCTATGATTGTTCCTCCTAGTTCTCAACACATTTCAAGTAAAGAAAAACGTAATCAATTTTCTAATGAACATCATAAAAAGCATCGTGCTCAAGCTAAAGCTCATAATTCTATTCTTCAAAACTCTTTACTTTATTCTGATAAGCCTATGCATGATGTTGTTACTAATAATGATGTTAAGATGCATGATTATGATGATTCTATTTTCTTTTTGATCCCTTAAGGTTGGAGGTGTCCTTAAGACTGGATCTCTTTTGCTTTTGGTTTTACTCTTATGGAATAGAATATTCCTGAGGGTGTATCCTTGATGGGTTTGTTAGATTTGACAAACGCAAATCATCCCAAGAACACCTGCATGCAAGACTGTCACAAAGAAGAAGCAAAAAGACAGAAAGCTATGGCGGCCAAAAGGCCAGAGACTGCAAAACCATGTTGCAAGAAAATAATCTTCTATTAACAATGATGAAAATAATACAATCTCCTTATTGAAATGAAAGAAGTGAATCCTTATAAAAGGAAACACGAAACCCTAAAGGCTAAAACCCTAAAGAATTATAAAGCGCCTAAGTGAAACTTAAGCCTAGAGTATGATAAACTAATAATTAAATGATTTAATTATTAGCTAACATAAGACTACTCTAACACCCCCCCTTAAGTGTAACTTAGGGAGAAGCAAAAAAAGCTAAACTACTGCAGAAAGCAGGAAAGATGGGTCCCGGCAACTAGGCCTGATCAGGTACCCAAACATAAAGCAAAAGATGTCCCAGAGAAAGGAACAAGAAGAGAGCAAGAAACTCCTCTGAAGCATGTCTGAAAACTCTGTCAGAAGATACTGCTGGAACCCCCACTGAAGTGCATGACCAGGTAGAGAAGACAAGTGTCTGAAGAGCTGATCAATCGAACCAGGAAGCAATAGAACCAACAGGTGAACCCCCCCATAATGATGAACTGGGAGAGGTGACAGGAACACTGAAATATGATGCCAGAAACAGCTGCAGAAGAAGAACCAGGAACACCAACAGTGCAACAGAAGCACACACACAGGATAAAGGGTGGTGTCATAGACACAGTCTACATGGGCTAATGTTGTGGAAGGTACGCTCACTTGACAAGAGTGGATGCGCCTATAGTGGCAAATGCATCAGAGTCCCCCCATGGCACTTTATAACTGAGTGCGAATACTAAAACTGAACCAGGTGAAAAAGATCCCAAAAAAGTAGAAGAGGGCACTTTATCTTAGTGCGTTTACAGAACAAAGATACATCAGAAAGAGCATGCAAGCTCAGAAGTCAGAAAGAAGAGTGCACTAAGAAACCAGAAGAAGAGATCCCCGGACCTGTAGAACCAAGCACACCACCAGAGGGCATAAACTGCATAACTCGGAGGAGTGAAAACCTGGAGTAGAATCTGGAAGAAATACCTCTGCCACTGAATAGTACACAGAAACAGCTTTCCGACGATATCTCGTTTGCCAAAAAAGGAGTCCGGATGAGCCAGATATGACTCTCGGAAGGCAAAAAAGAGACATCAGACTTCAACAGCAAAAAACACTATTGAAATGGTAGAACCCAAAACCCTAACCTCCATCATCGGAAAGAGCTCGGAAAGAGCTTTCCGACGATATAAAGAAGTCAGAAAAAGACCCCCGTATGCTCCTTGTAGAGCGAAAAAGGCCCAGGTACCCCCAAAAAGGCCAAAAAAGAGCCCCAGGGGCTAAAAAAAATAGGCCCCCGGACGCATGGCGCGCTCCAGGGGCTGGGCTGCAGCCCCTGGTCGGTCATATGACCGCACTGGTATGAAAGGAGCCCGCGGGGGCTGAAATGGGCCGCCACCGGCGGCAGGGGGCCAGCGGAGCGGGGGCGCGGGGGCGCTGGCGGAGCCGAGGGGAGGCCGCAGAGGAGCCGGGAGGCGGCGGAGCCGGGAGGAGGCCGTCGGAGCGGAGCAGAGGGCGCGGGCGGCGGGGCCGAGGGCGGCGCTGGTGCCGGCGGTGGGCGGGGCCGGCGGAGCGGAGGGCGCGGGCGGCGGGGCCGAGGGCAGCGGAGGCCGCAGGGAGGCGCTGCAGCGGAGGGGGCCGCGGCTGCGGTGGCCGCTCGGGCGGTGGCCGCGGCTGCGGTGGCTGCGGGGCGGCGCGGGGGTGGCCGCTGGGCGGCGGCCCCAAATATAATTTTTTTTTAAAAAAAAATCGCCGTGTACCCGCCTCGGAGTGCGTGCCAGGGCCGTACGGCCCTGGTATGCAAAAATTTTTTGCCTCAGATGCCACTGTGTCCAAAATGGACAAGTTTTATATGGATTTAGGGGTTCTTGGGTCTTCCGGACACAATGGTGGTGTCCGTTTTTGCCCAAGGTGAGCCAAATTTTGGCTCCCCCCCAGATCCACAAAAAAACTTCTGAAACCCTCTGTGCTTCAACGAAAGTCGAACAGCGAACAACAGGAGAGCTCTGATACCATGTTAGATTTGACAAACGCAAATCATCCCAAGAACACCTGCATGCAAGACTGTCACAAAGAAGAAGCAAAAAGATAGAAAGCTATGGCGGCCAAAAGGCCAGAGACTGCAAAACCATGTTGCAAGAAAATAATCTTCTATTAACAATGATGAAAATAATACAATCTCCTTATTGAAATGAAAGAAGTGAATCCTTATAAAAGGAAACACGAAACCCTAAAGGCTAAAACCCTAAAGAATTATAAAGCGCCTAAGTGAAACTTAAGCCTAGAGTATGATAAACTAATAATTAAATGATTTAATTATTAGCTAACATAAGACTACTCTAACAGGGTTGACTAGTGAGTAGCCACATTCACTAGGCAGTTTAGTTCCATCTTTCCAGTTGCGTTGTTTCCTTGTGTGGTTCACAATGGGACATAAGTTCTCATTGGGCGAGATAATCACACACACACACACACACACACAAACACACACACACACACACACACTCTCTCTCTCTCTCTCTCTAGAGATGCCTCTCTTATTGTGATCTTGGAGTTGATGAAGACTTGAGTCCCTGGGGGCTTGAGGTTTCCTTTGTCCCTTTGATTATGATAAGATTATCTTTTCATTATGATCTCCTTTACCAAGAGTTTGCATCAAGTCCATACTCTTGCTAAAGTGGGGGCTTAATGTATCATCTTAAAATGGAAGCACTTCCATGATAAGAGTGTTTAGCCCTCTGATTAAGTGGTCTAGGGTCATGTCAAGCACCTTGATTAGGTCTTTGCATGGATCTGGTTGTTTCCCCCTATTCTGCTTCTCTTTTTTGTTTCCAACCTCATTGCTAATAGACTTTCTCTGAGAATCTGAAGATCTTCACTTTCTGGGTCAAGGATGACCTAAAGGGTCAAGGATGACCTAGTCCCTAACCTAGGTCAAGGATGAACTTGACCTTGACCTACGATAGAGACTACCTCATCCCTGACCCCAAGTCCAAATTTTAGTTTCTGGAAGTTTCGGGATGTCGGGTTTCAGAAAGATTTATTTTCCCACTTCTGAGTCGGCTGTTTCAGATTTCAGAATGGTAAAATGTTAAATTGCATTTAATCTAGGTCCATTTCTAGGGGTTAAGATTAATTAGGATTTAATTCTCCAATGTTGGCCTTCTCTAGAAGTTTGTGCCCTAGATCACTATAAAAGGAAGCCTTCCTCTCTCATTTTCATCATCCCTCAAGTGCAATCAAGTTTTGTGAGAACATCTAATTTTCATAAGCATTCGCAATCAAGAAAGCAAGAAGGAGAAGGAAAGAAAGAAAGCATTCATTCATCTTCAATCCAAGCATTCAAGCATTCAAACATTCATCAAGGAGATCCATTGTTAGCTATTGAAGGATTTAATCTCTTTGGAGCCCCCTTGAAGATTTATCCATCCACATTCATCCAAGCCTCTTCCTATGAAAAGATACATTCAAGATTGGTGTTGAAGATTACATTGATTTGAGACATCCTACATATTTCTACATTCATTCGGAGCATCCCTACTTGTGGATTCAAGGATTTGAATCCTCCACAAGGACTTCAACATAAGCAAGGTGAATAGTTCCATTTAATTTGTTTATACATATTACAATTTCAATTCAATTTCAAGGTTAATTCCTAAATTGGGGTTTGACCAAGGAAAACCCCCCATCCAAACAATAAAAACCATTTTTCTTGTAGGTACATGTACATGACAATGAATTGAAGTGCAGATCCAGATACCCTTTTCGGTAAACTTTCAAGATCCCCAAATAGAATTTCCATTGGAGATGACCTTCGATGAGGGGTAGGATCCTGCCTTGAGGTAAGACCTTGCCCCATTATCTAGGTCAAGGATGACCCACTTCTAGAAAGACAAAAAAAATTTGGGTTCTCTCTATCTCAGCATTTCTAGTCCGGAGCAGGTTGCAAAATTTCCCAAAACTATGCACCGACATCAGAAATCAACATTTTCTAGATTTGCCTTATTTTGAGGTTAGTATTTGCCTTCTATTCATTTAATATTTCAAGTAAATATTTTATATAGTAGATTATAGGATTTTCTCCTTTCTTCATATTCTCCATGGTTTGATTTATTTGTGCATTGATCACTTCTTTGTGATTAATCCATTTGGATCTTTCCTTTTGGGAGTTTGGATTAAGGATAGATCCTATATTCCCCCTTTGCATATGATATTATCTTATCTACCACTATTCAATCCCATACATGCATAATTACCCTATCCATAATGGTGAATCCATTTCACCTTTATTATATATATATATATATATATATATATATATATATATATATACTAATACATTTGGGGTGACATTGCGACGGCAGGCAAATGTCATGTGGTTTTGCTCTTTTTTTTTGAAATATAGCCCGACACCGTCGCAATTTGCGACGACAATACATTTGTAACTGTCGCAATTGCGACGTTGTCGGGATATAAGCGCAAAATTTAAAAGGAACATTGTCATGTGTGTTTTGAACAGCGCCGTAACCCTCCGC
Organism: Chamaecyparis obtusa; assembly: GCA_027943335.1. Taxonomy (NCBI): domain Eukaryota; kingdom Viridiplantae; phylum Streptophyta; class Pinopsida; order Cupressales; family Cupressaceae; genus Chamaecyparis; species Chamaecyparis obtusa. Next base: position 971,408 of record BSBK01007750.1, on the reverse strand, counting down.
GAAATCACATCACGATATAACGGCAAACAAAATAAGAACGTTGTCATTTGTGTTTTCAACAGCGCCGTAACCCTCCGCGAAATCACATCGGGATATAAGGGCAAAAAAAACAAGAACGTTGTCATTTGTGTTTTCAACAGTGCCGAGAGAGATTCCCTCCGCGAAATCACAGCTACAATTTCTGAGTACGTTGGGTTTATTTTTCTTTTGTCATTATTATGTAATCTGGTATTCAGCTGTTAGAGAGCTAAAATACCCAGAAATGAGGACATATCTATGTTGAATTTATTGTTAGCGGCTTTGGTTATTTAGAAGTTTAATTTTATTTGTTCATCTTTCAAGCACAAACGTTTTGTGGACCGTAACGTCTTCATTGTTTTGGGTATGCAGTGAAACAGCCCTAACTTGCAATTGCGATGTTGTTGGGATATAAGGGCAAAAAAAAAAAGGAACGTTGTCATTTGTGTTTTCAACAGCACCGTAACCCTCCGCGAAATCACATCGGGATATAAGGGCAAAAAAAATAAGAACGTTGTCATTTGTGTTTTCAACAGCGCCGAGAGAGATTCCCTCCGCGAAATCACAGCTACAATTTCTGAGTACGTTGGGTTTATTTTTCTTTTGTCATTATTATGTAATTTGGTATTCAGCTGTTAGAGAGCTAAAATACCCAGAAATGAGGACATATCTGTGTTGAATTTATTGTTAGCGGCTTTGGTTATTTAGAAGTTTAATTTTATTTGTTCATCTTTCAAGCACAAACGTTTTGTGGACTGTAATGTCTTCATTGTTTCGGGTATGCAATGAAACAGCCCTAACTTGCGACTACCTTCACGGTACTTGTGTACATTATCATGTTGTCTTTACAGTGACTGTCCTCATTCAAGTGGCAATTACACAAGGGACAGTCACTGTGAGATGTCCTCATTTGTGACAAGGACAGTCACACTTAGGACATCTCATAGTGATATTCCCTTGTGTAATTTCCACTTGAATGTATTGCTATTGAACCACATTAATGCTTTTCTTCTTCAACAAATGAGGACAGTCACTGTAAAGACAACATGATAATGTACACAATTACCAAAAAATGATCTTGTTAATTGATGTAACACTTTGTCTTGCTCACTCCCTATCCTTCACTAGGGTCTCTTTAGGCCAATGTTTTGACTTGATAGGGTACTTAACTATCCCTACACTCTTTAGGTATCTCTACCCAAGATCCCACTCCTTCAACTAGTGCACACCAACAAGAAATACAACGAACTCTGCTCAATACCAATCTAGCTACTAGGACACTCCTAGTCTTGTCTTCACAAATTGAAACACATTCAACTAGAACTTTACTCCATGGAGAGGCTGGCCACTAGGACCTCTATTGGTTTCAATATTACTCCTTCACCTATACTTTTCATCAGTACTTCAATCCGGTTCATCAAACCATGCATGCCAATTGCACCCAAAAATAGGCTGCTAGCAATTAGGCCTTTGTCAAGCCTTTTTGTTTATATTAAGCCACCTAAAGGGCTTAGGATTTAGATGCCCTTTATTGAGAACTCCAAGATATCTAAGGTCTTCTCCTCCTAGATTTTTTTTACACCAACTGCTACAGCCATGCCTGAAAACAAGTATTTTGACACAACTTGGACAGTCTGACTAAGAGTTTGTTTTCTTAGCAGCCAAAGAAACTCACCCAATCTTCTAATTTGACTTGGGGCTTCTTTAGATGTGTGTCTACCTCTCCATGAGATTTTAGTTGAAGCAACCAATGCATTCAACTTTTTGTAATCTTCTTGTAATGATTTGTCATCCCTAACTGTGCTCAACTGACTCACCTAGGACATCATTGCAAACATAGAAAATGAGCTTCCCAGGGCCCCTCCTTCCAAACATATAGTACATGGAGTCTCCTCACCCATTCCAAGAGCCCGTACAAAATTGACAATGGAATGATGAGCTAAGACTCCATTTGTTCAACCTGCCTGGTTCAAACCAATGATAGGGTACTTAACAAAAGAATTAACAAACTAGTTGGAATGCTTCAAAACTCAAAAAAAACACAACACAGAATAAAAAAACAACTTGTACTAACTTTTCCAATAGACACTGCGAGCTATCTAATCCATTAATCAACTGAAAACAAAGAAACAAAAAAACTCAAGAATTCACTAAAACCGTGTTACTCTACAAATCTTCTTAATTCCAAATGTTTTTCCCCCCAACCTTTTGCACAGATCGATGGAGGCCTCTTATAGTTGATCTGATGCCTAATTCAATGGTTTCATATAGTTATATAACCATCTTACTCGAAAATGCTCCCTTGCACAAATGTTGTCAATGTTGTGAATGACAACATTGACAACTTGTTACAACCTTTGGGATTTTGGTTCAAAACTTATTGTTCAAACACCATAAGACCCTAACCATGACTTAGTTAGGCTATTTAGACCTCACATAGGCCACTTCTACACTTCTTTGCCCAATTTGACCCCTAAATGCTTCATTCCCACTTTTGCCACAATATTGGTAACTTGGGTACAAATTGGCACTTGCCTTCACAAAGGTCACACATGAGGACATCTCACAGTGATCGATTGTCCCTTGTGTAATTGCCACTTGAATGTATTGCTATTGAACCACATTAATTCTTTTCTTCTTCAACAAATGAGGACAGTCACTCTAAAGACAACATGATAATGTACACTCACTGTAAGGACAGTCACAAATGAGGACATCTCACAGTGACTTTCCCTTGTGTAATTGCCGCTTGAATGTATTGCTATTGAACCACATTAATGCTTTTCTTCTTCAACAAATGAGGACAGTCACTCTAAAGACAACATGATAATGTACACTCACTGTAAGGATAGTCACAAATGAGGACATCTCACAGTGACTGTCCCTTGTGTAATTGCTGCTTGAATTACACAAGGGACAGTCATTGTGAGATGTCCTCATTTGTGACAAGGACAGTCACACATGAGGACATCTCACAGTGATTGTCCCTTGTGTAATTGCCACTTGAATGTATTGCTATTGAACCACATTAATGCTTTTCTTCTTCAACAAATGAGGACAGTCACTCTAAAGACAACATGATAATGTACACTCACTGTAAGGACAGTCACAAATGAGGACATCTCACAGTGACTGTCCCTTGTGTAATTTCCGCTTGAATTACATAAGGGACAGTCATTGTGAGATGTCCTCATTTGTGACAAGGATAGTCACACATGAGGACATCTCACAGTGATTGTCCCTTGTGTAATTGTCACTTGAATGTATTGCTATTGAACCACATTAATGCTTTTCTTCTTCAACAAATGAGGACAGTCACTCTAAAGACAACATGATAATGTACACTCACTGTAAGGACAGTCACAAATGAGGACATGTCACAGTGACTGTCCCTTGTGTAATTGCCGCTTGAATTACACAAGGGACAGTCATTGTGAGATGTCCTCATTTGTGACAAGGACAGTCACACATGAGGACATCTCACCGTGATTGTCTGTAATGTCCCCTTTTTGGCTAACTTGGAAAACAGGAACAATTACTCCACTTCTCAGACTTACTCTATCAGATACTTACAATTAAACTAAGTAATGGAGGTTACTTAAGATATCAACCGCTATTTCAGATTCAATCACAATATGTGTGCAAGATGATATTGATACCAATATGTTTAATAGCACTGTCGGATATAATGATATGAAATATGCTATGAATATGATGTTTCCTATCACTTATAGTGATAGTATAATGATGGTATGTCTGATATAAACAATATCGATATACAATCAATAAGTATTGCTTACAGCAATGTATTTGCTGTGTCTGATATGATGATGTAATTATGCAAATGTGTAATATCGCTATGAGTGATATGTTGCTATTTCAGATTCTGAATTATAGGCTTGCAACTTCAAATATTGATGCTGTTTCTGACTATCCTTTCTATCTGTGCAATCATGGTGTTGTCTCTGATCTGCAATGATAAACTTGAAACCAAACTGCCAAAGGCAGATGCTCTATTGAGTATATCCAAATATGGATAAGTAAATAAAGTTCTAATGTTGCCTTGAGTGACTGACGAGAATGCATTCTTATATTGTCTTTAACAAATGAAGAGATGCTATGAATGAGACGTGTCTTGTTTCTTCCTCCATGTCCCTTTGTTAAGCACACCTTTCCATAATCCGACAGTTCACATAATATTATTTCATTATTTTCTGATCATAGATAACTCCCAGATTGACTCAATATCAAATCTTTTTATGAAGGTAATCTTCCCTAATTGGTAGTGCAACCAGTAGTTAACATCCATTGTGTTTGTATTAGTTTGGTCTAACTATCATTAGTATTTAGTCAATCGATATTAACTCTTGCCTTATCCCATATTGTTATGATGATATCCAATCTTTCTACTCTGATATAAGTCGATATCATTTTCTGATAATTGTCCATTTATTGGTTGATTGCTGGTAATGGAGTTTGATCTTCAAATTGACTTCCATTCCTGTTAATACTTAAGGATACATTGTACTTATTATCCATGACTGATGCCTCATTCATCAATAGCTTGTGATATAATCACTAATGCTTTTGTGTTTCTACAAGATGTGGTTTATCTCAGACAATCGATAATCTTTCAATCCTTTAGTCGATATCCTCCTATGTGGTGTCTATTGATATAGATAGTAGAATTCAATCTAGTTTATGTTATTGTCATGATAACATAGGAAGTGATGGTGCATATTTGCTAGCGGGTCTTCATGTTTGATATTGCTTTATCGGATATGTCATTGTCTAAACTTGTGCAATTAATGATTATTTATAATATATGAATGGTTATCCTTCTTGCTTATCAATACATCTTCTGAAACCCATAGCGACCTATCCCTTATTCATATCATGTTGATCTTGACTTCATAGTATTTGGTTCATTAATCATCCTCTCATGGTATCGATGTGTAATGACTAGTGATTGTTGTATCACTTCTTCGTTCCTCATCGTGATAGATAATGCAGATGTTTAATGTAGATGTATATCGATTACAGATATTCGATATTGCTTTAAACGTTATTATTATTATTATTATATTTATTAATGTTATTGTTATTATTAAATATTATAATTAATGATGTTAGTAATATTAATAATATTATAATAAATATTATTATAGTGATAACATATTGTTTTATATTGAGAGGTTTATTAATATTATTTATATATTAAAATTATTATATCAATAATTGATTTAATATTATTACTTAATATATTATTATAATATAATATATATAATTTATTAATAATTATTTATTATTAATTTATATTATAATTATAATCATAATTATATTATTTATTAATATTTTAATATTATTTAATTAACATATTACTTATTATGCTAACTATATATTATTATTATCTTTTGATAATAATTATATATTATTGTTATATACCGTTAATAATAGATTATTATATATCATCTAATCATTTTATTATTATACTAAGTTCAATATGTCACGGCTCATGACATTGTCCCTTGTGTAATTGCCACTTGAATGTATTGCTATTGAACCACATTAATGCTTTTCTTCTTCAACAAATGAGGACAGTCACTCTAAAGACAACATGATAATGTACACTCATTGTAAGGACAGTCACAAATGAGGACATCTCACAGTGACTGTCCCTTGTGTAATTGCCACTTGAATTACACAAGGGACAGTCATTGTGAGATGTCCTCATTTGTGACAAGGACAGTCACACATGAGGACATCTCACAGTGATTGTCCCTTGTGTAATTGCCACTTGAATGTATTGCTATTCAACCACATTAATGCTTTTCTTCTTCAACAAATGAGGACAGTCACTCTAAAGACACCATGATAATGTACACTCACTGTAAGGACAGTCACAAATGAGGACATCTCATAGTGACTGTCCCTTGTGTAATTGCCACTTGAATGTATTGCTATTCAGCCACATTAATGCTTTTCTTCTTCAACAAATGAGGATAGTCACTCTAAGGACAACATGATAATGTACACTCACTGTAAGTGTACATTATCATGTTGTATTACAAATGGACCTTATGTTGGTCGGGATATAAGTGCAAAAAAAAAAAGGAACGTTGTCATTTGTGTTTTCAACAGCGCCGAGAGAGATTCCCTCCGCGAAATCAAGCGGGTTATCATTTGTGTTTTGAACAAAGCGGGTTGTCATTTGTGTTTTGAACAGCACCGAGAGAGATTCCCTCCGCGAAATCAAGCGGGTTGTCATTTGTGTTTTCAACAGCGCCGAGAGAGATTCCCTCCGCAAAATCACAGCTACAATTTCTGAGTACGTTGGGTTTATTTTTCTTTTGTCATTATTATTTAATCTGGTATTAGCTGTTAGAGAGCTAAAATACCCAGAAATGAGGACATATCTGTGTTGAATTTATTGTTAGCGGCTTTGGTTATTTAGAATGCTTCCCCACAATACTTAATTACACAAGGGACAGTCACTGTGAGATGTCCTCATTTGTGACAAGGACAGTCACACATGAGGACATCTCACAGTGACTGTCCCTTGTGTAATTGCCACTTGAATGTATTGCTATTCAGCCACATTTATGGGCCCGTTTGGACCACGACACACAGTAGCATCTACAGAGAAGAATATCCCAGGTGTAACAAGTTGTAAGAATATACCAACAGTTCTAAGAAGTTCCCTAGCACGTAGTAGCATCTACAGAGAAGAATATACAACATGAGGGCAGCCACTGTAAAGACAACATGATAATGTACACTCATTGTATGTGTACATTATCATGTTGTCTTTACAGTGACTGACCTCATTCAAGTGGCAATTACACAAGGGACAGTCACTGTGAGATGTCCTCATTTGTGACAAGGATAGTCACACATGAGGATATCTCACAGTGACTGTCCCTTGTGTAAGCCACTTGAATGTATTGCTATTCAACCACATTTATGGGCCCGTTTGGACCACGGCACACAGTAGCATCTACAGAGAAGAATATCCCAGGTGTAACAAGTTGTAAGAATATACCAACAGTTCTAAGAAGTTCCCTAGCACATAGTAGCATCTTCTAATTGTCTATACCACTTCACAAGGTATTGTTTGCACACATTGTTTTTGGTTCTTTTGATGACCCTTGTTTTGAAATTGCTATTAGGCCTTGTAGCTTATATGTTTTGACTGCTGGAGAGCTTCTAAAGCTAAGCAAGAAGAACATTGCACGAGTTATAGCCGCGCGCTCAGGTTTGAAAATTGTATATTTTTTAATCTAATGTATATTTTAATCCTTTTGCCATGTCATGTAATATGTCTTGCCTTGTAGCTTATATGTTTTGAAATTGCTGTTAGGCCTTGTAGCTTATATGTTTTGATTGCTAGAGAGCTTCTAGAGCTAAGCAAGAAGGCCTTGTAGCTTATATGTTTTGTGTACTTTTGACAATTTTGCTTAGTCACTGAAAGTTGTAGACCGAAGTTTTCATAGCCCAATTTTTGCTTCCTGCGAAGAACGATCATGTCAGATAATATAAGTGAAGAACAAAATAGGGAGACAATCGCTAGATTATGGTCTAACTTGAAAAGAAAAGGTGATGGAAAATGTTATTGTCCCTGCAAAATTTGTAAGGGCTTAAACCGTAGAAGATTGCTAATCAAAACAGTTAAGAGACATTGTAGGGAGAATGGTCACATTGAAGAGGGGCATGACTATCATCCACTGGTAAGTTGTTCATTATATCATTTTAACAATTTATATACATATGAAATCACTTGATGATGAGTTGAAGATCATGGTTTATTTATGTTAATCAATTTTATATAGGTTGATCTCCCCAGGGAAGTACATGATATGGAGGAACATGGGGGTGCGAATATCCAAGGTGAAGATAATGATCCCATGGAAGATGACGATCATGTGCCAGAAAACACAATTGAAGATGATGGTATAAATACATTGATCCATGACACATTTAGTCCAAGCGGATCTGATCATGATGATGATGATAGCCTTGATGTACCTCTACTTGAGAAGGCATACGAGCCCCTATACAAAGACTCCCAAACAACTCTTCTCTCTGCTGTATTGTTGTTGTTGAACTTGAAGGTTATGAATGGTTTATCCAACATAACAATGTCACGTATGTTAAGGTATGTCATATATGTCTTTATAGTTAACAAAGGGTGAATAATGTACCACTAATATTGTTTATATTAACAACTTATATTTTTTGCTGTAGATTGATAGGCGAGTTTTTGTTACCACCATCAAATATTCTACCTCGCTCATATCGAGAATTATCTGCTATTATGAAAGATATTGGAATGGAGTATCAAGCAATACATGCTTGTCCCAATGATCATATTATATATTATAAAGAACATGAATTTGCAACACAATGCCCTGTATGTCATATGAGTAGATATCGAACAGATCGAATAACAAAAAAGGTGCCTCACAAGGTTCTTCGTTACATCCCCATTATTCTACGGATGCGACAATTATTCAGGTGTACTAGCTTGGCACAATTTATGGATTACCATGCACGCAATAGAAGTCGAGATGACATTATTCGAATCCCTGCGGATGGTTCGGCATTTATGCACATAGAGGAAAAGTGGCAACACTTCAAAGAAGAACCTCGTAATCTCAGGCTTTCATTGGCAGCGGATGGTGTCAATCCATTTGGAGAGATGAGATCTGTTTGCTCGGTGTGGCCTGTTTTTGTTATCAACAATAACATTCCTCCGTGGATGTCAATAAAGAGGGAGCACATTATGTTGGCAATGATTGTTCCAGGTATTTTATCATTTGATAGTTATTAATTTACATGTACTTACAAATCTTACAGTAAAATGGTCACAATAATTATGTAATGTTACTGTTCATTCAAGTAGGTAAATATCAAGTTAAAGATATGAATGTATATATTGAGCCTCTTATTGACGAGTTGGTGGAGTTATGGAACGGTGTCACTATGTATGACGTGTCTAGACCAATAGGACAAAGACAATTTCAATTCCATGCAATACTTGTATGGACAATACATGATGCCCCAGGGCTAACACATTTTTGTGGTATGTTATAGTGAATTCAAGTTGCGCATGATAATTCTAATTATAAAAATCAACATATTTAATAATCCAATTATATCATTATCTTGTAGGTCTTCAAACAAAGGGAAAATTTGCATGTCCAGTTTGTGGTCCAAAGATGAAATCTCGTCATTCAAAAAGTTTAGGAAAGCATGTGTTTGATGAGTACAGACACTTCCTCCACAGGAATCATAAGTATCGAAGTATGGAAAAACATCTTTTCAATGGGAAAGAAGAGACTACATCAAAGCCACGAAGAATGACACCTCGCCTATGGAAGTTGGAATATAATAGAATTAATCATCGAGGTAATGTCGTTCCACTTAATGGTTTATGTTTGTAATTTATATATTTCTATTGTGATTTTTGTTTACTAATTATGTAATTGATGATCGTGAAGGTCGTCAAGGCACTACTGACAACCTTCCAAAGGGACTAAAAAGCTATCCCAGACAATTTAGTAGGTTGCCCTACTACGAGGACCTACAAATTGTGCATTTGTTTGATCTTATGCATGTTGGAAAGAATATAACAGAGACATTGTGGAAAATACTGGATGGAAGGCGTGACAAAGAAAAAATTGTCAAAATTTGTAATGACATTCATGAATCCAATCATGCACTAAAGAATTTCATTCACTCAAATAGAAATAGAGATCAGATTAATATAAGTGCCCTTCCTTGGTTATTAACGGAGCAGCAAAGTGATGCCATAAAAGAAGTCATACGAAAAATTCGATTTCCCACAGGATTTGCTGGGAACATAAGCAATCTCATATCAAAGAAAAGTGAATTTGGGCCAGGGCTCAAAACGCATGATTGGCATACTTTCATCAAGGTAAGTTATGTTCTTCTGTATTTACAATATATTCATAAACTACGTGTACTATTCATTATGTTATGTTAGAAAATAATGAAATGATTGGTTTATAATTACTGCAGTACGTGCTACCTCTATCTCTCCCAGAGCACTTCAACAATAACATCAAACAAGTGATATATGATCTTGGAAAATACATGAGGTAAGCAGTAATATCTGTTCAATTTGTTGTATATATTTATTATATTCGTGATTTGTTTTTCTTGCTATGTAATCTATTGTATATTATTTTGTAAAGTCTCGTATTTATATATTTTTTGTGACTTGAATCTCTTAATGTAGGTGGTTGTCATCTAAAGAAATCCATAAAGAAGATATAAACTATTGGAAGAGAAGAATTCCTCATTTATTGTGTGAAATGCAAAAGTGTCTACCTCCAACTTTTTTCAATGCACAAGAACACTACCTCATACACCAAGTTGAGGAGATTGAATTGTGTGGACCTGCACACACTAGGTCAATGTGGATGGTTGAGAGGCACTTGAAATCTTTGAAGGCTTTGGTTCGACAAAGAGCACATCCTGAGGGTTCTATGGTAGAGGGATACATGGTATACCAGACTATGGTGTACATTACTGAATATCTTCCTAAGTTTGCTTCAAATATCCATGTAGATCGCATTTGGGATCTCGACCCTTTTAAAAAATTCAAAGGGGAGTACTTGATGGGGAAAGGTAGATTGAGGAAAGTGACAGGTAATAAATTATAAAATGTTATTGTAATAAATTATTTCTTAATCTTCAAAATAAATCGGTTGTAAGTCGTCTATTTTTTTTTGTACAGTTGCTCGAGAGTGGGATGCACTACATTTGTATATTGCAAACAATCTTGATTGGATGACGGTATGGATTGAACAATGTCAACATTCTGGTCACACATTAACATGGGAAGGTGTATCTTCATTGGTTAAAGAAGCTCATCGTAATGGAGATTCTAATGTTACGCAAAGGGAAATAGATTTAGCATATGGTTTAAGAGATTTCCAGGTACGTACAAAATTATTAATCACCCGTATGTTTATCAACTCACGATATAATAATTTTGACATGTTTCACATATTATTGCAGGTTAAACACCACAAGGGTATGTTCTGTAATGGTCAAAAATTTCGCGTCAAAGTGTTGGATGACACGAAGAAAACTTGTGATTCTGGAATAACTGCAGTCTTTCAAGTGACTAATATTTCATCTAGAAATGACTTAGATCCTCAAGAGTCTAAAAATCAATACTATGGCATTTTGGATGATATACTTGAGTGCGACTTTAGTTCCTTCAAATTAGTACTCTTCGTTGTCAAATGGTACAGGCTACAACTTAATCCAAATGATCCTAATAGAACTGTTATTGAACATGATAATGGATTTACAATGGTTAATACAAGGTCATTTGAGCCAGTTGGGGATGAGCCCTATGTTCTTCCAAGCCAATGTGAACAGGTATTTTACTCAGAGGTTTCACATAAACCGGGTTGGTCATTTGTTGTTAGACATGAACCGAGAGGAAGGCCGATAAAGTATAATGCGATGGAAGAAGAAGATACCGAAGAAGTAGAAGATGATGTAGATGATGATCACGATCGACAATTATTGGATGATGTTCCTGAGACAAATTTTCATGAAGAAGAAGAAGAAGATGATGCTGCTACTGATGATGATGATGAAGATGATGTTGATGTTGATGATGATGATGTTGATGATGACGACAACGACGACGAGGACGAGGACGATGATGATGACGACGATGACGAGGATGATGATGATGATGATGATGATGATGAGGATGATGATGATGAAATTTAAAGGTATGCCATCAATCCTTAATGTATTTAATATTCATTTCTTGATAGAAATATATTTGTCTTAAATGGTTACATAGTTTATTCATTATCTATTTAAAAGCTATAAGTGTTATAATGTGTACGTTTTAATGTTTTTAATTTTTATGTGATGCTTATGATGGATGTGATTATGATTATGATGTGATTATGCTCACGATAATTGAATTACATTTGCAGGAAATTGAACCCCTTTCAAGAGCATCCCGCACAGTCTCATGGATCGACAGGTATAAGTCAATACACCTTATAGAAAGTCTATTTAATACACTTATCAATAGTAAGATTGATGTCTTCTAAGATCTCTCCCATTTGCAGGTACCAGCAAATAGGTATTTGTCAGAAGTGTCTTCCTCGAGTGAGGGAAATATAGGAATAGAAGAGGAAAGTGAGACATGCAGTTTATCTAGAATAGGGAGATTAACTAGAGGTCAAAGGACTAGAAGGAAATTCAATAAACACATGAAATTTTTCCTTGCTCAAGGGGGGTCATGTTCTCATGATGATGAGATGAAAGGCGACATCGAGGTGCCCTTGAGGTACCAACATCTACAGAAACATTGGGTACCCAAGGAACTTCCTCCAATAAACATTGATTTTTGTGTTAATGAGAGGATATATCGCATAGCACCATCATCATTACATGGTTTGGGCCTATTTTCTATGGATGGCATAAAGGTGTCTTACAACAAAGTTTCTGAATTGATGGAGTATGTTGGACCATGTTACGATTACAAAAGTTGGATGCATATTGTTCAATATAAAAAAAGTATGCGTAGGTATGCACTCTCGGCAAATTATATACAACAGCAAGACAATAATCAAAGTAAAAGTGTGGCTATATACATTGATGGAAGGCCAAAAGCAACAGGGAATATTGCGGGTTTTATAAATAGTACACGACCTGGGTCAACTATAAAGCAACCCAATTGCATATTTGAGGCGCGTGAGGGAAATCGTGTATTCATCTGTGCGATAAAATCAATACGTGTAGGGGAAGAGCTGCTTATTGATTACAATTTGAACCGCATAGATACAAACGAGGCTACTATCATGGGGGTGGTACATACTATTAAACCAACTTCTAATCAATGACTCCAACATACCATTTAGTTATTAAATTTTTGGCTAACATTTTTATACTTGATCTTTGACACAGGGGCACAATATGGAGCAACCGCCCGAAGGTGATGGTGACGATATTCCTAGCTCATCTACACATGAGCAGGTAAAATTCATTGTAATTGTGCAAACTAGATAGAAGCAAAATGTTATTTTTTTTAATGTTATTTTCTTCATTGTTTTGGAGTAATTTTGATAATACTAATACTATTGTTGTCACAGAGGGCCGGTGGTCGGAGAGAGGGAAAGCAACCTGCAGTCCCTCAGGAGTCCCCCCTTGTGGACCCTTTTTTTATTGATTTAGCAGAGACCGATGACCCGATCGGTTCCATTAAAAAGATGCTAAAGAAAATTGGGAAAGAACTTCTACGTTTGGTATCCATACATCCTCAGACTCAGGAAATAAAAGATAGGGCAGCTGAGTTGTTGCGCACTTCTGAAAACTTTAAAATAAGTATTAATGAAATTTTTAATTATTACAAGAGTTCAATAATGGTTTTTATGTTATGCTCTTTTATGACATTAATTAAAATATGGATGCATTGTCTTTACAGAGTTATTTGCGTAATTTTGAACCCCATTCCCATGATGAGGCCAGTATTGCAAGTGGTTCGGGTAGATCACATGTTCCATTCCCCACTTGTGTTTTCCACTGAATATATATAGGAATGATCATAATCATTGACAATACATGCTCGAACAATCTTTTTTTTTAATGCTCTAACAATCTTGTCCATGCTAGTCCACGCGTTCTATATTTATGCATGCTCTAACAATTTTATTCTTCAGCTCCTTTCCATGATGATATGACAACGCCGCCTCCATCCAGGACAGCCACAAATGTCTTGCCGACTGCCATGTCAACAACACACAGCCTAAATGCACCAACTGTTGCACCATCTACTGGTACACAAATCCCTCTTTTTCTCTCTTTTGTTATGTGTTTAAGTGTTATGTGTTTACGATGTAGATCCCTTGATTGTGTTTGTGCCATGGGTGCTCTGCACCAATTTATTTCCCTTGAAGTATTATTTCTTGGAGGCATTTGATAATGGTTTTCATTTTTTGCAATAGGAGATGCAACAAGTCCCGATGCAACATCATTTCCTGGATGTTCCCGTGTTCCTAGTACGGGAACGGTGAAGGATTGCGTATTGATCATCAGCGACGATGAAGGCGTTCCCTTAAAAGTATCCAAACTTCCAGGTACTTTAAAGTTATTATTATTCTATAGTGATATAATAGTAATTTAGTTTTTGATCACTCTTCATCGACTAATGATCCCATGATTATTTTGTAGGGAATGATATTTTTTGGCGAAAACTTGGTGACGAGTGTTTGCGGATATTCAGGCCCACCATACGTACATGGTGGAACATCATATCCTAACTAAAACCCCAAACCACTATTTTGATTTCATATCATTGCTAGAATAGTTTTCCTTTTCATCAATTTCTTGAACTATATTAAAGGTAGCTTCTCTTCATTTATGAGTCTAACATGTTTTTTTTTACTTAAAAGGTGGAATAACCAAGATAAAAAGTTGAAGGATGATCTTGTAGATAGTATGACCCAGCTTTTTGGACCTCGTGCATTCGAGAGAAACAAGCTCCTTGAAAGAGCTGGTTTATGTTTGAAGTATATTAGGGACCAGTACAGGAAATATTTAGAGGTTAACCCAAGGCACGAGCGTCCGCCCTGTGTTCTTGAGGCTGAGTGGCAGGGTTTGATTTTGGATGGAAAGTATAAAGCCGACATGAAAAAAGGAATTACGCCAGTAGAGAGTAGAGCAAGGTATGTGATACTTTTGAGAATGTAATTATGTACTAATTAACCTCTAAATTTTTCCTATATTGGTCTCTAACATATTTCAAACTTTTCATAGATTGCCTGACACATCAAAGGCAACAAAGGCAAGATTAGAAAAGCACGGGACACACAAGCTCGGCTCTGGTGGTTTTTCCAAACTTCAAGCACGAGTTGTAAGTATTAGTAAATGAAAACTTGTATCAATTTTTTTATATATTGCAAGGAAATTTTTTTTGATCAAACAATGCAAGTAAAATTCACCATACCAAGAAAAAATGTAGGGCTCAGAGTTCAATAGATGCCTCACAGAAGAGGACAAGAGAATTGGCTTCCAACAAGGCTATAGAGCCGTGGCTGAATGGCTACGAGCTGAAATCAGTGTGCAAGGTTCAAATAATGATGCATCTGAGCCACAGGTAAATAAGCTAAATGAAATTTATTTCAAATTGAATACTTTACCAATTAGTCTATTTGATGTTAAGTTCTAATATAAAGTGAGTATATCTGTTTTAAGAAAGCAATGATAACAATGTGTAGGATATTGGAATGCAGCCTGACAATCCTTCTACACAATCTATGCATAATGAAGGTTCGCATGATGTGCATCCTAGTGGTGGAGGTATACATTTGCTATTAAAATTTTTATATGTAATTACAATTGGTGTTTGGATTAATGTAACATTTTGTATAGCAACTGTAGAGGATCGAGGGGTCGGTGCTCATGAGCATGTTGAGGTTGAGTCTAGACAAAATGATGTGGCCAGATCAGGTAATTAAAGAGCGCCACAGTTATGTTCTTTAAAATAATTAAATACTTGTAACAATTATAATTAAATATTTTAAATTTAACTCTTTTATTTGTTATTGTAGAGGACCCCCCTTTGCAGCAGCATAGGAATTTGAGATCATCAAGAACAAAGAACAAAACAACTGATGAGGGGGGTATTGATGATAACACTGATGCTCCTCTTAGAGCTTACATAGAAAAAAAAATTAGAAAGAGAAAAAAGAAATGATTGTCATCTAAATACCTTAATTGATAATGACTGAATTTTATGTCTCAATAAATTTAATTATGTGCTAATGAATGTTCATGAATTATGTGTTTATTTTCATATTGATGAATGTTGTGTGTTAACGAATCTAATGTGTTAATGAATGTTATCATGTGATATTGATTGAATGTTACATTTTATTAATAATTGAAAGAATGAATGAATGTTAGATGTTAACGGGGAATGTAGAGTGATGTTAGGGGGAGGGGGGTGGGGCCAAATGAGCTTCCACCTTCACGTGGTTGGCCCTGTTTAGTAGAGAATATTAAACTATATTCTCGAAACAAAGTGAAGCTCAATAAGATACTAAATGAGTCAAAATGGTTATCAAGGTCCTCTATCCATAAGATACTTGTAGTCAAAATGGTTATTAATAAGATACTTGTAGTCAAAATGGTTATCTAGGTCCTCTATCCATTCCATAAGTTCTTCACCATTCAAACTTCCTCCATAACAAGGAATGTGCTCTAGGTTAGTCATGAAGCCTAGCATGGACTCTCTGTCAGATAGAGCCACTATTTCAGAGCCTTTTTTGTGCATTTCCTTCAAGCACTGTACAGTGTACGGATGTGAAAGGGAGGGCAGACCAGTGTGGAAGTTAGAGTATTTATATCTTATGCTTTGAGAGTTTATTTGGTAGATTCAAGACACCTTATATCAAAGTTATTCCTTTTTCTTATCTGTTGTTCTGTCAAACCCTCATTTTTTGGGTTATTGCATTCAAATGGCCTTAACTTGCAAATAAACCATAGGATATCCTCTGTTCTTTTTAAAATGCAAGTTAAGGGGGTTTATTTTCATATTTTAAAAGCTTTGGAACAGGATACTAAGCCAGAGAATTTCAAGAGCAAGCCATAGGTCAAGAATCTCAATGTTCTTGACTAGGAGTTGATGGATTATGCAAGATCAGAGGGTAGCGGCAAGTAAAGGACCTCAAACCTTGTTGAATCTAGATCTTTAGAGCATGGTGGACATCTTCAAACTCTGATCTTGGTTTCATGCACCCATTTTCAATGCCTTGTTTTGGAACCCACACCCAAAGGCATGCATTAGGTCTGCGGACTCAATAAGGACATTGATATGCTCTGGAGTGGAGTCAAGGTCTGGGAGTTGGAGGATTGTTAGAACATCAAAAAGGGTACTCAAAAAACATATAAGTTCATAAGGTCCTTTGTCAAATTGAAGAGTTATTGCTGCAGAACAGGTTTTGGAGACCTACTAGAGTCACTAGGTCTATTTGGACCCGTTTGGACCACGACACACAGTAGCATCTACAGAGAAGAAGTTTGGTATGCAATGGTCTTGAAACCTCCTGAGAAATTCTTGGTATGCATTTGTGTGGTGCAAAAACTTCGTTGAAAGAGAAAAAGAAGAAAAGAATAGAAATGATTTTTTTTCTTTTTATGTCATATACTGTAACCAGCTACTTATAACTTGCAAAAATTATTATAACCATTTGAAATTGAAACTTAGTTTAATGTGAAACTGAGAACTGCTTTATTAGAGCTTTCTGTGATTTAGATTCAGACATCAAGAACATTGTTTGCCTAATATTGTGATTAATGTTTATTTATTAATATCTCATACTGACAAACAATTGATAATTGTAGGGAAAACGTCATTGGGGGTCTTTGAGGATCCACCAGAAGCCAAGGAGAAAATGTATTCAAATGCTAAAGATGGTGTAACAGTCCTTACAGCTGTTGAACCTTGCTGTGTACTTCATCTCCGATTCTCCAAGTTCAACAGTACTGTGGTATTCCTTTGGATACTTCTACTGGTAAATTTCAGACATCAAGTTCTTTTCGTATGAAACTACTACATTTGTAATCTGTAGTTTTAAACTTTTAGTTTATAAATGTTCATCAGCTTTAGTTCGTATGCTGCCATTTCAAGTATGATTAATGAAGTTACCTTTATCACAGGATGAAAGTGAGCAGTCAGCATACTGGTACGGAGCTGGCAGCATTGATACGGTGACTAGGGCATCGTTTAATGGTGGTATTGTGTTTTCCCGTATTTAGGGCATCGGCCTTTTGAAGCATTGCCTTCATCTTTCTTAAGTCTGAGTTTTAAGTTTGTTTATCTCTCTCGGCGCTGTTGAAAATACAAATGACAACGTTCTTGTTTGTTTTGCCCTTATATCCCGATGTGATTTCGCGGAGGGTTACGGCGCTGTTGAAAACACAAATGAAAACACAAATCCCTTGTGTAATTGCCACTTGAAGGAGGACAGTCACTGTAAAGACAACATGATAATGTACACTTACAGCCCGTGTACATTATCATTGTGTCTTTAGAGTGACTATCCTCATTTGTTGAAGAAGAAAAGCATTAATGTGGCTGAATAGCAATACATTCAAGTGGCAATCACACAAGGGACAGTCACTGTGAGATGTCCTCATTTGTGACTGTCCTTACAGTGAGTGTACATTATCATGTTGTCTTTAGAGTGACTGTCCTCATTTGTTGAAGAAGAAAAGCATTAATGTGGTTCAATAGCAATACATTCAAGTGGCAATTACACAAGGGACAATCGATCACTGTGAGATGTCCTCATGTGTGACTATCCTTGTCACAAATGACTATCCTTGTAAAGACAACATGATAATGTACACATACAATGAGTGTACATTATCATGTTGTCTTTACAGTGGCTGCCCTCATGTTGTATATTCTTCTCTGTAGATGCTACTATGTGCTAGGGAACTTCTTAGAACTGTTGGTATATTCTTACAACTTGTTACACCTGGGATATTCTTCTCTGTAGATGCTATTGTGTGCCGTGGTCCAAACAGGCCCATAAATGTGGTTGAATAGCAATACATTCAAGTGGCAATTACACAAGGGACAGTCACTGTGAGATGTCCTCATGTGTGACTGTCCTTGTCACAAATGAGGACATCTCACAGTGACTGTCCCTTGTGTAATTGCCACTTGAAGGAAAAAAGCATTAATGTGGTTCAATAGTAATGTATTCAAGCGGCAATTACACAAGGGATAATCACTCTGAGATTTCCTCATTTGTGACTATCCTTACAGTGAGTGTACATTATCATGTTGTCTTTACAGTGACTGTCCTCATTTGTTGAAGGAAAAAAGCATTAATGTGGTTCAATAGTGATGCAGAGTAGTCAGGGCTTTTAGAATATACAAATATACATCCTTAACTCTCATTCCACCAAGGAAGAAGGAATTCCAATGGTTGAAACGTGAGTTAAGGTCTTTACATCAGTCAAACCCTGAAAATGAGGGTTTGTAAACAATGCACAGAAAATTTGAAATAACTTAGATATAAAACAAAGAGAATCAATCAAACCAACTTCCAAAGCATCAGATGTCACTATTACAACTTCCAGGCAAATTTTATCATCCAACCACCATCCGTACAGCCGTACAGAGTTCGTTTTTCACCAGAAATGCACTAAAACAGGGTTATTTTTATTTTTTATGAAAGCAAAATGATTACAATACTGGTTCTCTGTCTGTCTTCGACCATTTGAAGCCTAAAATAGGCTCTCCAAACGTTGGTTCAACCATCTAGGTGGTTAGAACAGTTTATCCAACAAATGTCAACTTTGCTAAGCAACTTTTAAAGTTGCATTACAACTTTGCAAACAACTTTGCCGAGAAGGTTAAAAATGTGTTGTGAAACTTTAGGAACCTTATTAAAGTTATTTTGGACCTTCAAACTTCTTAACAACATCTAAAAGACACCTAATAAACACTTACTATGCTCATTTCATCCAAGGACTCAAAAGATGCCCAAGGTTTATAAGTCACCAAGGGGTCTTGTGTCCAACAAGTGGATGTTTATAAGGAGATAAGATCAATCCTTAATATTTATTACAAACCAAGAAAACATCTAAAACTCCTATTCTAATTTATTGTCATTCAAAAAGACTCTGATTTGTCAATCAAAAGGACCTTTCACCAGTCAATCCTTCAAAGCTCCAAGGTGAAAATCTTATGTTCCAATTGATAGGATTTGACTCCTTGGCTTCATGGCAACTTCCTTCAATCATGGTGTCTTTGGCTTGCATTAGGGATGCCCCTGCATCAAATAGCAATGCATTCAAGTGGCAATTACACAAGGGACAGTACATGCCCATTAAAGTTGGTGTTTCGTTATCCAGCATGACAATGGAGACAACATACTCTGTGTCAATTTTACTGATCAAATTTCCCTCCGCCAGGCAAAGCAACAATCTGGGTATGATAAGGTGAAATTTTGTAGTCCTTTTGGGTATGATAACAGTTCCAGTTTCCAATAAGATGGTTCATTTTTATAATCTAGCTTCAATTTCTCTTGTGAAAATCTTTTTTTCATTTTATGGGTGGTAAAATATAATTATTATGCTAGAGGTGTGTACTTATGGATGATAATGAAACAAAATGATAAGATTTAAGACTCTTGTTTTTTTTTTAAATAGCAATTTAAGTTTCCTTCTATTATAAATTACTGTTTTTCTATTTTTTAATGTATCTTTCCAAATCTTTTATATCAATTTTATTTATGAAATATAAATATATTAATAATGTTTTAGTGTTTTTAGGATTAGTTTATATCAATTCTATGTATCATCATTCGTCATTCAATTGTCAGTATTATTAATTTAGACTGTGCAATTGTAGAACTACTCGAATATGGGTTGGATGGATACTCAAGCAGGGGAACCCTCCTCAAATATCTCAAGCAGTGAACTTGGAAAAATGTGTCCTGAAGGAACCCTTTCCATCAGAGAGATAAAAGTACAAACAAGTAAAAGAAGCAGGCTCTGCAAATATGTTTTTGAGAAGAAAAATAATAGATTATTCGAGTATGGTTCATGAGGTATATCTAAAAAGACATTTTTTTTCTTATTATAATAAAAGAGGAAGTTGTGAATGTCAAAGTTGAGTGAAACAAAAATTATTTTCATCAAATTTTATTAGGCTTGCTTTTGGGAATAGTTTCTTACAATATTGCTATTAAGATTTTTATTGTGTAGTTTTTAGATTAGGTTTATAAAATTATATTTCATGAGTAGTGATTCATATTAATCAATTAACGATACTTTTGGAAGGTATTTTCAATGTGTCAAATTTTGATATTTTTACAAGAATTAGATTGTGTAATTTTTTTAATTAAAGTCATTGACTCATATTTCATAAATAATAGTTCTCATGAATCCATCTCTTATAAGATTGAATAGTCTATTTAGGAAGTATTTTTGATAGTATGTCAAATTATGATATTACTATTACCATTAGATTGCATGGCTTTGAAGTCAACCTCGTTGACCCATATTCTACTCTGTAGATGCTACTATGTGCTAGGGAACTTCTTAGAACTGTTGGTATATTCTTACAACTTGTTACACCTGGGATATTCTTCTCTGTAGATGCTACTATGTGCCGCGGTCCAAACGGGCCCATAAATGTGGTTGAATAGCAATACATTCAAGTGGCAATTACACAAGGGACAGTCACTGTGAGATGTCCTCATGTGTGACTGTCCTTGTCACAAATGAGGACATCTCACAGTGACTGTCCCTTGTGTAATTTCCACTTGAATGAGGACAGTCACTGTAAAGACAACATGATAATGTACACTTACAGCCCGTGTACATTATCATGTTGTCTTTAGAGTGACTATCCTCATTTGTTGAAGAAGAAAAGCATTAATGTGGCTGAATAGCGATACATTCAAGTGGCAATCACACAAGGGACAGTCACTGTGAGATGTCCTCATTTGTGACTGTCCTTACAGTGAGTGTACATTATCATGTTGTCTTTAGAGTGACTGTCCTCATTTGTTGAAGAAGAAAAGCATTAATGTGGTTCAATAGCAATACATTCAAGTGGCAATTACACAAGGGACAATCGATCACTGTGAGATGTCCTCATGTGTGACTATCCTTGTCACAAATGAGGACATCTCACAATGACTGTCCCTTGTGTAATTCAAGTGGCAATTACACAAGGGACAGTCACTGTGAGATGTCCTGATTTGTGACCGTCCTTACAATGAGTGTACATTATCATGTTGTCTTTAGAGTGACTG
Source organism: Chamaecyparis obtusa (assembly GCA_027943335.1). Lineage (NCBI taxonomy): Eukaryota > Viridiplantae > Streptophyta > Pinopsida > Cupressales > Cupressaceae > Chamaecyparis > Chamaecyparis obtusa. The sequence continues at coordinate 949,545 of BSBK01007750.1, read as the reverse complement.
TCCTCATTTGTTGAAGAAGAAAAGCATTAATGTGGTTCAATAGCAATACATTCAAGTGGCAATTACACAAGGGACAATCGATCACTGTGAGATGTCCTCATGTGTGACTATCCTTGTCACAAATGAGGACATCTCACAATGACTGTCCCTTCTGTAATTGCCACTTGAATGAGGACAGTCACTGTAAAGACAACATGATAATGTACACATACAATGAGTGTACATTATCATGTTGTCTTTACAGTGGCTGCCCTCATGTTGTATATTCTTCTCTGTAGATGCTACTATGTGCTAGGGAACTTCTTAGAACTGTTGGTATATTCTTACAACTTGTTACACCTGGGATATTCTTCTCTGTAGATGCTACTGTGTGTCGTGGTCCAAACGGGCCCATAAATGTGGTTGAATAGCAATACATTCAAGTGGCAATTACACAAGGGACAGTCACTGTGAGATGTCCTCATGTGTGACTGTCCTTGTCACAAATGAGGACATCTCACAGTGACTGTCCCTTGTGTAATTAAGTATTGTGGGGAAGCATTCTAAATAACCAAAGCCGCTAACAATAAATTTAACACAGATATGTCCTCATTTCTGGGTATTTTAGCTCTCTAACAGCTGAATACCAGATTAAATAATAATGACAAAAGAAAAATAAACCCAACGTACTCAGAAATTGTAGCTGTGATTTTGCGGAGGGAATCTCTCTCGGCGCTGTTGAAAACACAAATGACAACCCGCTTGATTTCGCGGAGGGAATCTCTCTCGGTGCTGTTCAAAACACAAATGACAACCCGCTTTGTTCAAAACACAAATGATAACCCGCTTGATTTCGCGGAGGGAATCTCTCTCGGCGCTGTTGAAAACACAAATGACAACGTTCCTTTTTTTTTTTGCACTTATATCCCGACCAACATAAGGTCCATTTGTAATACAACATGATAATGTACACTTACAATGAGTGTACATTATCATGTTGTCCTTAGAGTGACTATCCTCATTTGTTGAAGAAGAAAAGCATTAATGTGGCTGAATAGCAATACATTCAAGTGGCAATTACACAAGGGACAGTCACTATGAGATGTCCTCATTTGTGACTGTCCTTACAGTGAGTGTACATTATCATGGTGTCTTTAGAGTGACTGTCCTCATTTTTTGAAGAAGAAAAGCATTAATGTGGTTGAATAGCAATACATTCAAGTGGCAATTACACAAGGGACAATCACTGTGAGATGTCCTCATGTGTGACTGTCCTTGTCACAAATGAGGACATCTCACAATGACTGTCCCTTGTGTAATTCAAGTGGCAATTACACAAGGGACAGTCACTGTGAGATGTCCTCATTTGTGACTGTCCTTACAGTGAGTGTACATTATCATGTTGTCTTTAGAGTGACTGTCCTCATTTGTTGAAGAAGAAAAGCATTAATGTGGTTCAATAGCAATACATTCAAGTGGCAATTACACAAGGGACAATCGATCACTGTGAGATGTCCTCATGTGTGACTATCCTTGTCACAAATGAGGACATCTCACAATGAATGTCCCTTCTGTAATTGCCACTTGAATGAGGACAGTCACTGTAAAGACAACATGATAATGTACACATACAATGAGTGTACATTATCATGTTGTCTTTACAGTGGCTGCCCTCATGTTGTATATTCTTCTCTGTAGATGCTACTATGTGCTAGGGAGCTTCTTAGAACTGTTGGTATATTCTTACAACTTGTTACACCTGGGATATTCTTCTCTGTAGATGCTACTGTGTGCTGGGGTCCAAACGGGCCCATAAATGTGGTTGAATAGCAATACATTCAAGTGGCAATTACACAAGGGACAGTCACTGTGAGATGTCCTCATGTGTGACTGTCCTTGTCACAAATGAGGACATCTCACAGTGACTGTCCCTTGTGTAATTGCCACTTGAATGAGGACAGTCACTGTAAAGACAACATGATAATGTACACAAGTACCGTGAAGGTAGTTGCAAGTTACGGCTGTTTCATTGCATACCCGAAACAATGAAGATGTTACAGTCCACAAAACGTTTGTGCTTGAAAGATGAACAAATAAAATTAAACTTCTAAATAACCAGAGCCGCTAACAATAAATTCAACACAGATATGTCCTCATTTCTGGGTATTTTAGCTCTGTAACAGCTGAATACCAGATTACATAATAATGACAAAAGAAAAATAAACCCAACGTACTCAAAAATTGTAGCTGTGATTTCGCGGAGGGAATCTCTCTCGGCACTGTTGAAAATACAAATGACAACGTTTCTCTACATTATCATGTTGCCTTTACAGTGACTGTCCCTTGTGTAATTGCCACTTGAAGGAGGACAGTCACTGTAAAGACAACATGATAATGTACACTTACAGCCCGTGTACATTATCATGTTGTCTTTAGAGTGACTATCCTCATTTGTTGAAGAAGAAAAGCATTAATGTGGCTGAATAGCAATACATTCAAGTGGCAATCACACAAGGGACAGTCACTGTGAGATGTCCTCATTTGTGACTGTCCTTACAGTGAGTGTACATTATCATGTTGTCTTTAGAGTGACTGTCCTCATTTGTTGAAGAAGAAAAGCATTAATGTGGTTCAATAGCAATACATTCAAGTGGCAATTACACAAGGGACAATCGATCACTGTGAGATGTCCTCATGTGTGACTATCCTTGTCACAAATGAGGACATCTCACAATGACTGTCCCTTGTGTAATTCAAGTGGCAATTACACAAGGGACAGTCACTGTGAGATGTCCTCATTTGTGACTGTCCTTACAATGAGTGTACATTATCATGTTGTCTTTAGAGTGACTGTCCTCATTTGTTGAAGAAGAAAAGCATTAATGTGGTTCAATAGCAATACATTCAAGTGGCAATTACACAAGGGACAATCGATCACTGTGAGATGTCCTCATGTGTGACTATCCTTGTCACAAATGAGGACATCTCACAATGACTGTCCCTTCTGTAATTGCCACTTGAATGAGGACAGTCACTGTAAAGACAACATGATAATGTACACATACAATGAGTGTACATTATCATGTTGTCTTTACAGTGGCTGCCCTCATGTTGTATATTCTTCTCTGTAGATGCTACTATGTGCTAGGGAACTTCTTAGAACTGTTGGTATATTCTTACAACTTGTTACACCTGGAATATTCTTCTCTGTAGATGCTACTGTGTGCTGGGGTCCAAACGGGCCCATAAATGTGGTTGAATAGCAATACATTCAAGTGGCAATTACACAAGGGACAGTCACTGTGAGATGTCCTCGTGTGACTGTCCTTGTCACAAATGAGGACATCTCACAGTGACTGTCCCTTGTGTAATTGCCACTTGAATGAGGACAGTCACTGTAAAGACAACATGATAATGTACACAAGTACCGTGAAGGTAGTTGAAAGTTACGGCTGTTTCATTGCATACCCGAAACAATGAAGATGTTACGGTCCAGAAAACGTTTGTGCTTGAAAGATGAACAAATAAAATTAAACTTCTAAATAACCAGAGCCGCTAACAATAAATTCAACACAGATATGTCCTCATTTCTGGGTATTTTAGCTCTGTAACAGCTGAATACCAGATTACATAATAATGGCAAAAGAAAAATAAACCCAACGTACTCAGAAATTGTAGTTGTGATTTCGCGGAGGGAATCTCTCTCGGCACTGTTGAAAATACAAATGACAACGTTTCTCTACATTATCATGTTGCCTTTACAGTGACTGTCCCTTGTGTAATTGCCACTTGAAGGAGGACAGTCACTGTAAAGACAACATGATAATGTACACTTACAGCCCGTGTACATTATCATGTTGTCTTTAGAGTGACTATCCTCATTTGTTGAAGAAGAAAAGCATTAATGTGGCTGAATAGAAATACATTCAAGTGGAAATTACACAAGGGACAGTCACTGTGAGATGTCGTCATTTGTGACTATCCTTACAGTGAGTGTACATTATCATGTTGTCTTTAAAGTGACTGTCCTCATTTGTTGAAGGAAAAAAGCATTAATGTGGTTCATTAGCAATGTATTCCCAGCATCTGTACCTGCATCTCTCTTATATACTACAAGTTACTTGCCATCAGAAATTGTAGTTCCCTCACGTGACATTGATGGTGAAGTGTTCTTTTCAAAACCATCATCTGTGGTTACCAATGCTCCTGTTTTAGGCAATAAGTTTGTTGCATTCCATGAGCCATTGGTCAAGTTTCTTCTACGAGCTTCTGATGCCTCAAAATCTAAGCAGCGCCTACGCATGCCTCGTTGTGGTTGATTATCATTCTGTAGATGAATTATAATGAGTAATCAGTTTTGGGCCTTGGAATCTTGTATGTAACATGCACAGGCATTTCATGGCTAAATGAATCTATTTAAAAGCATCAACTTTTCTTACATGATGCTCGATACATAAGTAGAACAAGCGTATATCAAATTGGAAGCAATCAGAACTCCACAATGACATATTATTTAGAGTACTCTTCAGTTTAAGTAATAATGCATATATTGACACTGTAAAGACAACATGATAATGTACACTCACTGTAAAGACAACATGATAATGTACACTCACTGTAAGGACAGTCACAAATGAGGACATCTCACAGTGACTGTCCCTAGTGTAATTGCCACTTGAATGTATTGCTATTCAGCCACATTAATGCTTTTCTTCTTCAACAAATGAGGATAGTCACTGTAAAGACAACATGATAATGTACACTCACAGTGAGTGTACATTATCATGTTGTCTTTACAGTGACTATCCTCATTTGTTGAAGAAGAAAAGCATTAATGTGGCTGAATAGTGGCAATTACACTAGGGACAGTCACTGTGAGATGTCCTCATTTGTGACTGTCCTTACAGTGAGTGTACATTATCATGTTGTCTTTACAGTGGCTGTCCTCATTTGTTGAAAGAAAAAAGCATTAATGTGGTTCATAAGCAATGTATTAAATTAATTTTTTTTTTTTAATCCACCCACGGGCGTCGCAATTGCGACGGAAACCCGTCGCAATGCGATGCAGGCGCCCGTCGTAATTGCTTGGGAGGTCCGTCGCGATTGCGACGGCCCTCCGAAGCCATGCGACGGGGGGGCGACGGCCATGCCGCTTCTTAAATCTTAGCCACATTGCGACGGATAGGTGTCGCAATTGCGACGGATACCCATAGACGTCGCAATTTGCGACTAAAAAATAGCGACGTCTATGGGTGTTGCTATTGCGACACATAGCTGTCGCAATTGCGACACATAGCCGTCGCAAAATGACCCAAAATGTATTAGTGATATATATATATATATATATATATATATATATATATATATATATATATATATATATATATATCTATGTATGTATGTATGTATGTATGTATGTACATACATATATGTATATATATATATACATATATATTTATGTATATATGTATATATATGTATGTATATATGTATACACACACATATGTGTGTGTGTGTGTGCATGTAATGATATACAACATAGTTCCTACTATCCAAAATGTGGTTAATCAAAAGCATATACATATACATCAATTCCATCCATATGATAGTGACTAACATAACCTTCCAATGTTGAATATGGGAAAGGTTGTGGAATGAAAGAGTGTTTATGAAATGCCATAGATCATGAGTGTCTCCACAATGAGCTCCACATATGAAGTCCTCACACGAAACCCCTTAGGTATAATTCCTTCAATCTCACCTTGGATAGCTTTCATTGTAGTCTCTTGATCTTCTATTTGTACCACTCCTAATACTCTTTTACTATCGTTATCTCCACCTTCACATGGAAAAATGTGCCCCCATGCCTTCCTACATCTTGCTAAGGTAAATAGGTGATTTGTAATGATGGGGTTTTCACTGATGTGGCCATTAAGTATGTGACCCATAAATTCACACCACCCATTGCTCCTAACTAAATGGATTCAAACAAAGAAATATCAATACCCTCATCATCATGTATATCGTAAAGAAAGTATAACTCAACATATATCACAATTTCCTTACCTAGATCTCCCTCCTTCCAACTTGGGTTGACAATAGTTGGAATCTATGGTATTGTGCTATGGGAAGTATATGGGAGCATCAACATGCTATACTCTATGCTTGTGTATGTGTAATCTCCTAAAGAGTGGGTGGAGTAGAGAAAATCTTTCTGCCCATCTCCTTAATGTTGTATTGTCTACCTCTCCCTCCTCCTCCTCCTCCTCTCTTCCATATTTGGCATCTCTAGATGGTACCTCATGGTCCTCTTATCCTTAATCCTCATCCTCATTCTCATCCTATTAATTAGTCTCCTCATCTCCCTCCTTTTCCTTTGACTATGTTCTTACACATGGCCTAGGGTCTTTTGTGGGATATTCAGCCAAAAATATTAGACACACCCCATCAAAGCTACGATATCTCATGTAATATTTACTTGTGCCCACATCCTCTATATATCATGGCATGATTGCATCTCATCTCTCCTCATCCTTGGAATATATGATCTTAATATTATGAATAGTATCTCTCAGTTGATCCCCTAGTCTTAGTATGTTCTATTATCCCTACATGTAGACTACAACCTCTCTAGGAGTGCTTAGTTGTAGACTAAATTTACTCCTCTCCTTGTCAAAGTAAAATGGAACCATAATGTACTTATAGAGACCCTGAAAAAGATGGTCCCAGTGCATAGTCTTCATTTATCTCATCATCTCTATCCATCCATGTTCCTGTAGGGCCTCCATGTGATATTTGTTGGTTGTGATTGATCAATCCTAACCCTCTAATATAAGAATATCCTCTACAGTGTACCATTAAATGGGTATGCGAGTGCTTGTGGGTCCATCTAAGAAATATCGATGGGTAATCCTACTAGCCCTGTGTGTAATATATGGTCAAACATCCATATTTTAAGTAGTGTAAAAGTGTGCAAACTCTTTTGATAATAGTGGACATATCTATCAAGATCATAGTAGAGGTGTGCTAGTATACTCTGATCCCATGAGAAGATAATACACTCATCCTCTACACTCTAGATTTTATGTGTGAGACTTTATGGAAATAGCATGCCTTGTGCATCTAGAGTACCACAAGTGAAATGGTTGCTATCATCACCTTCATCACTAATGGGACCTCCCAACCTTTGTACAGATAGATCATGTATCTCTACTCATTAGGTGCAGGCGTACCAAGGTAGTACATATGATTTTCTCAAATCTTTTCATCTATCCACTCCTCAAATTTTAATGTCCTCCCAAAGATAAAAAATCTAGTGATTTGATAAACATCCTATAATGTAATCAACATCTCTCATGTTAGTAGATGGAAGGTAGAGTTGTTTGCATCCTGTTGCTCCATAACTACCATTAGCATTGCATTATTATATTGCATGATAAGTGTGCAATATGCCCAATTTAATCTAGCATCTCTCAACAGACCTAGATATTTTGCACTAAGATCTCACATCTTCCCTCATAGGAAGGTCATGATTTGTGTCCAAATTCTCTCACATCTTTGGTCACACTTGCAATCACATGAAAACAACATAGTATCAATATCTGATAACTACATCAAAATGAAACAACTCCTATATGCCTTATGATTCCCCTTCTTGGACTAGGGAACCTTGGAAGGACTATGACACCTTTCAAGTACTCTATCACCCCAAAAGGACCTAGGTTTGCAAAAGGAAGTATGGTTCCTTTTTGGGAACATTGTGCCCTAGAGGGAGTTGTTGGATGGAAAATCATAAGGAGGTCATTGATGATAATTTTGGAAGTTATGGTTGTTATTGCTGACAAACCATCACATCATTGAAAGTATTTGTGCCTAGTATAAGAAGTTATACTAACCGGTAAACATAGATATCCAATAGGTAAATAGAGTAGATAATCGATACAGGGAAAGGAAACTGGTGAACTACACTATCACTAAGGGAAAGACAAGTAAAAGGAATAGGTAAAGTCTTATTGACAAACATGATTAGTCAACAAGTGAAGCCAAGAAGTAAGAAGGCAAATGTCTACTATCTATGAATAGGAAAGACTATTGGTGAACAGGAAAGACTATCGGTGGATAGGTAAATAGGAGAACTATTAACTAGCCAGTAAGATAAATAGGTAAAGGACAAAGGACAATACACAGTTTTACTTAATTGATCAAATTGGTCATGTTAGTGGTAGATTCACTGAACCTAGAAAAAAGGTAAAATAATGTACACAATTCCAAGAGATGATTGAAGCAATTTATTGGAAGTTGTGCATAGATTTGGTTATGATTCCAATGTATGTTTAATGAATAGGAATAAAGGAATATTGGACATTGGAAATGTCAACATAGATGTCTATCTAGTCGACACAATGAAAGATTTAGGTTTTCTACAAATGTATTGAGATTGTAATATCATATTTGGATGGATTAGAAACCCTAAAATGATTTTACATGTGGCAATAGACATTGTATAAGAAGATATAGTTGGTAATGATAAAAGGTTATTGAAGGAAGTTGGAGAAAGTTGATAAGAGTTGAGAAGGAAAAGATGAAGTTGTTGAAGGTGCAATTACAAAGTAGTATACACAGATACTAAGGAAGCAAGGATAGATAAAAGACAAAGCATAAAGGATTTGATAAGCATAACAAAGAGAAAATAACAAGTCAATTATTCTTTTTGTATTCCTAACAATTTCAACAAGTTCTAAAATCCTCTAACAAGGTAGTCTTTGACATGACTTTATTGTAAATCCCTTAGTAGGATGAACACTATAATAATGGGGTAAACTCTTTTAATAGGGTAGTCTGCAATAGAACTTCTAGATACATCTAACAATGTATCAGTCACTCCTAATAGGGTGAGTCTCCTAGAAAGTGACATTTGTAGCTCTTAATCAGGAAAAATGTTTCAACTACAGTGATGAGTTGTGGGTGTCATCCCCATCATAGTTTTTCCCTCTAACCAAGGGTTTTTGCAATACGAAATAGAGGTGTTATGTGTGTGCATGTGATTTCATTGGAGCTATTACATTTTTACTTTACTATTTTAGTTATATGATTAATGTTATGGAAGATTATTTCATTGTTGTTTAAAGGAATCAGAAAGATCTTTGAAAGTTTTATAAGTATTGATTCACCCCCCCTCTCAGTACCTATTGTTTCCAACAATTGGTATTAGAGCATAGGCTCTATAGAAGAAAATTTTGACAACTTGGGGAGTAGATCCAAGGAGATCGAAAGCTATAGGTATGATAGACAGTTGGTTGCAACTAATGAGATGATTGAAGAACTAAAACATTAGCTAAAGGATTTATTGGAAAAAGGGAAGCAATTGTCTGAACAATTGAGAGATGGTCTGGATAGTATTGATAAACTTTCTAAAAGAAGTGCTAACACTGAGGAGGCTCAAGAAGAAATATCAGATCTGATGAAAAAGAATAAGATCTTGACTGATGAGGTAACCAAGATGAAAAGAGAACAAGAAATTATTCAAGCCATAAGGATGGCTAGAATACTTGAAAGAATGAGAGCAGCTGAAATTTCAAAAGGAACTCTTGAATCAGAGAAGATGAATGTTGAACAAACTATCATAGACAAAAATGTAATAATTAAAAGGCTGACACTTGAGAATCACACATTGAATGGACAACTCAGTGACACCAAAGATGACAATATACAAATAAGTGCTGAAAATGAGAGATTAATAAAAGAAAATGAACAACTAAAAAAAGACTTGAAGATTGAAAAAGATGCAAATGAAAAACTCAAGAGGTATGACCAAAGCATGCAAAAGATTGATGAACAACTAAGGAATCAAAGGCAACATAAGGATACTTTTGGCCTAGGATATATTAGTGACAACCATTTTGAAAAAGGAGAATCATGCAAGACTGGTGTCAAGAAACAATCACAAATTCTAGAGGGAAATACTAATCCACAAGGCAAGAAACTTTCTAAACCCACTTGCTATAATTGTGGAAATATTGGACACATAACTAATGTATGTAGAAGCAAATCAGTAAATATTCCAAGAACAACTTGTTTTGATGGACATTGTTACAATTGCAACAAGTATGGACATCAAACTTATGAGTGGACATCAAGACCTAATAGTAGATGATTTGAAGGGAGTTTCAATGGCTACTTTTACACATGCAAAAAGTTTGGACACAAGGAAGAACATTGTAGATCAAAGGTATCATCATCTATATTGCCTAACAAAATGGTGAATGTTCTAAGAAGAGAAGGAAGCACAAATGTTACATGTTCTATTTGTGGGAACTATGGATCTATGGAGGTGAATTGTCGATTAAGGAATACTAGAAGTAATGTTGGACCCGGGAGGACAATAGGTATGACATGTTTTCATTGTTACAAGATTGGACATCTAGCAAAAGATTGTTGGCACAGGAACCGGTCACCAAGCAGTGAAGGAAGAAGAGGTAAAAAGATTGTCAATGTTAAAGAAGTAGGAATGAGATGGAGAAGATATGGGTAAAGAAGGAGGAAAGAAAAGAAGATGCCAACGCATCAATAAGTAACCTATTATCCTCTGGCTTAGGGGACTCACCCTCAAACTAAGCAAGTATTACTTGGGGACTGAATTCCATTGTTATAACTTCTGGTCCCTTATAATGTGATGAGAGGTAATATTTATTGGCATAATGAGATGCATTGATGTTGGTTCTATTGTATTATAGAGCTTTGAGCTGTGAAATATACTTGTTCATCATTGAAATTATCATTTGTAAATATTATGTGCTAATGTTACTATTAGTACTAATCAGTGGAGGTTGCAATTGGTGGTAAGTGTAATCGGTAAAGAAAGTCATATCGATAAATTACATTTATTAAATTGTACCTAATGTTACTATTGGACATGTGAGTAAAAAATATTGAATTTAAACTATTCATTACTCACATTGCATACTGAAGAGTGGTTATCAGAACAGTGAGTGGGCATTCAGTGCGATTGATTGTGAGATTTATCTGAGAAAAATTTGTGCAGAGAATTGAATAATGGATTTGAGAACCCTTTCTAGAAGATTGAGTAGAGTGGTGGTTAGTTGAGAAGATATCAAAAGTAATTTGTGATTTAGAGCAAAAATTTGAAGAGCTATCATGGCATAAAAAATTCCAACAACAAAGTTGATCGAAATCACCAAGGAACCCGAGCTAGAACACAAATTATTTCCGTTGAAGGCTGCTAAAATTGATAAGACATGTTCCCTATCTCTAATTCCAGCTAGGGTATCGATGATTGAAGATATAAGAACATTCATACATTGAAACATTTTTGAGCTTGGAGATGAACAAATTCAGGAGGAATACCTAGCTATGTGTGATAATGGAGAATTGAAAGGCGAGTTCAAACACTTTCAGAAAAAGGGTTTAACCCATTTTCTGGATATGCCAAAAACATTCAAGGAGAAATGGATACGTTATGTTTAAGTTGATTTCATGACCAATTCATTTGGCTAGAGCACCTGATCAAGATCACAAAGGATTCGATAGATCTGATTACTAGATTGTTTGCTGACGAGGAACCATGTACCCTAAGGTAAATTTTGGTGCAAACAGTGGCAAAACTGACTAAGTCAAGACAAGATCATCGTGCATGATGATTGATGAGATTGAGGATCAAGACGTTAGATTCTCTTTAATAATTTTGGGATACAAAGTCTATCAATCTAGTCAGTTGAATAGTGTGCCTTGTGGTGCTATTCATTCTGCATATTGGATTGTAAAGGAAGTAACAAGATATGGCCTAGTTGAGATGGTCAGAATGTAGTTACTAGAAAATTTGAAGAGGATACATATCAACAAAAAACAAGCATTCAAATATGGATTGTTACTGGTATGTATGTTCTTCTATGTGTAGAACTATTTTCTTGGAAAAGGCAAAGTTATTTGGAAAAATGATAGGCCTACAATTTATCAAATGAATGATTACATTGGTGAACTAGGAGATAACCTAAACCATATTATGTGGGGACACTTTAAAGATTTCCAAGACAAAATGCACAAGTAGTATAGGATACCCCCTCACATAGTTGAAAAGTATAGAGACCACAATTTTTTTCTAGTGGATACTGACACATGTAAGATTCAAGCAATTGAACCTAGAGTCTCATGGATATTGGTAATGGGTTATGAGACAGATGAACATTTTATTACAATTCACATATATGCATTGCTACAATTACCAATCAACAAAATTTCAAAGAGATATGGAGCATATGAAGAAGCATATGAGAGAATAACACTTGAACTGAAAAAGCCTAGAGTAAGAGGAAAAGCAAAGAAGATAACAAGTCAATTAGAAGAAAAAATTGGAACAAGAGAAGGTAGCAGTTCCACAGTTGAAAAGAAGAAAATTCCTGAGGTCTATACAAAAAGAAGGAAAAGAAAAAAGAAAAGAAAAAGGAAGCAAAAATACCAAAACTACCATCAGTGAAGGAAAAAGAAGTGGATGAAGTTTAGGAAGGTCAATCCACTAACTCAAAGAGAACAAAAACTTGTGAAAAGAGGAAAACAAGAGGTCAGACCAAGGCCTCTCCGAGCAAAAGAATGAAGCAATAAAAGGAGGAGGATAGTGAAAAGACATATTTTGATAAGGAGATCAAAAACTTAGGCAAGTTTGGAAAGACAATAATTGCTACAGATATTGCATAAGGAATAAGAGAGCGAGGAGAAATCGGTTACATAAGAAATTTAAAGTTTGAGAGGTTTTTCAGATGAAGAGAAAAAGGTAATTGAGGATGCACCTGCATTTCATTTTCATAAACATATTAGAGTTCCTAATCACCTTAAAGGACATGTACCTTCCAATTTACTTGATGCAATAAATATAAGATGGGAGGCAACACTGAAAATAGAGAGAGAGGTAATATAAAGGACACTTGTACTTACCATGCCACACTTTTCAGTGATAGAAATGGATAATGTACTTGAAACATATCAGACATATTTAGAATTAGTTGTGGTACTGGACTCATTCTAGCTAGTAAAGAAAAAGAGGTTGAGGAGGAAGCGGTAATAACTTGGAAAAGGATATTCCATATTGACCAAACTCAACCATTAGTCAGAACAACCAAAACTATTATAATTGAAGACATCACAGATACACTTGATACTGAAGATGACATAACAAACACTCTTGATTCCCCATTGTGTGGAAATAATGATGATGAATCACCACTTGAAGTAAATCTTATTATTATTACTAATGATGTGGTTGACATTGAAGTAAACAAGGTTGAAGAAACTGAAAGGAGTAAAGATCTTGAATAGGTAACTAAGACTACAAATCTACCAAAGGATACCAATCAAGAGAAACAAGCTGAACAGTAGCAAGAACATGAAAGAGCTCAATAAGAAGATAAAGATAAAGAGATAGGAGAAGAGAAGGACACAAGAAATATAGAAACAAGTAAACAAAGCCTTAGTGGAGAAGAAAATAAACCAGATGATAAACAGGAGACACCTAAAGGTGAAGAAGAAACCATTAAGGAAAACACCCCTAGCAGCTCACAAGTAATAACAGAGGACAAGAAGAAATGAAAAAGAAGTGAAGAGGAAGAAGATGATGAAAAGGAAGATGAAGATGATGAAAATAACCCTTAATTTGAGATACTAAAAAAGGATCCTAAGAAATTGAAGTATAAGGAGAAGCTATTCTATTCACAGAAGTTCATAGAGAAAGCTGAGAGAGACAGAGTCAAAAGGAATAAACAAAAGGAAAGAATATTGAGAAAAAATGTCAATTTAATTTTTTATTTATTACCTAAAGTACAAATTGATGAGGATGAGCCATTCATTAATCATCTCAAGACACTAGTTGATGTTATCAATAGTTTTGATCATGATCTAGAAGCAAAAATTGCAAAGATAGAAGAGAAGAGGTTAGAGAAAGAAATGCTAGAGAAACTGTTACAAAAGATTGCACTAATCAAAGTTTCACTATCTTGGGCTATAAAAGAGATGCAGGATGCACTAATAGAAGTAGGTAAGTTACTTGGAAAGATATGTACTTCTACATATTTCACTGCAGAAATCAAGGTCAAGTTAGGACAAATTGAGAGTGAATTGGCCACAGATGTGAGCAATTTGGACCCATTGAACTCATCAATGATGGAGCATATAGATAAAATGAGGGAAATATCATTTAAAGAAAGAGAACTTAAGGCATAATAAGATAAAATCAGCATGACATTACTTGAGTTACAAGGTATGCTAACCCCTTATATGGGCATACTGCAAGCATATCTTAAGAAGGCTGAAGAATTGATTGTCACACCGAATGAGCACAATGGACAACATGGAGGAGCTAGCATCTGACTTACATGGTCAGTATATTACACTAAAAGCTTTGAATGAATCATGGGAACATTTATTAGCTAGTGCAAAACGCAAGTTTAATTTTGTATTTGACAAATTGTGAGAGGTAAGTCTCATTGTATACCATTTTTCTTACAATCTTTGGCATTGTTGCCAAAAAGGGGGAGTAAGTGGGAGTATGGGGAGAATTAATAAGTTAGAGTATAAAAAAAGGGGGAGATGTAGAAATTTTGGAGTAGATAAGCTTAGAGTAGATATGGATAGTTATATAAATTTGAAGGAGAAAAAGGAGAACCAATGTAGGGGGAGTAAGTGTTAATTAATCAAATTTTGAAGTTTTGAATTTTTTTCCATCAATGCCAAAGGGGGAGAATGTTGGTTGGAAAATCATAAGGTCATTGATGATAATTTTGGAAATTATGGTTGTCATTGTTGGCAAACCATCACATCGGTGAAAATATTTGTGCCTAGTATAAGAAGTTATACTAACTGGTAAACAGATATGTCTGATAGATAAACATAGTAGATAATCGGTACAGGGAAAGGAAACCAGTGAACTACACTATCGCTAAGGGAAAGACAGGTACAAGGAACAGGTAAAGTCTTATCCAAAAATTTGACTAGTCAACAGGTGAAGACAAGTGATAAGAAGGGAAAGGTCTACGATCAGTGAACAAGAAAGACTATTGGTGGATAGGTAAATAGGTGAAATATTAATTGGTCAGTATAAGAAGACAAAGTTGGTAATGATAAAAAGTTGTTGAAGGAAGTTAGAGAAAGTTGATAAGAGTCGAGAAGGAAAAACAAAAGTTGTTGAAGGTGTGATTATAGAGCAGTATTAAGAGATGCTACAAAAGAAAGGATAGATCACAGACATAGCATAAATGATTTGATCTACATAACAAAGATGAAATAATGGGTCATTTATTCTTGTTGTATTCCTAACAATTTCAATAAGTTCTAAAATCCTCTAACAAGGTAGTCTTTGACAAAACTTTATTGGAACTCCCTTAACAGGGTGAACATTGTAATAGTGGGATAAAATCCTTTAATAGGGTAGTCTGCAATAGGACTTCTAGATACATCTAACAATGTATCAGTCATTCCTAATAGGTTGATTCACCTAGAAAGTGACATATTTAGCTCTTAATCGGGCAAAAATTTTCTACCACTGTGATGAGTTGTGGGTGTCATCCCCACTATAGTTTTCCCCTCTAACCAAGGGTTTATGCGATACCAAATAGAGGTTGTATGTGTGTGCATGTGAGTTCATTGGAGCTATTACATTTTTACTTTACTATTTTAGTTATATGCTTAATGTTATGGAAGCTTATTTCATTGTTGTTTAAAGGAATAAAAAAGAGCTTCAAAAGTTTTATAAGTAGTGATTCACCCCCCTCTCAGCACCTATTGTTTCCAATAGTAGTGTGGCCTCCAAATTGAGTAGGACCCACATCTGGTCTCATGGGTACAATTGGTTGTCTTCTTTGAATCCTCCTATACTTCTTACTACAACAAAATAATAAAGATTGAAAAATACAAGGTGAATAGTGGTTTGTCACTATTTAAAAGGTAAGTTTTCTAAACCCTACTTTGTACTTTATTTATTTTTACTATTTTTTTCATATCTTAAGCTAGTGAGCTCCAATCTCAACACCATTTGTTGTGTTGAGATCATGATCTATCTCTCTATATTTTCAAATTCTCTATGAGATCTTTTGGATTGGTTCTAAATCTCAATTGACAACATTTGTCTACAAAATTGTTTTCACAATTCGAAGTGGTAAAAAAAAAATCTTATTTCACCTTCCTAATCAACAAGCCAAAATAGGGGGGCATATAGCTACCCTCAAATTTAATTACTCTTAGTAAGACCTAGGTGGTTTATTATTTAAACTGACAAAGTGGTTTTGCAAAAGCAGTTGGTAATGTTGTATTATAGGTATTACGTGTTCATTTGATGACTTTGGAATATTCAAATTTCATTTAATTTTTTTGTACTTTAGCTTGCATATGCACGTAGTGTCATATACCACTAAAGTGGGGGATAAATGTTGTAAACTATAACCACCTCATTGGTGTGTACCTTTTCACGCTATTTAAGCACTCACCTTAGTGTACTTTATTTTAGCATACATATTAGGACTTCTTCCTACACTAAATTAACACCTAATTTAAAATATGAGTCCTCACCTAATTAAATTTCATCAAAAATATATGAGATCCCTTATCTCTAGGTGTGCCCTTTAATTATCTCATCTATTCAATAATTTCTTGATTGCATAGGCCCTATATTATCATGTGTAGCCCTTTGCATTTCATCACAATACCACAACTCAATTTCCCTTGTAATTTGATATCCCTCCCTTGAATGAGACTTGTGGTTCCTATTTTGGGTGTAATCGGAGGGAATAGGCTGATTTTATTGACCTATTACCAAGAATATGTTGTCCTAGTCATCCCAATCCCTGAGGTTTTTCCTAAAATTAAAACCATGTAATGGTCACTTGGTTTTAGAGGGAATTTCAAACTCTCATAAAGTGAAAGTATACTAGAAAGAATCTTACTTTATTTGGGGGAGATGAAAGTGATCGCAAGGTTGGAGCCACAATTTGAAGACATCCCATTAAGTGAAGATCTACAAATCAAAGAAAAAATAGCAAGCATCAAGATCTAAAATCCATTTCTCCATGTAAAGTATTCAAAAATTACATCATCAACATGAATCCTTCAAAATATGATCAAGTTGACTAGGAGATCATTAAATAATGATTGGCTTGTACTCCTTCATTGGGATTTGGTATGGTATCTTTTTTATCCTCAGATCTATGTATCTAAGCTTTAGAATTGGATTCAGTTACATCATTTGAAACACATTTGATTACAATTTTATATAGAATTTTTCTCTAACACACTTGAGTGGATCTATAGGTTACATCTATGCATTTAGCTCATAGAAATCTTAAAGACATTTAAGATTCAAGAGCACACAAATTCATATTTGAGAAACACACATTCATATTTTATCATATTGGCTATTTCTGGATGTGGAAATTAACAAAATAAGGGGTTTGACTAAGGCAAGGGTGAATGCATGAAGTTATTGATCAGAAAAGTGGCCACACCCCCCAAAAAACCAAAATTCCTTGTAACCTAGACAGGTTATTTAAAATTTCAAATAACCTAATTGGTTTATGGCTTGGTAAAACCATGCCTAAAGTTTTTAAACCCGATCGGGTTTTGACGAACTAAAGGAACATTTTTATTTGTTCAAAACCCGCACGAGTATTGTAAAAGTATTTTTTGAGTTTTTTCGCGAGCTAAACTCATTTCCAATGACTATAAAGGTGAACACCAACTTCTATATTGCCAAAATTGACATAACCCAATCGTGTTCCATCTTGTTTTTTAGTTTTTTAGTGTTTACACCAATTTGTGACAATGCCACGTTGTCGAAGAGGTAAGAACTTGATTTTTTTGGTTTTTTTTATTGAAATCAAATTGAAATGGGGTTTTATTAATTGATTTAAGTTTTGTTATAAATTTTATGCTAGATTTTAAAAACAATACTTGATGAAAAATAGACAACAACAACCTCTTCTTAACATACCACCATAATGAAACCCTCAAAATATTATACCTGAAGATAATAAAACCCTCAAAACGCTATCTTGCGATACCAAATAGAGGTGGTATGTGTGTGCATGTGATTTCATTGGAGCTATTACATTTTTAATTTACTATTTCAATTATATGCTTAATGTTATAGAAGCTTATTTCATTGTTGTTTAAAGGAATCATAAAGAGCTTCAAAAGTTTTATAAGTAATGATTCACCCCCCCCCTCTTTCCAACAATACTGTGGCCTCCAAATCAGGTAGGAAACACATTTGGCCTCATGGGTACAATTGGTTGTCTTATTGGAATCCTCCTATACTTCTTACTACAAAAAAATAACAGAGATCAAAAAATAAAAGGTGAATAGTGGTTTGTCACTGTTTAAAAGGTAAGTTTTCTAAAACCTACTTTTAACTTTATTTATTTTTACTATTTTTTTCATATCTTAACCTAGTGAGCTCCAATTTGAACACCATTTGTTGTGTTGTGATCATGATCTATATCTATATTTTTAAATTCTCTATGAGATGTTTTTGATTGGTTCTAAATCTCAATTGACAACATTTGTCTACAAAATTGTTTTCACAATTTGAAGTGGTAAACATAATATCTTATTTCACCTTCCTAATCAACAAGCCAAGACAGGGGGGCATATAGCTACCCTCAAATATAATTACTCTTAGTAAGAGCTAGGTGGTTCATTATTTCAAT
The DNA here is from genome assembly GCA_027943335.1 of Chamaecyparis obtusa. NCBI lineage: Eukaryota > Viridiplantae > Streptophyta > Pinopsida > Cupressales > Cupressaceae > Chamaecyparis > Chamaecyparis obtusa. The sequence goes on along the minus strand of BSBK01007750.1, from coordinate 930,865 downwards.
TGACAAAGTGGTTTTGCAAAAGCAGTTAGTAATGTTGTATTATAGGTATTGCGTGTTCATTTGATGACTTTGGAATATTCAAATTTCATTTAATTTTTTTGTACTTTAGCTTGCATATGCACACAGTGTCATATACCACTAAAGTGGGGGATAAATGTTGTAAACTATAACCACCTCATTGGTGTGTACATTTTCATGCTATTTAAGCACTCACCTTAGTGTATTTCATTTTAGCATACATATTAGGACTTCACGCTACACTAAATTAACACCTAATTTAAAATATGAGTCCTCTCCTAATTAAATTTCATCAAAAATATATGAGATCCCTTATCTCTAAGTGTTCTGTTTAATTATCTCATCTATTCAATTATTTCTTGATTGCATAGGCCCTATATTATCATGTGTGGCCCTTCACATTTCATCATGATACCACAACTCAATTTCCCTTGTAATTTGATATACCTCCCTTGAATGAGACTTGTGGTTCCTATTTTGAGTGTAATTAGAGGGAATAGGCTGATTTTATTGACCTATTACCAATAATAGGTTGGCCTAGTCATCCTAATCCCTGAGGTTTTTCCTAAAATTGAAACCATGTAATGGTCACTTGATTTTAGAGGGAATTTCAAACTCTCATAAACTTCTTTCATGTTTTTTATATGACAAGGTATACTAGAAAGCATCTTACTTCATTTGGGGGAGATGAAAGTGATCACAGGGTTGGAGCCACAATTTGAAGACATCCCATGAAGTGAAGATCTACAAATCAAAGAAAAAATAGCAAACATCAAGATCTAAAATCCATTTCTCCATGTAAAGTATTCAAAAATTATATCATCAACATGAATCCTTCAAAATATGATCAAGATGACTAGGAGATCATTGAATGATAATTGGCTTGTACTCTTCCATTGGGATTTGGTATGGTATCTTTTTTATCCTTAGATATATGTATCTAAGCTTTAGAATTGGATTCAATTACATCATTTGAAACACATTTGATTACATTTTTATATAGAATTTTTCTCTTAACACACTTGAGTGGATCTATAGGTTACATCTATGCATTTAGCTCATAGAAATCTTAAAGACATTTAAGATTCAAGAGCACACACATTCATATTTGAGAAACACACATTCATATTTTATCATATTGGCTATTTCTAGATGTGGAAATCAACAAAATAAGGGGTTTGACTAAGGCAAGGGTGAATGCATGAAGTTGTTGATCATAAAAGTGGCCACAACCCCCAAAAAACCAAAATTCCTTGTCACTTGGTCAGGTTATTTAAAATTTCAAATAACTTGATTGGTTTATGACTTGGTATAACCATGCCTAAAGTTCTTTAAAACCTGGTCAGATTTTGACAAACTAAAGGAACATTTTTATTTGTTCAGAACCCGCACGTGTATTGTAAAAGTATTTTTTGAGTTTTTCCGCGAGATAAACTCATTTCCAATGACCAAAATGGTGAACAACAACTTCTATATTGCCAAAATTGACATAACCGAATCGTGTTCCACCTTGTTTTTTAGTTTTTTAGTGTTTACACCAATTTGTGACAATGCCATGTTGTCGAAGAGGTAAGAACTTGGTTTTTTTTTGGTTTTTTTAATTGAAATTGAATTGAAATGGGGTTTTATTAATTGATTTAAGTTTTTTTATAAATTTTATGCTAGATTCTCAAAACAATACCCAATGAAAAAATAGACAACAACAACCTCTTCTTAACATACCACCATAATGAAACCCTCAAAATATTGCACCTGAAGACAATAAAACCCTCATAATGCTATCCTAAAATACCAAATAGAGGTGGTATGTGTGCGTGTGATTTCATTGGAGCTATTACATTTTTACTTTACTATTTCAGTTATATGCTTAATGTTAAGGAAGCTTATTTCATTGTTGTTTAAAGGAATCATAAAGAGCTTCAAAAGTTTTATAAGTAGTGATTCACCCCCCCTCTCAGTACCTACTATTTCCAACAATAATGTGGCCTCCAAATCAAGTAGGACCCACATCTAGCCTCGTGGGTATGATTGGTTGTCTTCTTGGAATCCTCGTATACTTATTACTACAAAAAAATAACAAAGATCAAAAAGTACAAGGTGAATAGTGGTTTGTCATTGTTTAAAAGGTAATTTTTCTAAAACCTACTTTTTACTTTATTTATTTTTACTATTTTTTTCATATCTTAAGCTAGTGAGCTCCAATTTGAACACCATTTGTTGTGTCGTGATCATGATCTATCTCTATATTTTTAAATTCTCTATGAGATGTTTTGGATTGGTTCTAAATCTCAATTGACAACATTTGTCTACAAAATTGTTTTCACAATTTGAAGTGGTAAACATAATATCTTATTTCACCTTCCTAATCAAAAACACAAAACAGGGGGCATATAGCTACCCTCAAATATAATTACTCTTAGTAAGAGCTAGGTGGTTCATTATTTCAATTGACAAAGTGGTTTTGCAAAAGTAGTTAGTAATGTTGTATTATAAGTATTGCGTGTTCATTTGATAACTTTGGAATATTCAAATTTCATTTAATTTTTTTGTACTTTAGCTTGCATATGCATGCAGTGTCATATACCACTAAAGTGGGGGATAAATGTTGTAAACTATAACCACCTCATTGGTGTGTCATTTTCATGCTATTTAAGCACTCACCTTAGTGTATTTCATTTTAGCATACATATTAGGACTTCATGCTACACTAAATTAACACCTAATTTAAAATATGAGTCCTCTCCTAATTAAATTTCATCAAAAATATATGAGATCTTGTATCTCTAGGTGTGCCCTTAATTATCTCATCTATTCAATTATTTCTTGATTGCATAGGCCCTATATTATCATGTGTGGCCCATCGGATTTCATCATGATACCAAAACTTAGTTTCCCTTGTTGTAATTTGATATACCTCCCTTGAATGAGACTTGTGGTTCCTATTTTGAGTGTAATTAGAGGGAATAGGCTGATTTTATTGACCTATTACCAAGAATAGGTTGGCCTAGTCATCCTAATCCTTGAGGTTATTGAAACCATGTAATGGTCACTTGATTTTAGAGGGAATTTCAAACTCTCATAAACTTCTTTCATGTTTTTTATATGATAAGGTATACTAGAAAGCATCTTACTTCATTTGGGGGAGATGAAAGTGATCGCAAGGTTGGAGCCACAATTTGAAGACATCCCATGAAGTGAAGATCTACAAATCAAAGAAAAAATAGCAAGCATCAAGATCTAAAATCCATTTCTCCACGTAAAGTATTTAAAAATTATATCATGAACATGATCAAGTTGACTAGGAGATCATTGAATGATAATTGGCTTGTACTCCTCCATTGGGATTTGGTATGGTATCTTTTTTATACTCAAATCTATGTATCTAAGCTTCAGAATTGGATTTAGTTACATCATTTGAAACACATTTGATTACATTTTTATATAGAATTTTTCTCTAACACACTTGAGTGGATCTATAGGTTACATTTATGCATTTAGCTCAAAGAAATCTTAGAGACATTTAAGATTCAAGGGCACACACATTCATATTTGAGAAACACACATTCATATTTTATCATATTGGCTATTTCTGGATGTGGAAATCAACAAAATAAGGGGTTTGACTAAGGCAAGGGTAAATGCATGAAGTTGTTGATCATAAAAGTGGCCACACCCCCCAAAAAACAAAAAGTCCTTGTAACCTGGTCAGGTTATTTAAAACTTCAAATAACTTGATTGGGTTACAGCTTGGTAAAACCATGCCTAAAGTTCTTTAAAACCCATTCGGGTTGTGACGAACTAAAGGCACATTTTTATTTCTTCAGAACCTGCATGAGTATTGCAAAAGTATTTTTTGAGTTTGTCCGCAAGCTAAACTCATTGGCAATGACCAAAATGGTGAACAACAACTTCTATATTGCCAAAATTGACATAACCCAATCATGTTGCACCTTTTTTTTCTTTTTTTTTAAAAAACTGTTTACACTAATTTGTGACAATCCCATGTTGTCAAGGAGGTAAGAATTTGGTTTTTTTTGTTTTTTTTGTTTGAAATTGAATTTAAATGGGGTTTTATCAATTGATTTAAGTTTTGTTATAAATTTTATGCTAGATTGTCAAAACAATACCCGATGACAAAACAAACAACAACAACCTCTTCTTAACATACCACCATAACCAAACCCTCAAAATATTGCACCCGAAGATAGTAAAACCCTAAAAACACTATCCTACAATAAGAAAACACTCAAAATACCACTCCTCAACAACAACCACCCACCCCAAAATCCTCTACCTCCTCCAATAGAACCTATATAGGCCACACTTGAGGATCTTATAAATCACCTATCATAAATAACTACTCAAATTTCTATGATAGTGAATAGGTTGAGGTCCTTTGCTCAGGATCACCACTCATACCTAACCACAACCCTAGAATCAATGGTCAATAGTGCCAAGGAGGTATCTAAATGGGGAACATATAGGGATAGATGTCATTCATTTTATTCTAATGAGTTGTCAAATGATGAGGTGAAAATAAAATCCATAAGTAAAGATGATACATGTGCTCTTTTCACTGAACCTAATATTAATCAGACCCTACTTCATGATTCAAAGACGTTTCATATACATTGGTGTAACCATGTTGGGATGAAAAATGTTTTTTTGGATAGGTGGTATATGGTCTTTGACTAACCACCTCGTAACAATTATGAGGTGTGTCTATATTTCTTGAGAAAGTTAGATTGTGATTTTAGCCTTGGCTTGAAGTCAAATTACCTTGACATGTGGAAGTTCTAGGGTAGAGGGAGAGGCTCTACATAGGATAGACATGAGGCTTAAAGAGTGATAGACCCCCAACATAGAATTTATTTAGCTCCTAAACCCATGGTTCACATCATAGTCCTAGTAGCCTTGAAAGAGTCTATGGAGTTATAGACTCTTCAAGTGGCCACATCATTAATTGATGTTCTTTTTCAGCATGGCACAAAGTTAGTTGGACTAGAGAATGGATCAATACATGCACCACCTACCTCATCATCAGATGCACCATTTGGTTTATCCCAACCCATCATATGTGTGCCAGCTCCCAAAATATATGCTCTAGGGTAGATACTAACACAAATGAGGATGGTTCCACATCCAATTTGTGTGCACGCTGTAGGAGTATATGTCATTCTTACACTGCAGAGGATGTGGCTCTCGTTGATGACTTGATAACAATGATGTTTTTCAATGGACAATAGATGCAGGTGTGTTGATTTGTGTTTATGACATATTTATTAATCACTTAAATCTTATAAATGTAAATATTTTTTTATTAATAGATTAATTTAAACTAATATATGAATAATATGTTGGAAACTACAATTGAAATAATTTCTACATTGTCATTTATGTCAAACCTTAACTGACAAGACAATTGCTATCTAGGATAGTACCATATCTTTTGATTGATGAAGAGGATTTGAAAAGAGGAGATAACAAGAGGGCCTAAGGAAAGGTTGAGTTATGTGATACTTCAATGGGTACTTGATCAATTGGCACATTGACAAGGTAATGAGTTGTTTATCTAAGTAAGAAGAAAGACCAGAAACATAGGCTTAACCGAGAAAAAGTGAAGAAATCTAGTTTAAGCCGAGTGATGTTAGTGTCGACCAAGCACTACTATATGCCAAGTAAATTTAGTGTTGACCAAACATCAACAATTGTCAGGTGACAAGAAATTACCAAGTAAAGACAGTGTTTACTGATGAAGATAGTTTGTAGTGATGACCAAGATATGCAGTGATGACCGAGAAGATGAACACAATATCAACCGAGTGTTAGTAATTTACATTTGAAGAAAGAATTGAGAATCCCAGTTGGCATAGTTGAATTATTGGGGTATGTAAAACATGTTGACATTATTAATGAATTGTATGGAGTATTTAATGAATGGTAAATCATTTTCTTATGGATTCAAAGAGAAGTTTGGAGATGTATCTAGAAAGAAAAGATGAATACCATAACGATGAAAGGATTCAATGAATCTGACCTAAACCTAAGATCTACGAAGGAGATTAAGTGGCAAAAGATTGATCTACCTGATCAAAGAGGTATAAAGGAAAACCTAATTGTGAGGTTATAGAGTATGAAGAAGAGGTTGATGTTATTGACTGATAAGTCTAAGTAGAGGATGAAGGTGAAATTGTGAAGGAGCTTAACAAAGTTGTGATTTCTTGAATTGAATTCTGACTAGATCAAAGATGGAGATGAAATGTAGGTCAATCATTAAATCAACATATGTGCAAACTAGATCTATATTTTCAAAGTGATTTGTATGTTTTTCAGATCAGAAACTACTATTACTTTATAGCCATTGTATCAGTCTTAATCTTTTAATCAAGGTTGACCTAATAGTTATTGTAGAAATCTTTTAATCAAGGTGACATTCTAATAGAATGTTCTTAAGCCCTCTAACCAAACCACTTTTGATAGAGTGTTTTAAATCCTTTAATAGGGTCACACCTAATAGTGTGTATGTAAACCTTTAACAGGGTTGTCTTTTCACAAAGCTCACTTCAGAAGAGTAAAAATCAGTAGCATGTTACAAAGTGGTTTTTCCCAAATTGGGTTTTCACTATAAATCTTAGTGTTATACTTGTGTGAATGATTTTGATGTGGATGTTGTTGAAAGCTTTATTATTCTGCAAGTTAATTACTTTTGGACAGTGGACTGCATATTATATGTTTCTAATATATGCTATAGAGACCGAGTTGAATTGTTGATTAGATTTGAATTTGTTGAAGTGCTAGAAAGTTCAATTGGTACATCTAGACCTGAGAACAACTAATTCACCCCCCTCTCTATTATTCTAAAATTATTCTACCAATTGGTATCAAAGCTATTGGTGCTTACAGAGAAAATTTTTAAGGTACTTGAAGCTAATGATCAAGATGTACAAAAAGGAGGTACCAAATTTGAATAAAGAGAACTTCCCTGCATGGTAGAGTCTGATGAAATTGCATCTAGTTGGTATTGGTGATTTGGCAAAGTACTATGTGGAAAATGAGTATATTATACCTACTACACCTTTGATTGCCGAGGAGATGAAAGAAAAACAAGAACACAATCAAGCAATGTTGGAGATTTCATCTACCCTAAGCTATCCTAAATTTGAAGACATCGAGGATTACAAAAATGCAAAGAAAATATGGGACACTCTTGCAACTATCTATGGTGGAGATACAAATGTGCTGAGAGCCAAATTTGAAAGCCTGAGAGGTAATTTTGATGGAATGAAAATGAAAGAAGGTGAAAATATTGCTCAATATTGTGGTAGAACTAACGAAGTAGTGAATGCTATCAAAGGAGTAAATGGAAACATTGATGATGAAACTGTTATTGGTAAAGTATTGAGGACTTTGCTTCCTATCTATGCTATCATATAAATTTCAATACAAGAATCAAGATGCAACCTTGGTAATGTTCTAGCTCTGGAAAGTCTAGTTGGTAAGCTTACTGCTTTTGAGCTGTCTAACTATGATAACTACATTGTTCATAATGTTGAATCTGCATTCAAGTCACAAATGGTTCTACATAAGTCTAAGCAGGAAAAATAAAAGTGTGTGCAAAGTGATAGTGATGGTGACACTTATGATGAGGAACTAGATGATCTTGGGGTACCTATGGCTAGACAGCTAAAAAGAGGAAAAGGGAAATATAAAGGTAAACTTCCTATAATCTATTTTTCATGTAACAAAGTTGGCCATATTGTAGCAAGATGCCTTGATAGGACTGACATGGATGAGAGAAGGGAAAGAAAGTACAAAGACGAGAAATGAAAGAGATCACTGAAGGTACAGAGACTACAAAGACAAAGGTAAGAAATCTTGCTATGTTGCTGAAAAGGAAACTAACAGTGACACTAGCTAGTGAATCTGATGAATGTGATATAGAAGTTGTTTATGTTGCTATGAAATATGATTCTAATGAAGATGAGAAAATTGCACTTATTTCTTATGTGAGTAAAAGTGATAAATGAATTATTGATAGTGGTTGCTCACATCACATGACTGGCGACAAGATTAGGTTGTGCATGTTAGGATCAATTACATTGACTAACAAGATCACATGTGAAAATTATTATTGGGTTGAAGGTATTAACTATAACTTGTTGAGTGTTGCACAATTGAACAACACTCGTTACCGAGTGGAATTTCATCACAAGAAGGCTAAAATACTTGATGCCACTGGTGAACTAATTGGAAGTGGAGAAGAGAAAAGAGGTAACTTGTTCTATCTAGACCTATCTGAAGAAACATGTTTGCTTGCATAATTTGATGATGTATGGTTATGTCATAAGAGGCTATGTCATGTGAATTTTGACAATCTGGTAAATATTAGTAAAAATAAGAAAGATAGCGGTTTGTCAAGATTGAAGAATCCTGATAATGTGACGTGCAAATAGTGTCAATTAGGAAAAATGACAAAGTCTAGTTTTAAGAGAAAGACATATACTTCTAAAAATATTTTGGAATTGGTTCATACTAACCTTTGTGGACCTATGAGTGTACAAAGCTATTGTGGTGATAAGTATTTCATTCTGTTTGTTGATGACTATTCTACAATGATGACTGCAATGTTTTTGAAAGAAAAATCTGGTGCATTTTAGTTGCTAAAGTGGTACTTGGCAAAAGTTGAAAAAGAAACAAGTAGAAGCTTGAAATGTTTGATATTTGACAGAGGAGGAGAGTTTATATCAAATGAGTTCAATCTGTTCTGCAATGATAGAGGAATCAGGAGACAGATGTCTGCACCAAGAACACCTCCACATAATGGTATAGCAGAAAGAATAAACAAGTTAATTATGGATTGTGCTAGAACACTGATGATACAAAAGAATGTTGCACAAAAGTTGTGGAGAGAAGCTATTAGTACAATTGTTTATACCTTAAATTGAGTACAAATATAAAAAGGTACAAATGCTACACCTTTTGAGTTATGGCATGGATATACACCTAATGTGAAGTATTTTAGAGTCTTTGGGTGTAAATGCTATATATTGAAAAATAATAGGAATGGAAAATTTGATACAAAAATTGATGAAGGCATATTCCTAGGTTATTCCACTAAGAGAAAAGCTTATAAGTGTTTGAATTCTAACACTAACAAAGTTGTCGAAAGTGAAAATGTTAGAGTTGATGAATATGCAGAAAAGAATGAATTGGAGTGTAAGCAAGAACCTGAAGATTACAGATCTTTTGTATACATGGAAGGAGAGGCAAGTAATTCACCTGAACCAGATGTAGATTCACAGATAGGTAATGTCAAGCATCAAGAGGATTATGTCGAGCATCAGGAGAAGAAGCAAATAATTTGCATGATGAACCTGAAGATCAAGAACAAGGAAAATGGAAATATGAACCTACATTGGCACAGTATGTAAGAAGACATCACAAGCTTGAACAAGTCATTGGAGATAAATAACCTGGAATCATGACAAGAAGTAAGTTGAAAGATCATACATGCTTACTATGTCAATTTGAGCCTAAAATAGTAAAAGATGCTTTCGAGAATGATATCTGGATACAAGCCATGAATAAAGAAATAGAGCAGATAGAAAATAATAATACCTGGAATCTAGTGTCGAGACCAGAAGACAAGAATGTTATTGGAACAAAATGGGTATTTAGAAACAAGCTAAATAAACATGGAGAAGTTACAAGAAAAAAGGCTAGATTAATATGTAAGGGGTATACACAAGAAGGAATTGTTTATGGGGATACATTTTCCCTTGTAGAAAGATTAGGAGTAAGTACTCTACTTGCATATGTTTCTTATAAAGGATTCAAATTATATCAGATGGATGTCAAATCTATATTTTTGAATGAGATATTAGAAGAAGAAGTATACATTGAACAACATGAAGGATTTGTTGACCCAAGAAAGAAGAATATGGTTTGCAAGTTGCACAAGGCATTGTATAGATTGAAACAATCCCCTAGAGCATGGTATGAGAGACTGCATAATTATTTGATAAAGATTGGATTTTCAAGGACAAATGACAACAACAATCTGTGTATGAAGACTGAGAAAGGTAAAGGGATTTTGTTACCTGAAATCTTTGTTGATTATATCACATTTGGAGGACAAGATGCTCTATGTCAGAAATTTTCAAATAAGATGCAAACTGAATTTGAAATGTCTATGTTTGGTGAGATCAAATTCTTTGTTGGTTTGCAAGTCTATCAAATGAAGAAAGGTATCTACATCACTCAATCTAAATATATCAAGTAGATACTGAAAATTTTTGGTATGGAAGACTCCAGACCACTAAGTACACCTATGACAACTGGATATAAACTATCTAAAATTGATGATACTGCTAAAGTGAATCAAACCTTGTATAGATCTATGATTAGAAAGCTACAATATGTTGTTCACAATAGACTGGATATTTCCCTAGAAGTTGGGATTGTGGCAAGATTTTCTGCCAATCCTAAGGAAAATCATATGATGGCAATGAAAAGAATACTCAGATATCTAAAAGGAACTGAGGATTATGAATTATATTACAAGTGTAAGAAAACTCAGGTGCGGAAATAGCTTCCTACACTAATCTCTAAAGGAAAGTATTGTGCAAATTCTTTTTAAATCCTTACAATTTCAGATTCGTTAACTACTTTAACAAAGATATTGCAACCATATACCATGCATACAGAAAATAGATAGAGAAGATTGAAACACATAAACACAAAGATATGCTGGTGGGGAAAAACCTTTCGGTAAAACAACCCCACCCCTCCAAAACTTGCACAATGTATTATCTTCAACACAAAGACTACAACACACTTGCAATGCAAGTTATTTCAGGAGATGAGAGACTAGTAAAACTTATATCTCTCCCATAGAAGCAACATCATATATATAGACTCCTTAGGACCCAAAAAATACCCAAAAAAGGAGTTTGGCATCCAACCACCAAGACCCATGCACAAAGCCACATGTACACAACTATTACATGAAATCCAAAGAATAGGCATCCATCCCTAGAATAGACTATGATAGCTTGTCATAGAATCCACCAAAAATAACGGTCACAAGAGAAGTGTAAGAGAATCTGTCATACCAACCTATTTTTGGCATATTCTCTTACACACACCAACCAATTCTTCTTGGGTGCCCAATTAGGCCCAAGTCTTAAGATGCTCTTACACCTGTCATAGCACATTCCTTAAATAGTTCTTACGCATCATAGGAATCCGTCATGACCATTTCAGTCATGATCTCCTTACGCACAAGATGCCGACACATCAACATGCCAACTAGACATGTACACTCATACTTAATTTCATTATTTGCAAAAAATACATTTACAAAAAAAATAATAAGAATAAGAATTATCCAAGGTTGAGACACCTTATTCCTAACATTCTCCCACTTGTCGAACACCTTGTAAGAGCAACAAGAACATAATAGAAACTTTAACTGCTATAGGCCAAAAGGCCCATAGACTCCAAATACCATCTGAACTTCTTAGTGCCCACTAGTTTTGTTAATGCATCTGCAACATTCTTCACAGTATCTACCTTCTCCAAATTTACCTTTCCATCTTCCACCATAGCTCTCACAAAGTGAAACTGCACATCAATGTGCTTCGTTTTGGAATGGAAAGTTGGATTTTTTGCAAGGCAAATAGCGCTCTGACTGTCAAACCAAATAGTAATCTATTTTGCATCAGAACATAATATCCTAAGCCAAATGGCTTCCTTACAAGCATGAGTACAAGCCATGTACTCAGCTTCTATAGTGGACAAAGCAAGCATAGGTTGTCGCTTACTCATCCAACTAATGGCACCACCAAATATAGTGAACACATAAGCACTGGTGGATCTCCTACTATCAATATCACCTGCCCAATTTGAATCCAAAAACCCATGAATACAAATTGAATGCGGAGATCTAGAAGAGTTACCATGATAACATATGGAGTAATCTGATGTGCCCCTCAAATATTTGAATACTCGCTTAACTGCATCCCAATGTACCCGTCTAGGGTTAGCCATAAACTAACTCAGGACTCCCACTGCTTGGACAATGTCTGGTCTAGTACAGACCATATCATACATAAGACTGCCAACTGCACTAGCATAAGGTACTCTACTCATGTCCTCCACCTCACTAGGAGATTTTGGACAATCATCTACATATAACTTTGTTCCCACAGAAACAGGAACACAAAGTGGTCTACAATCTACCATGCTAAACCTGTCCAACACAGACTTCACATACTTACTTTGACTCAACCAAAGTTTTCTTTTAGACTTGTCTCTATTGATTTCCATATCCAAGATGTACCTAGCTACCCCAAGATCTTTCATCTCAAACTGTGCTAACAACTGAGATTTAAAATTAGAAATCATACTCTTACCCTTCCCAAACAGCAACATATCATCAACATATAATGCAACAATAAGAAGGTGATCATTTTCAACTCTGAAATAAACACAATGATCTAATTTTGATCTTACAAATCCAATTGACAACACAAAGGCATCAAACTTAAGGTACCACATCCTAGGAGATTGCTTCAAACCATATAGAGATTTCTTTAATCTGCAAACTAAGGATTCTTTACCTTTAACAATGTAGTGCTTAGGCTGTGACATATAAATCTCTTCCTCCAAATCACCATGAAGGAAAGTTGTCTTCACATCCATCTATTCTATCTCTAAATCATATGATGCAGCCAGAGATAACAGAAATCTAATGGATATCAACTTTGCAATAGGAGAGAATATTTCACCATAATATATTCCCTCTACCTGTGAATACCCCTTTGCAACCAATCTAGCTTTGTACCTTTCAACACTGCCATCTGCACAGAATTTCTCCTTGAACACCCATTTACAGCCAACAAATTTTCTCCCTTTAGGCAAAGGTACAAGGTCCCAAGTTTTGTTTTTCTCCAATGAAGCCATCTCATCATCCATAGCCTCAATCCAAGAACCTGCATCTTCCATGCCCAAAGCCTCTTTCATAGATCTAGGCTCATCAGTGTTAGTAATCAAAGCAAAAGCACAACTGGAATCTAACATAGAATAACCAAACCTTTCTGGTTGCTTTCTTTCTCTCGTGGATCTCCTCAAGGGCTGAGGTTGAGGTTGTTCTTTTTCTTCTTCTAAACTATCAGAGTTGCTAGAGCTCTCCTCATCATTAGACCCAACATGGTCCCTCTGTTCAATCTTCTTAGGGGTAGGAGGCAACTAAACAACATCTTTTTCCTTTTCTTTTTCATCTGGTTGTAGCACAATAGGAGAAGATGTTAGCTCTCTGAAAATAACATTTCTACTATACAACACCTTACTAGTCATAGGATCCCAAAGCTTGTATCCTTTCACACCAACACTGTATCCAATGAAAATACATTTGACAACTTTGTTTTCCAACTTAGATCTTTTCTCCTTTGGAACATGTGCATAAGCTTCACAACCAAAAATATGAAGATGTCTAATTGAAGGCTTCTTACCAGACCACACCTCCATGGGTGTCTTACCAACTGTAGGAGATCTATTAACCAGATAGCAAGCAGTGGCCATAGCTTCGACCCAAAACCTTTGTTCTAAACTAGCTCCACTAAGCATACTCCTAGCCTTCTCCATCAATGTCCTGTTCATTCTCTCTGCAACTCCATTTTGCTGTGGGGTACAAGGAGTTGTCTTATGCCTCTCGATACCTCATTCTTTATAGAACTGTTCAAAATCTACTGAGCAAAACTCACCACCATTATCAGTTCTCACACACTTAATCTTCTTACAAGTTTGATTCTCTACAAGGGCTTTAAATTCCTTGAACTGATTAAAGACTTGTGTCTTACTTTTAAGGAAATAAATCCAAGTCCTTCTAATGTAATCATCTATGAAAGATACAAAAAAATATAGACTTGGAGATTGAAGGAACTTTACAGGACCAAATACATCAGAATGAATAAGATCCAAAACATCAGAAGATTTGTGAGAACTAGCGTAAAACTGAACATGATTTTGTTTACCATAGACACAATGTTTGCAAAAGTGAAACTTGAGATTGCAATCATGTAACCCCTCAATGAGGTTTTTATTCTTCAGGTTCCTAAGACCCTTCTCACCAATGTGGCCAAATCTCATATGCCACAACATCATCTTTTTTGCAGGAAGCTTTCCTTCCAAAGTGTTTGCACCCTTAGGTACACTTACTGCATTGCCATCGGAACCCATTGCCACAATCTTCTTTACTACTTGTTCAGATGGTGAGGATGAAGTGATAGCCACTCTCTTCTTTGAAACAAAAGAACTATTGCACTGAGCAATGCATGCTTCAAGCTGAAACAAAGTACCTCTCCTAGTACCTCTAGCGAGCACCATAGAACCTCTCATCATCTTGCATCCATCTTTCAAAAAGACAACCTGCACACCTACATCATTCAACATACTTACAGATAATAGGTTTTGTGCCAAACCTGGAATGTGCATAACTCCATTGATTCCCTTTACTCATCTATCAGGAAATCTGATAGTGACCCTTCCGCGTCCAACTATCTTTAGGTGAGAATCATCACCCAAGTACACCTTTCCACCATCGAACTCTTCATATTTTGAGAACCAGTTTCGATGAGAGGTCATGTGAAAAGAAGCACCCAAGTCTACCAACCACACATCATCAGATGCATGGGCTGCCAAAGCTACAATAAAAGCTTCTCCATCTTCTTGAGATTTTTTGGAAGCTGAATCTGAGCCTTTCTTCTTCTTCTTCTTCGGTTCTTTGCAGTCCCTCCAGAAGTTCCTAGTTTTATCACAGTTCCAACATTTCACCTTGGACTTTCTAGGAGTCTTATAACTCTCACAGGATTTGGATCTACCCTTCTTTGACTTATTCTCATTCTACTTTCCTCTGTCGTTGGATCTCCCGTGAATAGCAAGGGCTTCCTTAGACTAATCTGAAGTCTTTCTTCGCATCTCCTCAGATAGCAGCGAAGACACCACATCATCCATATAGAATGTGGCTATAGTACTTCTGAGAGCCATCACAAGATGGTCCCATGAATCTAGAAAGGAACAAAGCAGGGTCATACAACGATCCTCCTCCTCGATCTTGGCACCTGATGATGCCAACTGTGCAATCAATAAATTGAATGCATTGAGATGATCAGTTACGGATCCACCTTCCTCCATTCTTAAATAATACAACTTCTTTCTCAGGAACAACTTATTCACTAGAGATTTGGCCAAATACACAGACCCAAGTCATTGCCACAAAGAATTTGTAGTAGTCTCATCAAGAACATTCAGAAGAACAACATCTGCTAGACAGAGTCTAATGAGACCCTTAGCCTTCCGATCCTTGATCTCCCAATCCGCTTGCAATATCATTTTAGGTTTCACATCAAGTGAAGTAGCCTACCATAGATCGCGGTCTCCAAGCATGTCTTCCATCTTGATTTTTCACAACTCAAAATTAGTGCCATTAAATTTCTCCACCTCCATTCTACTGTATGAGGAACTTTCCATCTCAATCTGCAAATAAGATTTAGAATGCTCTACACAAAACTCCCACTCAACTTGATATTAGCTAAAAAAAAACCCTACCCAACAACTAGGATCAAAAGTTGATCAGGCTTTGATACCACTTGTAAGAAAACTCAGGTGCGGAAACAGCTTCCTACACTAATCTCTAAAGAAAAGTATTGTGCAAATTCTTTTTAAATCCTTACAATTTCAGATTCGTTAACTACTTTAACAAAGATATTGCAGCCATATACCATGCATACAGAAAATAGATAGAGAAGATTGAAACACATAAACATAAAGATATGCCGGTGGGGAAAAACCTTTCGATAAAACAACCCCACCCCTCCAAAACCTGCACAATGTATTATCTTCAACACAAAGACTACAACACACTTGCAATGCAAGTTCTTTCAGGAGATGAGAGAATAGTAAAACTTATATCTCTCCCATAGAAGCAACATCATATATATAGACTCCTTAGGACCCAAAAAATACCCAAAAAAGGAGTTTGGTGTCCAACCACCAAGACCCATCACAAAGCCACATCTACATAGCTGTTACATGTAATCCCAAGAATAGACTATGACAACTTGTCATAGAATCTGCCAAAAATAATGGTCACAAGAGAAGTGTAAGAGAATCTGTCATACCAACCTATTTTTGGCATATTCTCTTACACACACCAACCACTTCTTCTTGGGTGCCCAAATAGGCCCAAGTCATAAGATGCTCTTACACCTGTCATAGCACATTCCCTAAATAGTTCTTACGCGTCATAGGAATCCATCATGACTGTTTCAGTCATGATCTCCTTATGCACAAGATGCCGACACATCAAGTGGAGTGACACATCAACATGCCAGCTAGACATGCACACTCACACTTAATTTCATTATTTGCAAAAAATACATTTACAAAACAAATAATAAGAATAGGAATTATCCAAGGTTGAGACACCTTATTCCTAACAACAAGAAGAATGACAAGTTTGAACTGAGAGTTTACACTGATGCAGATTGGGCTAGAAATGTTGATGACATAAAAAGTACAAGTGGTAGAGCATTCTTTCTAGGAAAGAGATTAGTCTCATGGGCAAGCAAGAAACAAAATTGCATTTCCCAATCTACATCAGAAGCTGAGTATGTAGCAGCAATAGTAAATTGTTCAAATTTAGTGTGGATCAAGCAATGGGTAAAATGTATGAAAGAGGAAATCACTAAGTTAGTTGTTATTTTATGTGATAACACAAGTGCTATTAATATATCAAAGAATCCAGTGATGCACACTAAGACTAAGCATATTGCTATCAAGTATCATTACTTCAGAGAGCTAGTTCAAGACAAAGAAGTGAGATTGAAGTATGTGAATACAAAGGAACAATTAGCAGATATATTCACAAAAGCTTTACTTAAGGATGCTCATGAATATCTTAGAGGTAAACTAGAGGTGATTCCCCTAACTGAGGCTACCTAGTAAAATGGGAGCACTGCATCAAATGTGCTAATCAGAACATTTGACAAACTGATGTAGAAAAGGTCACACTTTAGGAGTTACCTAGAGTTGTGAGAAGTAAAGTAGAGATATTAATTAGTCATAAGTAAGATGATAGAGAGAGTATACAACATACATAAGTGACATGAAGATATCAATGGAGAAGATGTAAGTGACAGATACAAGCTTTGGCATTGTTGTCAAAGAGGGAGAAGATTCAATGAAAACAAATGGAGTGATACAACACTGAGGGAGAAGATTCAATGAAACCTGAGGGAGAGATACATAAAATATTCAGAGGGACTAATTGAGCAAGCGGTCAGACAAGACAAAAGTTGTGAATCAAAATGAAGCTAAGGATATTAATAAAAATTTGATGCACAAAGATTTTGGATTGTTTGGTAAATCATGTGTTATTCTTGTGGTGTTTCCATCAATGTCAAAGAGGGAGATTGTTGGAAACTACAATTGTTATATTGTCATTGATGTCAAACCTTAACTGGAAAGATAGTTGCTATCTAGGATAGTACCATATCTTTTGATTGATGAAGAGGTTTTAAAAAGAGGAGATAATAAGAGGACCTAAGGAAAGGTTGAGTTATGTGATACTTCAATGGGTACTTGATTAAGTCTGGAAACATAGGCTTAACTGAGCAAAAGTGAAGAAATCTAGTTTAAGCTGAGTGATGTTAGTGTTGACTCAACACCAGTATATGCTGAGAAAATCTACTATTGACTGAACATCAGTAATCATCGAGCGACAGGAAATTACCAAGCAAAGACAGTGTTTGTCGAGGAAGACAAATTGTAGTGATGACCGAGATACGTAGTGATGACCGAGGAGATGAACACAATATTGATTGAGTGTTAGTAATTTACATTTGAAGAAAGAATTGAGAATCCCAGCTGACATAGTTGAATTATTGGGATATGTAAAATATGTTGACATTATTAATGAATTGTATGGAGCATTTAATACATGGTAAATCATTTTCTTATGGATTTAAAGAGGAGTTTGGAGATGTATATAGAAGGAAAAGATGAAGAACATAATGATGGAAGGATTCGATGAATATGACCTAAACCTAAGATCTACAAAGGAGATTAAGTGGAAAAAGATTGATCTACCTAATCAAAGAGGTATAAAGGAAAACCTAATTGTGAGGTTACAGAGTATGAAGAAGAGGTTGATGTTATTGAGTGATAAGTCTAAGCAGAAGACTAAAGGTGAAATTGTGAAGGAGCTTAACAGAGTTGTGATTTCTTGAAGACAATTCTGAGCAGATCAGAGATGGAGATGAAATGAAGGCTAGTCAGTAAATTAACATATGTGCGAAGTGGATCTCTATTTGCAAAGTGAGTTGTATTTTTTCAGATCAGAAACTACTATTACTTTCTAACCATTGTATCAGTCTAAATCCTTTAATCAAGGTTGACCTAATAGTCATTGTATAAATCCTTTAATCAAGGTGACATTCTAATGTAATGTTCTTAAGCCCTCTAACCAGGCCACTTTTGATAGAGTGTTTTAAATCCTTTAACAGGGTCACCTAACAATGTGTATGTAAACCTTTAACAGGGTTGGCTTTTCATAGAGCTCACTTCAAAAGAGTGAAAATTAGTAGCATGTTACAAAGTGGTTTTTCCCAAATTGGGTTTCCACTATAAATCCTGGTGTTATACTTGTGTGAATGATTTTGATGTGGATGTTGTTGAAATATTTATTATTCTGCAAGTTAATTACTTTTGGACAGTGGACTGCATGTTATATGTTTATGATATATGCTATAGAGAGCGAGTTGAATTGTTGATTAGATTTGAATTTGTTGAAGTGCTAGAAATTTCAATTGGTACATCTAGACCTGAGAACAACTGATTCACCCCCCCTCTCTATTGTTCTAAAATCATTCCAACATAATATGCATTGCATGGTGCAATAGGTGGTGTGAGTACACCATGTAGTGTTCATTCCACTCCACATGCATGGGTAGCTTCGACACCAAATATAAAGATTTTTAATATGTTAAAAATAGAATAATACCTTGATTTCAAAATAATTTATGTTAATAATTAGTAACTCTCTAGTGTATATTTATTTGGTGTTTTATAGGGGTTTCAAGAGGCTCAAATGTCCCAAGTTGATGATGCCACATGTTCGGCATTGAATTTGGCTTAGAAAGCTTTGCGGTATCATATTTTGCACAACTCTTATTTACAATTTTAATTGAACCTATGCAAGTCATCTAGATTTAGATTTTTTTAACTTAGATTTAACATTATAAATTCGTTTCTCTTATGTTAATTTTTTTTCTTAGGTTACCCCACCTGGCTCTAGGACATCTCAGGTGCAAAAGGTGTCTTCCAACACAACAAGATAGAAAAAGAAATCCTTACAGACACCCAAACACCAAAAGATAATTTAGCACAATTTAAATTAATTTGTTGAAATGTATTATGATTAAACATGTACATGTAGATTGATTTGAAGTCTTTTTTGTCTATTCTATATATAGAAACAATTGGGGTTTATAGAATTTATGAATGCACCTTATGTTGTAGAGGTTCAAGAGAGGTAAGAGGTAATATTTTCATCTTCATTTTCATCTCCTATTCTTAGTTGAAATCCTCTTGGATTGCATTCTTGTTTGTTTGAAATCTCTAAATCATTCCTCTATAACTATAACATTTTTTTAAATCATTTTTCATACAAGAAATATTCATAGCTTCTTCATTAGCGAAGATGCCTCCTAAGAATACAAGAGAACCATCTAAGGCTCTAGTATACATTTGTTCTATATAATTTAAATATATGCATTTAGATATAAGTATATGCATTTTTAGTTTTTTAGTGTTTGTCAACAACTTTGGGTTACTAACTTGTATTAATTGCCTTTTACCTATTACATCCCCCTTCATTACTTCACATAGATCCTCTACCATTCCATTTCCTTAGGATTCTTGATCATTGAAGAAGGGGTCCAACAAAGAAAAGGGAAGAGGTATATTTGTCTTCTTAGTTGAAACCCTTTTGTCAACCCCTAGTGGATTGCATTCTTATTTGTTTGAAAGCCCTAATTCCTTCCTCTATGACTATAACATCCCTTATCATTTACCATACATGAAATGATTATAACTACATCAATGATTGTGTCTCCTACAAGTACAAGAGAACCATCTAAGGCTCTAGTACGCATTTGTTTTTTAGTCCATGCATTTTTAGTTTTTAAGTGTTTCTTGATATATATGTTATTAACTTGTTTTAATTTATTTTTACCTATTACAACTCCCTTCATGACTTCCCATGAATCCTCTACCTTTCCATTTTATTAGGACTTCTGATCATCCAATAAGGGGTCCATCAATTTTATTACACATCCCAAGAGTAGAAGAAAGACATGAGGTAATCAACAATTCAATTGCAAACAAATTATAGTTCAATATTTAGTTATTTTGGGAAAAGATATCTGATTCAGCATTTGAATTATTCTTGTGTAGCCACGTTCAGAGCCACGTAATTCTTTGAAGAGGCTTGATTATGATGATCCACCATAGTCATAGATATTGATAGAGATATATAGTTCTAGTTGTGGTCATTAAAGGACCAATTTATGTATATATTCAACATTTCAATTGTATATATTGACTTTGACATGGCACATGCCACATTTTTGTAACGCTATTATTGACTTAGCATTTATACTATTTTTGTACATGTACACAATTATTGTTCATTTTCATATATATGAAAGTTGATATTAGATCCAATTTATTCATTGTGTGCATATCACTATACTTCAAAACTTAAATACTATTCGCTTTAGCAAAAGTTTTCAAGTTGCAAGAAAAGTTGTCAAGTAACTTTTCTTACAACCAAATTACCATTAATTTTCATAAAATTCTCTACATTGGTGTTAAAAGTACTCAATTGGACGTAAAAAGGTCCAACAAGGCCATTTTTAGAGATACAAGGTCATTTGTTCACACAGAGGACTCCAAAAAAGGCTTTAAAATTGGTTACACCTTGAAGCATTGGCACATGTTTGAGACTTACAATGAATTCCAAGGTCAATTCACCAAAATAACATGAGAATATACCAAACATGGTTACAAGTACCTCCTTAAGGAAAAAACATACTAGCCATGAGACCATAGATCTTAGCAACTTTTTGACATTAGGAGACACCAAACAAGTTTTCCAATAGTTTCCATTCACTTGGGAACACAATTAAGACTACTTCCTTCAATGAGGTCAATTAGGCCAACTAGCCCTGTCCACCTGAGCTTAAGCATTCAACTCCCAATCATAGACCCTGGATAACATTGGACAAGCTCTTTGGACACCTTCTAACATGTTACAATAGATAGTCAAGGATGACACTATGATCATTTAAAACCATTGATCAAAGGTTGACTGTTACAGGAGTCTTAAGGCCTAATTAGGCCACTTTTGTATAGTGTTTGCCACCAAATTACATTACCCAACCAAACTTGTTCATTGACCCTCCTAGAACTTCAAATGAATCGGCACATATTATGAAGCCAAAAAAGCCTTATTACATCATGAATAGACATGTTGACAACTTTTGTCAACTCAATGGCAACATTTGCACTTAATAGACAACTTGAACCAAACTTTAACAAGAAGACTCAAAACTCATATTCTCACCTTAGACATACTAAAAACAACCCAAAATTACCCTTTTACATGCATAAAAAATGTTGATTTTGTCTATTTGAACCCTTCCTAGTCTATTGGAGTAAATGTTTTGGTTTGGGAGATTGTTTAGAGGGTAGGTGCTTTGTAAAACATGTCTAATTGGCCCCTAAATGCTTGAAATCAGAAGTTTTTGACCAATTTGTTCCAAAACATGACATTTAAAGTTTGATATATGTTAGGTTTCTCCCAAATGGTTATTTGAAAAGGTCAATCTTTTATATCAGAGGTGAGCGTGTTAGAATTTATGAACCAAAAAATCAATTTTGAGGGCTACTAGGAACAAACCCTCATTGTGAAGGAAACACATATCACATTCAGTTCATTGTGGGCACAAACTAACAGCTTGATTTCATCCAGTTGGGTGGTTTTACCCTAGGTCCCACTTTTCCTCTTGACACACTGAAATGCTCAACAATATACCCTATCGATGATGTCCCTTGTGTTCCCTAAGTGCATAAGACTGTTGAACTTTGATGGACAATTTATTGCAAATTTTGGCACTTGTGCATGATCTTTTTTATCAAATAGGTTCATGTTACACCCCTCTACAATAACCTATCTCAATTTTTGAAGACTCAAAGTCATTTTTGCAGGGCAACAATTTTTATGTTCATGCAAACATTGTCAAATGCACGTAGAGCAAAGTTGCCAAGTAGCCCATATCACATTTTTTTATCATGGGAATGAACCAACACCGTGATCACATCTAGTTGGGTGGGTTTACCCTAGGCATGTTCCCACTTTTCCTCTTGACATGTAAGAACGCTCAGAGGCATACCCTACCAGTGATGTCCCTTGTGTGTGTGGACCCCTAAAATCATCCCTCAACTTATTAATTTAATTTAATTTAATTAATATTCCTCTTAGAATTATAGTTAATTTAAATTAAATAATTATATTTTTTATGTTCAACTATCTATTTAATTAAATAGGTTCATTATACAATGGTATTTAAACTTAATTTAAATACCCTCCCTAACGTATTTAATTAATTTAAATACATGATTCCTTCATAAATCCCCCCTTTTTTTAATAAATTCACTCCACACTCTAATATTATATGAAGCTATTATTATTCTAAATATAATTTGAATTAATCCTAAACCCACCTAAAAAGCCTAGTCTACACCTATCATTCTCATCCTAATAAGCCTACCCACTAATTAATCATGTTTAATTAGTCTAAAAAGGTGATTCCTAACTTTTTAAAGTACTAATGAGTTTCTCATACATGTGAGAAACTCATCCCAATGAATCCACCCAACTTCCTTAAATTCTCTTACATCCTTGTCCCCCACACCTTTCCTCAAGGTTGCTCACACGTGTGAGAAACCTAGAGCCTCTCAAAGCTTAAATGCACCAAGTTGACTTTTTGAATGGCATGTCCTTTTTACCTTGTGGCTCCTATTTGGCTCTTATGTGGATGCCACATAGGTGCCACCTCATCCAAATCCTTCCCTTCCTTCCAAAAATCTATAAATAGGATGCCTCACTCCTTGCAAATCAATTTATTTTTATGTAATGTTACCATGTTAGTATTGTTCTAGGATTTCATAGTTTGTTTCCATGCTTAGTTCATTGTTGAATCTAGATATCACATGCTAGTTTAATGGTGAATGAATCTTAGTTTAAATCTTGCATTTCATCCTAGTTTGAATTTTCATTTACACCAATGGTGAAAATTTGAGACAAGTTCTTCATACTCATTCTTGACTTCTTCAACAAATATATTAGCTTGCATTGTAGAATCCATCCATTTTCAAGTAGTCTTAGAGGTATTTTTATTTTGTGTTGGGAAAGTGCACCCACATTCCTCTTTGATACATAGAGTTTAGGTTCACTCCTAGAATCCCTTAGGGTGCACTTGCTTAAGGCCTAGACTTGGCACCATCCAATGGTCCACTCCTTCAACCTTCCAATTTTTTCCACACACTTTGAAATTTCCTTTGGTCATCATTCTCATGACCAAATCCTCTGAGAAATTCAATCTATTTAGGAGATACAGCTCCTCACATCAAGTTGTCTTTCCCTAAAAGCATTCAAAGTCATATACCCTAGCATCTTAGGATCATACCACCACTATTGCACAGATCATTGTATGAGTGCCCCATCATCCTCAAACACTCCTACTAATCCAAATTTTCCTCTTGGAAGAAACATCAAAATTCACAATGTGGTTTTACCCAATTAGACCTATTAGGAGACCTAATAGCAACTCCTACAAACTAGATTTTTATCCCTTAAATCCAAAACTTCCTTAACAAGGGCCCAAATAAATAACATTTATAGTCACCCTTTTGGATCTTTTGTGAAATATCCCAAAATTAGATCTGGGTTTTGGCTTTGACCCGGTCAACCAATACTGGTCCAATTAGACCTAATAGGGCTAATTCATGGGGATATGGTTAGAAATATTCACCAGTCAACTTGTCCTACAAAAATACTAAATTTTTTAATTCTTAATATGTCCAAAGACTCCAAATCCACCACCAATTTGCACCCACACCCCTATTTGGTTCTTATGCAACTCAATCTTCCCTCTTTCCTGGCTTGTCACATCTAAATGTCAAGCCTAGGGCATCACTCCAAAAATCAAGGTTTGTATGGTCTACTCACAAACCAAATGCATCTAATAATACACATAAAATACTAACATTCCCTAATGAATTATCTGATTCCAATGGTGGAATGTTAGGTTATAGTCATTTGAATCCAAAACCAAGGGTTTGTAGGGATTCTAAACCAATCTCCACAAAAACCAATGGATCTTCCTTCTGCGTGCACCAAATGACATCAAACCACTTGTAGAAGTAAGTTAACTCATCATACTATTTTTTCATGATCATGGATCAAGTTTTCCAATCAATGTGCATCCATACAGAAATAGGAAACAAAAATTTTATTCAAAAAACTTGCCTTACAGTATAGAAAACCATTCTTATTTCTCCAAAACTCCCCCTTACCTCATGATTCACCCTTAGAATTATTTAAAACATCCAAGGACTTTTTCCAACCGAACCAACTGATTTTTGAATTATTTGGCCATTGGCTTACAAATGAACATAAATGTTGTCAAAGTTGGATAGCAACTTTTTGACAACTTTTACAATTTTGACATTTTTTTGCATTTGTCACATAGGACCAATAATAGCACCTTAAGAACTTTACAAATGGATCATTTATAATAAAAAAACATAATAAAATGTCTTAGATACCCTTTTAACATGTTTGGGTGATTTTTGACAACCATTGGCCAATTATGCCTTAGATAGGTTACATGCCATACATGGACCTTTAGGTCTTATTACAAAAACAAGTGGCCTAACGAGACCTTATTAAAAAGTTTGGATTACAGAAAAAAAAAATAGAAACATTTCATGAATGACCTTGGTGCTCCTGCACCATACTCCCCTGGATGGAAAGAACTCAAGTCCCTTGAGTTGCCAATTCCTGAAGACTGGTTCCATGCTTCAAAATATCTACCTCTATCATCTAAGTGGCCTCCTAATATGGTAGGTCTTCCCACTTGACAAGGTACTCCTTTTAAGTTCCCTCCCTTGTTTGTTTGATCACTTTGGAATCTAGGATGCACTCCAACTACAAAGGCTTTCTTAGAGGCAAATATTTGATCCAATATTCATCAGCTTCAGTAGAAATAGAATCAGTAGCATCACCTACAGCCAAAGATCCTTTAAAAGGAAACATATCAAAGACATTGAAAATAGGATAATACATGGTCCTACATGCACAATCCTACATGGTCCTATCTTTTTCATAATAATTTTTTTAGGTTGTCCCTTAGGTAACCTCTCTTTCTTCAATTAGGCCATTACCAAGTCACATACTTTGTGTTGAACATCTCTTATTTTAAGGTCTGCTTCGTCCTTCTATTTTTTAGTACTTTTCTCTAGAGTGGCCTTCACTTTATCATGAATCTCCTTCATATTAGTAGCAAAGTCTTCCTCTTGAGAACTCCTCTTATCCAATCCATGGAGATCTTTGAGTTCTAGCACACCTCTTGGATGAAAACCATAGGCAATCTCAAATGGACTCCTCCCTATGCTTATATTCACATATTGATTATAGGTGTTAAGTTTTAGGATCTGATTACAAATGTAGTAATATTATTGTCTTTCTATATTTTCCAAATGCATCGATCTCTTGGTTTTATACAAGGCAAAGACAAGAAGACATGTCTATTCATTTCAAGGGACATGTCTATATAAGACAAGAAGACATGTCTATATATTCATTTATATTAATAATATATATAGTAATATTAATACATATAACTATTACATATATATATTGATATAAATAATCATTCAATGTTCTAAGATAACAATGACTTTTATCTGAGTGAAGCTACATACTTTAACACTCCCTCTTAGCTAGGGAAGATAAAAGTCAGTAATATGTTTTTACAAAACATCAACTAAATAATATCAGTGATCTGTTTCAACATCACATGATGTATATCACTTTCAATAATTGTGATCTGTTTCAGCGTCACATGATGACTATCACAATATAAGTACCGGTGATCTGTTTCAGCATCACATGATGACTATCACCTTCAATATTTGTGATCTGTTTCAGCGTCACATGATGACTATCACAATAGCTAGGTACCGGTGATATGTTTCAGCATCACATGATGACTATTACCTTTAGTACTGTGATCTGTTTCAGCATCACATGATGACTATCACAGTATGAGATCATGGTCATTTTAAGGAACTCAATCCACCATGTAATAATTCATTTATCATGATCTATTTCAGCCATCACATGAGGTCTATCATGATAAAAGATAGTTATTGTAAGATCGTCACCTTTCAATAACATCAAAAATACAAGTGATAATCACTTGGAAGTCATCACTTCCTTATGATTTACACAGGGCCCATATAGCATTAAATAATTCCATTAGTATAATGTTGCCTGACTTTCAGTCACCCATTTTTTTGACAATGTCAGAGTCAAGTCAGGTCTGTTTTGTATCTAGGTCTAGCTTCTCTCTAGGATAGGAGGTCTTTGCCAGGTATCCCTGCAATTGCTCCTTGTTTCAAGCCAAGTGGGTTGTGTTAAAATCTCTTCATTCTGGGTAGGTTGTAGATCCTAACCTGGCAAAGACTTGGTGCTCCAATTAATGATTTTTTTCAAGCAGGATGGTGGTGGAAATCATATGGATTCATCTGGAAACATCATGTGGCCATTCTCAGATTATGCACAGTCAGTTGTTTTCAAAGTACTTCATGGAGTGCAATAAAAATAGTGTGCAAGATCAAGGATTCAACTCTTTGAATTCAAGGAAGTCAAAGATCGAATTGTATCCAGTCTCTTTTGAAAATGAAATAAATTGAATGGTGAAAATTGGGTCCATAATCCAATCATCATTTGATCATCAGTCAACAAGAGTTCCCTATGATTGCAACAGAGATGCAGTGTTCCAAAGATTACAGTCTGGCATATATTATATAAATAATGATGATGAGAAAATTAAAATCTTAGCACATGACCGCATTTGAAAATCCTATGATGCTGAAGAGCTCGATCACTGTATCATATTTTACAAAGCATACCAGATAGTCTGTCATATGTATTATATTCTTCTTGCCCTCAAGCACGGGTTTAATGAGTTTAATTTGTATAATGATGCGGACAGAAGATTGAGAAAGATTCGAAGAGATCAAGAAAATGATTGAAAATGGTGAATATGCAATTGGGTAAGATTTTGTTGAATTTGGGCTTTGCCTTTTTCAGTGTAACAGAGCGGTTGCATGATCGCGTGAGGTAAAAAAATACCATGCGATCATGTGACAATGAATTCTGCTGGGACTCACATACGCCAATAGTGCAACCTGCGTACACCAATAGTGGAGTCCACGTGTACCAATGATGAAGCGGTCACATGATCGCAAGAATTAAACAAATACCATGCGATCATGCCACAATGAAAAATTATAAGTTCAAACCCGAAGTTTTGTGATAAAAGAAAAGTTGATTATTATTTAAGTGACCAAATTAACATGTGCCTTAAGTCAAAAAGGAACCCACGCACATAAAATGATGGGTGGAAATATAGTGGGACAACTTCTCCATTGCGGA
Source organism: Chamaecyparis obtusa (assembly GCA_027943335.1). Lineage (NCBI taxonomy): Eukaryota > Viridiplantae > Streptophyta > Pinopsida > Cupressales > Cupressaceae > Chamaecyparis > Chamaecyparis obtusa. The sequence continues at coordinate 902,997 of BSBK01007750.1, read as the reverse complement.
AAAAACATCTATATGGTGCGGTATGGCAAGACACTACCATGTGGAAAGAGTGGTCACATGATCACATAAAGTAAAAAAGAGCCATGCGATCATACGACAACATGAGTCCACTGACAGGGGTGCATAGTTGGAGGCTTTTGATTGGTCGAGAATCACCGTCTGATGAGAAACTTGTCAAGTGGGACCCGAGACTTAAGGAAAATAAAGAGATTAAAAGTCGACGTAATCCAACGGAGCTTGTATTCTTGCTTGAGAAGATGATCAAAAGATAGGAATTTCAATTGTCATAAAAAAGTAAGTCGAAGGTGACTAAGAACCGAGGGGAATATTGATGATAGATCTCTCGACTGAGGTCACGGGTAGGAAAAGAATGAAGAATATAATCCTAACAATGTTGTATGTTGTAGCTTGCGGTCCAGTAGATGCAACATGGGTTACCACAGGTGGTGGTAGTGATAAAGCTATAAGATCATGCCAAATATTTCTGAGACATTAAAGAAGGTTGAATGCAGTTGTAGATCAGATTGACTGTTGTTTGAAAGATAGTTCGACTCCAAGAAGCCTAATGGATTTGACTTGACAAATGCTATTAAAGAGAAGATGAAGGACTCAAATCGAAGTGTCACAGTTATAATGTCTTTCCTTATTCCCATGTCAGTGATTGGCTTTTCAAATTCTATCATCAAGATGTTCTCTCTTTATGCCTTGTCTTTTTGAATTCTGGAAGTTGAATCATTTCCAGTAAGCATTGTATGTAAACTCTATAAATACTGTGAAGGACATGAATGGAAGGGTCAACAAACTTGCAATTGAAGCAAGGGTGATTCCATTTACTTAGCTATTTTCATGTTTATTGTACCAGTAGTTTTCATTTGCATGTGAATAGATAGAACAATTATATATGAAGCTGTAGTTGCATGATGGATTCTATTTCATGTCTGTGATTACAGTGAAAGTAATTCTATTTACCCGTCATGTATGATTATTCTACTATTCATTTAGTAATTTAGGTGCATCAGAATAGAAAGTACAATTGTATGTGGAACTGTAATTCCTGCTTAGATTCTATTTCATGTTAGAAGTTGTAGCGTAAGCAATTCTATTTGTTGTCCATGTATGATTCTGCTTCTGTTCTCCTCAGTAGAATATGCATTTTTAGAATAGGTAGATTAGATTTGAATATAGATTAAACATTATCCTTGCCTGAATTGTTTGTGTCTACAAGCAATTTGGTTAAAACTCATAAGGAATAATCTGATGATAGATAAAAACATATTCATTGAATATCAAACACAATCAGGGAGCTGTACCTGTCAATTCAGAGGGCAGTGATAGATGACTTACACTGACCCATTTGTTGGTGAACATCCTCTTGTTCTCTCACCTTGGGTGTTAAGAAGAGTCAAAGATTATAAATCTAAAGGGAGGACAAACTGTTAACTAACATATAATAATCAATTATATCAAGTTTACCTTAGAGGTGTTCCACCTTCATTAGTGAACTCCCTCTCAATCACAAAATGACCGAGATTATCAAAAGTTGATTGAACCATATCATTTACCTTCTCCCTCTGAAGCTCAAGTTCATCAACCTCTTGACCTCCTTTTAATTCTCAGACTCCCTCTAAATGAAAATGTCTTTATGCTTTCCTCCTTTTATAATCAAAAGGAAAATGCCCTCTTGGCACCATTGATGGAGTTCAAGTCATCTCTAATTTCCACATATTCTCAATCCTCAGTATAGTTTAAAAATGTTTTCCACCTTACATATCGATTCATAATACATCGTCGTATATCTTTATAAGAAACCACTTAAAGACTTACTTAAGTCTTTAACAAATATTTATCTCCAATACACATATCAACTAACGTAGTATAATGTCAATTCCTCTATATTTTTTGTCCAACGTTCCTTGTCCAAAGGAGACATAATTCAATTTTGATCTTCTTATCCTCCAGCCATATATAATTTTTTTATTTTATTTTTATTTTTATTTCCCGTCATATGTATGCGGGTTGTATTATATTTTTCAGTCGCATATGGCCTTTGCATCATTTACCAAGAGGTGACTTCTGCATACCTATCACTGTAGGAAGTTTTTTTTATTACTATTGTCTAGGGCGAAGAGAAGTCATCGAAGAGAAAGGGAACTAGTATGCAGCATGTTGGAGACTATTTGGCACATGATGGATCAGGGGTGTCCATACCAAATTGTTTTGGTAACCTACGGTGAATAAAATCCATCTTATCCCACGCAATATTTGTTCTACCCAAAGCGAGCTCTGTTCTGACAATAGAAGATAGACTGCTTTGTTCCCTCAACATGAGCCTTGGAGTCTCACAGCCAGCATATAAATGACTCTACTCCTCATCATCAGTAGGCCTGTGTGGCTCACAATGAAGATTCTTTGCCATCGCATATTGCAGAACACTATAATCCTTCGCACTTCCCTATCTTTGATTCATTCATAAATGTTTGCCTGTTCTGTTAACTTTATTACATTTGTAGTCTGGCTCTAATACCATGTTAAGTTTTAGGATCAATTACAAATGTAGTAATATTATTGTCTTTCTATATTTTCCAAATGCATCGATCTTTTGGTTTTATACAAGGCAAAGACAAGAAGACATGTCTATTCATTTCAAGGGACATGTCTATTAATAATTAGTTACTATAAGATTAATATAACTTATATATTCATTTATATTAATAATATATATAGTAATATTAATACATATAACTATTACATATATATATTGATATAAATAATCATTCAATGTTCTAAGATAAGAATGACTTTTATCTAAGCGAAGCTACATACTTTAACAATAGGCATATTCAACTTGACTTATCACCAAGTCCTTAGCCAATCCATGTTTCTTAGTGAGACATCTGAGAGGATTCCCTAATTATCTATTAACAATTTCAGTTTGAACATCATTTTGAGGATGGTAGGTTGATGTGAAAGACAATTGAGTCCCTAGCCTTTTCCGTAATGTTCTCTAGAAATGTCCCTCAAATTTGGAGTCCCTGTCTATCACAATATTGAGTGGAAATCTATGAACTCAAAGAAACTCCTTAAAGAAGAGGCTTGCAATATGAGATGCATCATGTTTGCATTTACATGCCACAAAATGGGCCATCTTGCTAAATTTTTCCACAATGAAAAACACACTATCAAAACCCCTTAGATTTTTAGGAAGTCCTAGCACAAAATCCATGCTAATGCTTTCCCAAGGCCTGTTGGAAATAAGGAGTGGTTGATATAGCCCAACATTAGATGAAACACCCTTTTCCCTCTGACATATAGGATAACTTGAAACAAAATTCTTCACATTTGATTGCACTTTAGGCCAATAATAGAATCTTGTCACCTACTCCAATATTTTATCAAGTCCAAAGTATCCCCTTAAGGTTCCATTGTGCTTCTCCCTAATTATGTTCTCCCTCATTGAACACTTAGGCACAGACAACAAACTTCCCTTAAGTATAAGACCTTCTTGCAACATGTAGTCAGAAAAATCAATATGAAAAGTGTTATAAAAATTTAAACAAATTGCATATGCATCCTTGAAATCACTATCATCCTTGTACAAATCCTTAAGATAATCTATTCCCATGCTTTGCAACTGAACTTCCTGAATTGTGAGCACTCTCCTTGTCAAAGCATTAGCTACTTTATTACCATCCCATTTCATACGTTTAATGGTGAAGGTATATATTTGTAATTGCTCCACCCATTTGATATGCCTCTGATTTAGTTTCTCCTAGCCATTAAGGAATCTTAGAGCATGATTATTTGTAAATATTATGAATTCCTTGGGTAAGAGATAATGTCTTTAATTTTTAAGAGCTTTCACCATTTCATAGAGCACTAAGTCATAGGTTGAATACTCGTATTTTTCCTTATTCAAATTCTCAAAAAATTATGCCACTGGATGTCCCTCTTGGCTAAGAACTGCACCAGTGATGTTCTTTCTAGCATCACACTTAGCTATGAAGAGTTTGTGGAAATCAGGGAACATCAAGGTAGGTAACTTTGTTACCTTTCTCTTCAAATACCAAAAAAATTCTTGTGCCTTCTCTGTACAAGAGAACTTGCATTTTATTTGTCCTTTGATGGTGTTTAAAATTGTTGTACATATATGACTAAATCCCCTAATAAACTTTATGTACAATTATGTCAGCCCATCAAAACTCCTAACATCTCCAACTGATCAAGATGTAGGCTAGTTAAGGATAGGCTCCTTTGAGGGATCTAATTTTAAACATCCTTTAGAGACAACAAAACCAAGGTATACTAATTCAATCTTCATGAACTCACACTTATCCAGATAGATCATCAACCTTTCCTCATGCAAACTCTTCAACACTTTCTCAAGGTGCCTTATGTGCTCTTCCTTAGTCCTACTAAAAAAAAGTATATCATCAAGATAAACAACCATAAATTTTCCAATAAACTCTACCAATAACTCATTCATCAAATGCATAAATGTACCTGGTGCATTTCTAAGACCAAATGGCATGACTAGCCATTCATAGAGACCCTCATTGGTCTTAAAATTTGTCTTCCATTCATCCCCTTGCCTGAGTTATTTGGCGGTAACTTGATTTCAAGTCAATCTTGCAAAAGTAGTAGGGCCCTCCTAGATAGTCCATAAAGTCTTCAATTCTATGCATTGGTAACTGATATCTTATTGTGATTTTATTTATTTCCCTTGATTCAATGTACAATCTCTATTTCCCATCCTTTTTTGGTACAATTACAGTTGGTACTACACAGGGACTAAGGCTTTTCCTCATTAGCCCTTATCTAGGAGTTCTTGAATCTGTTTTGATATTTATTCATTTTGCAAAGGTGTCATTTTATAGGAAGGATTATTGGGAAGGGTAGTACTAGGTATAATGTTTATTTATTGATTATCTCCCTCATGAGAGGTAGGGTATTGGGCATATCTTCCACTACTATACACTTTTACTTGTCTAGTAACTCCTACACTTCTATGGGAATATCCTTCTTCTCCTTAGTCTACAAATCAGAACTATCACTTGGCTTTACTACCAAAGCATACCCCTTTTCATTCCTTCCTTTCATGAGTCCCAAAAATTCCTTCCCACTTACCATCATGACACTTTATTCCATGCCCTTATCACCCACTTGTTCAAGCAAAGGTTCCATCTTGTTCTTTCTCCCATTCTTAGTTATTAGGCAGGTATTCTTCTCCCCATCATGTTGTGCATTTACATAAAACTTCCATGGATGACCTAGTAGAATATGACAAGCATCCATGGATATAATCTCACACAAAATCCTATCCTTATAATCACCAATTTCAAATTCAACCCAAGCCTTCTCATCTACCATGAAATTATGCCCATTATTCAACAAAGAAACCCTATGAGTACTAACATGTAGAAATATTTTTAATTTTAACTTATCTACCATCTCAGTTGAAACAACATTTTCAGTAGAACCAGAGTCTACAATTACCTTTTATATTTTTCCATAGGCCTTTCCTTGTGTTCTAAATAAGGTAGTCCTTTGAGGAGGTTCTTGGATTTGTGGTACCTTCAACAAAGTCCTTTTGATTATTGGGTTCTCTCCATCAAGGTTTGGTGTAGCACTCCCAATAGGCGAGTTTACACTTTGACAATCATCATCTTGAATTAATTGATTCCTCCTTTCCCCTCCATGGGAACTTGAAGATTTATTTGGACACTTTCTCATGGTTTTCCCCACTTGGTTACAACCATATAATCTTCCAATGAAGATACTTGGACCCCTTCCTGACCCTCCATTTATTCCCCTTTCATTGGGTCTTCTTCCTCCTCTATAACCACCACCTTTGGATCCTAACTCTCCACTAGTTACTTGATTACTTGACTCACCATTCTTGTATGTCTGATTCCTTCCTCCAATGTTTCCTCTTACTCTAGGATTCTAGCCTCCTCTTCCTCTATTATTTTGTTAACTCTTCCTCCTAAGTTTCTCCTCATCCCTTGACACCAATTGGAAACATTCATCTACTATTTTAGGTACCACCATATTGATTCCATCCTAAATGACATATCTTAACCCATTCAAATATCGAGCACCCTTCTCTCTTTCTTCTTCATTTTGTTTAGCCCTCATACTCAATTTGTGGAACTCTTCAGTGTAAGTGGAAACATCCAAGTTATTTTTCTTTAGGTTATGGAATTTCCTAATGGTCTAAATCTCATAGTCTACAGGCACAAACTTCCCCTTGAGTAGGGTCACCATTCTACTCTACTTGGTCCCTACTCTCTTTCCTAGTTTCTCCCTTTCATTTTGGATGTAGTTCCACCATACCAAGGTAGAACCATTTAGCCTTGTCTTGGAAAATATAACCTTCTTTATATCCACCACCTCCTTATACTTAAAATAGTTTTCTAAAGCCTCTATCCAATCAACTAACTCATCTACATCTAGTTCCCCACTGAATGTAGGAACCTCCATCTTAGCCTCAATACTTTCTCCGTGTGCTTCCTTTATGGCATTCACAAATGCCTTGTGTTCTATAGGTAATTCTTGTTTTGAAGGCCTATATTCATCTTCATCTTCATCTTCTCTCTCATCCTCTGAGATTTCAATCTCACTATCTCCTTGGCTCTCTCTGACTTTTAGTTTCTTCAATATCTTGTTAAATTTGGCTTCCCACTTCTCTTCTATAGTTTATTCCATCTCCTCCAAATCTTGGTGCTTCACTATTTTGGGACACCTTGTTTTAGCCTGTACTTGATTCTCTTCTTCTAGCATACACTAAAATCCACACCACAAATTGGTTTTGATACCAATATGATGAAGAGGGTGTAGCTTCACTCCTAGAATGCCTTAGGGTGCACTTGCTTAAGGCATAAACTTGGCACCATCCAATGGTCCACTCCTTCAACCTTCCAAAGGTTTTCCACACACTTTGAAATTTCCCTTGGTCATCCTTCTCATGACCAACTCCTTTGAGAAATTCAATCTATTTAGGAGATACAACTCCTTGCATCAAGCCCCCTTTCCCTAAAAGCATTCAAAATAACCTATACTCTAGAATTTTAGCATCATACCACCATTATTGCAGAGATCATTGTGTGAGTGTCCCTTCATCCCCCAAAAATCATACTAATCCAACTTTTCCTCTTGGAAGTAGCATCAAAAACCCACAATGTGATTTCACCTGATTAGGCCTATTAGGAGACCTAATAGCAACTAGTCCTACAAACTGGATTTTTAGCCCTTAACTCATAAAATTCCTTAACAAGGGCCTAAATAAAGCACATTTATAGACACCCTTTTGGATCTTCTATGAAATATCTCAAAATCACATATGGGTTTTAAATTTGACCCAATCAACCAATACTGGTCCAATTAGGCCTAATTGGGCTAATTCATGGGGATATGGTTAGAACTCTTCACCAGTCAACTTGTCCTAAAAAAGGGATAATTTTTTTATTTTCACCTATTTCCAAAGACTCCAAATACACCTCCAAGTTTCACCCACACCCCTATTTAGTTCTTCTACAACTCAATCTTCCCTCTTTCCTTGCTTGTCACATCCAAATGCCGAGCCTAGGGCATCACTCCAAAAATTAGGGTTTGTATGGTCTTCTCCAAAACTAAATTTATCTAATAATACACATAAAATCCTAACATTCCCTAATGAATTGTCCAATTTCAATGGTGGAATGTCAGGTCATATTCATTTGAATCCAAAACCAAGGCTTTGTAGGGTTTCTGAACCCGTCTCCACAAAAACCAATGGATCTTCCTTCTGCGCGCACCAAATGATACCGAACCACTTTTAAAATGAATTTAACTCACCAGACTATGTTTTCATGATCATGTATAAAATTTCCAATTAGTGAGCATCCGTACAAAAATAGGAAACAACAATAATATTCATAAAACGTATCTTATAGTATAGCAAACCCTTCTTATTTCTCTAAAACTCCCCCTTACCTCATGATTCAGCCTTAGAGGTATTTAAAAATCTCCAAGGACTTATTCCACCTATCCCAACTTATTTTTGAATTAGTTAGCCATGGGTTTACAAATGAACACAAATGTTGTCAAAGTTGCATAGCAACTTTTTTACAATTTTGACATTTTTTTTGCATTTGTCCCATATGACCAATCATATCACCTTAATAACTTTACAAATGGATCATTTATGATCCAAAAATACAATAAAATATCTTAGGCACCCTTTTAACATGTTTGGGTGATTTGTGACCATTATTGACCAACTATGCCTTAGATATGTTGCATGACATACATGGACCTTTAGGTCTTATTAAAAACACAAGTGACCTAATAAGGTCTTATTAAGAACACAAGTGGCATAATGAGGCCTTATAAAAAAAAATGGTTCACAAAAAAAAAACAAAAAACATTTCATCAATGACTCCATAAGATCATCCTTGGTTTCTTGCACCATACTCCCCTTAATGGAAAGAACTCAATTCCCTTGAGTTTCCAATTCTTGAAAAATGGTTCCATGCTTCAAAATATTTTCCTCTATCATACAAATGGCCTTAGAATCTGGTAGCTCTACCCACTTGACAAGGTACTCCTTGTAAGTTCCCTTATTTGTTTGATCACTTTGGAATCTAGGATGCACTCCAACTACAAATGATTTCTTGGAGGAAAACATTTGAACCAATCTTCATCACCTTCAACAAAAATAGCATCAATATTATCACCTACAACTAAAGATCCTTTTAAAGGAAACAAATCAGAGACTCACTTTATCTTGGCTATGTCAGAATTAGGAAAACATAAGAAAGAGAAAGTCCCACTACCTCACTTGTCCAAGGTGAAGAAAGTAGCCAATCAAGAGGCCAACAAAAACCAACATCTTATCAAATCAATTTGACATGAAATCTAATAATGTGACAAGTACAAAAAAAAATCATCTTCAACAACAAGCTTTCACATTTCATGAGAAAATATCATTTTAACCACACCTTTTTCAACTTTGGGAGATATAACTAGACCATCACAATCCCATCATCCCACTTACATTATCCATACATCACTATATTTTAGGATCATCTTCATCATTTTAGACCTAAATAAATTGATTGTCTTGATTGACCCATATCCAAACAAAGCCAAGACCCATAAAAACCAACCTTTCATACCTCCACCATCAATCCTAGGTTGAAAGATTTTTCAAATTTTTATTGAGATCCTCATCCTTAGTAAAATGTTGGTTGAATGTTATCACTTGAGAAAACAGTCAATCTTGAGTGGTTAATCTAATGAAACATATTATATTTTACTTGAGATCATCAATTTATCTCCCAGTAGAAGAAATATATCATCATATATCCAAATATTTTGTGCTTGAAAGGATCTTTTTTTAACTAAGGTTTTCCAAGACCTTCATTGATGCTCTTCCCTCATGTCAAATATCCTTCATCCAAGTTCAATCAAAATTCAAAACCTTTGAGGTCCTTCCCTCATAATAAAAAACATAGTCCAAACATTTTCTCCTAGTCCTAAGTCAATCTTTCATCATCAAATTTCCACCTAGAATTCATCCTCCATTCTTTTGAGATCAAATTGTATGGTCATTACCCATTCATAAGCCAAAAACACAAAATGAATATTTCTAGACATGAATAAAGATAATGAGAATCCTTTTGCCTCGACACTTCTTGGAGGCACAGGGATGCCAGAAACCACCAACCAAGAAAAGGAAGAGGTTGAATTCTTCAATCAACCTAAACAAAATGAAATAGAATTGACTTTACAAGTCCAAGGATTCCTCAAAAACATGTATAACTTGGAGATGGTAGAAATAGTATTTCGAGCCAACAAGGATGATATTTTTATGAACCTTTTTCATGATGGAGTTGCAGTCCCTAAGAATTTTGATGACTCTTTACTTTACAACATTGTGACAAAGTCTAGAGCCTCGATCAACATTGCTACAAATTCTACAATCAACACAACATCGTCAAATGAAAAAGGAAAGGCTACTTCTAGTGTGCCTTCTAAGACATTACCCACATCAACTACACACAAAAAAAAAATAGTCAACAAATGAACAAATCAAAAAAATTCTTAGTGTTATGCCTGATATGACCTCACATAATAGAACTAAAACTATAATGAACACATCTAATACCTTGGGTGCTAATGTCTTGAATATAGGTTAAACATCATTATCGCAAATATAAAACTCACAATATGTGATGAAATGCATTTCATCACTCTTCAAGATCTCATCTGGAGTCTTGAAGACATATACCCCAGCAACATCTCATGAAAAAATTCCTTAATTGGCCAATAAAATCAATGAACTCAAGAGTTTTGTACATACCATGCAAAATGGAAGAAAGAAAGAGTTATCTTTTGAGGAGATATGTCCTTACCCATTTGAAAAATCAATCAATATGCAACCATTCCCTTAAAAATTTGAGATCCCTAAATTTGATAAATACAAGGGAGATACATGCCATGTTCAACATCTCAAAGAGTTCTATCGTGCATGTCAAGAGGATTCATACAATGAAAACTATCTAAAGGGAATCTTCACTATGAGTCTTGGATGTCCCATGCTAGAGTGGTTTATGAATCTGGCTCCTGGGTCCATATTTACCTTTGATGATCTTGCAGAGAAATTTTTTGAACAATACTCCTATAACATTGAACATCAAGGGTCATTAAGTGACTTGTGTAACACTAAGAAAATATATGGAGAAATCTTTTCTAGCTTCTTACAAAGGTGGAGATACCTCACAAATCACATGCCTTGGAAAATACCAGATAATCATCTCATTGACATATTCACTAAGAATTTTATACCTGAAATGTCATTCCAAATGAAAATGGTCGCACCTGATTCTTTTGAGTTAGTTTTTAAGAAAGGGAAAACCAATCAAGATGGTCTCTTGCAAAAGGGAACCATTAAACACTATACCCCTTCATCTAAGAATGATAAACCTAGGTTTTGGGCCTAGAATAAAGGGGTATTCAATGATGGAGTGATAAATGCTAAACATGTCAAGAATGTCCAAGTGTCCAACAACAATCAAGGTAATCATAACAATAAAAAAAAATTCACAATCAGAACTAGAACAACCAAAATTGTAACAACAACCAGCACAATCAGAACACTTCAAAACAACAACCACTTAATTAGGGCTATCTATTTTCACACACAAACAACAATATTGGCAACAACAATAGTAACAATAACAACTCTAACCTGCATCAATTTTGACAGTTCACTTCCCTTGCAAAATCACTTGATGTTATCTTTTGATGACTTATTGATCAAAATATGATGGTATACCCTAACACTCAACCATATGATGACATTCAACTCAAAATGGCTTGGTACAAATATAATGAGTATTGTGACTATCATCGCATTAAAGGATACAATAACAAGAAATGAATGAAGTTGAAACATTTTGTCCAAGACCTTATTAACAATGGAAAAATTGAGGTTGAGGGAAAAACGATGTCATTATCCAATACACAATTCAAGATATATAATTAGTCATTCCCAAAACATGATCAAAACAACACCTCGTCATCCAAAATAATGTCGTATGACTATTCCACTAACAACATCCAGGTTTTTTATTCTACATGTGGAATTATAGAATAAAATGATTGTCATGGATTTGATTCCCTTTTTGGTCACATAGAATAATACAAAAACCATGTATACACCCCTAAACTTAAGGGTGTAGATTGTAATTCTACTACTAGAAGAGGAAGAGTTACTATCCAAGTTGTTGCCAATCCACCAGTTACACCATCCACATCCACTTGACCTGCTTTATCCTATGACCTTTTGGCATAATTGAGAAATACTCCTACATAGATATCCATACTTGAGCTTATCCATACATCCCCTATACATAAGGAAGTCCTTGAAAAATCCCTTACCGAGTTACAAGTTCCCAAAAATATCAATGTTTCACAATTTCAAGATGTGATTGGGAACTTAGCCGCACAACAACACCTAGTGTTCATGGATAACGACCTTTGTGGTTCATATCCTCACCATAATAAACCCCTCCACATTGAATTCATCATTAATTCCACAAAGATAAAGAGGGTCTTGATAGATAATGGCTCTAGTTTTAACCTTTGTACTATGAAGATGATCAAACATTTGGGACTCTTTGTGTACCTTATTGATGTCACAAAGACAATCAAAATAAAATCCTATGGTGATAGAGAAAGAGATTCCAAATGCTTTATCATACTACCTCTACAAGTGGGCTTGACCCTAGTTGAAACTAATTGTCAAGTCCTTTATCTTGACCTTCCTTACAATATACTTCTGGGAAGACCTTGCAGGATACATGCTATTGTAGGTGTACCTTCAACCTACCATCAATGCTAAAGTTTTCACATCATGAAAGAGAAGTCACAATTAGTGGAGTTCAAAACCCTTTCCAATATTGCAAGAAGTTGGAAAGTAAACGATCATACTATTTCCCACTAAATGAATTTTTCAGACCTATTACACAGGATGAACCCACAAAATCCTCTATTGAGAAACTTTTGACCAAAGAAGCTGACAAATCACATACTATAGAAGGACCAACATTTGAGGATACTAAAGGAAAATTTAAATTTACTAAAGAGAAAGCTCCTGAGTCTAAGAAGAAAGTAAGGTTCACTAATCAAGGGATGGGAGAGTACAATACTTTATGCATTAGAAAACTCCATATGTCCCCAAAATCCTATGGTAAACCCTAACATATCTTTCCCAAGGGGCGTAAAGAAATTATAGACTACAAGAATACCACTTTTGAACATTGGGGATCCCTTACAAATGAACACATGGAAACTAAAATCCTATCTTGTCTCTTTAGAGATGATGAAGACAAACCTATAAACACTCCTAAGGATAGGTATGTAAGGGCCACCCCCATTGTTGAGAGCATGGGATATCATGGAACAAGCCTTGGAGTGAATGAAAATGCAAGGAAAATTCTTATCAAAGCAATCAATTACCCTCATGGCTGAGGGTTGGGATCCCTAGAGACTAAGGTGCCCTTTACTAAGGACTATTGTTTAGTTGAGATTGATTCAAAAAATGAGGAGGAATACTTAGAAGTCCCTTTCCATTACATCAAAGATGATCTCATTGATGTTAACCATGTCCTATCCATCACCATAGTTGACCTTTCATTCCCCAACCTCCCACTTAAACACCTCGAGCTTATCAATTGGAACCAACGAGATTCATTGCCTACTTTAGATATACATGATTTAGACGAGGTAGTGTTAGCACTCTTTGGCCTAATAAAATTTCAAGATCACAAGAATGAGATATGGTATAATGATCAAGCCTACTTCAATATCCAAGTCAACTCTCTTAGTCACAAAAGTGAAAAATCAAATAAAAATAAAAAAGACAATAAACTACCCATGGTGAAAACCTCTCTGAGGTGTCTTAGGGTGAAGAAAAAAAGAATATAAAGGACCTTTCTTCTATTGAAAATCTTTCTGATGTGCCAGAAGAGGGAGAAGTTGACTTTCCCTTTATGTCTTTACCATAAGAATAATCTTCTATCCTAATTGAAGATACATTAGAAGTCAACCTTGGCACAATAGAGAATCATACAATCACATTCATTATAGCATCTTTAATGAAAGAGAATGGAAAGATATGATTGAGTTTCTCTGAAAGGCACAAATAAAATTTTCATGTACATACAAGGATATGTCTGGATTAGATCCTGATCTATTTGTACATCATCTTTCCGCAGATCCTATGATAAAGCTTGTTAAATAGAAACTCCATAAGATGCATCCACATGTGGCTCTCCTATTTAAATTATAATTACAAAAAATGCTCAATGTGGAATTCATCAAACCTATAGACTATCCAAAATGGGTCTCTAATATTGTACCGGTAGGGAAACCTTATGGGGGTATCCATATTGTTACTATAATTGGTGGCGATGATGATGAAGACTGACTAAGATCTAAGGTATACAAGATAGTAGAAAGAGTAGATCAGTTATTATCTTGTCATTGATGTCAAGCAATTGATATCTAGTTTACCTGTATTTCCATATCATTCAAAGTATGATATAAGTTGAATGAGTTAAGGAGAAGAAGAAATGAGATGTTGTGAAGTTGAATAACTTAATTGGAAAATTGATACAAATCGAACAATGTTAGGATTATGTTGATATAATTTTTTTATACCTAACATATGATTTGGTAAAGAATGGTAAAGAAGATTAATCAAGTCGGTAAGCAAAACAGTTTTGGCTACCAAGTAGGAAATGTCATTCGGTAAAGAGGAAAAGTCATTCAGTTAAAAGGAAGTAAGATTCGGTAAAGGCAAAGGAACACAAGTCACCAAGCATAGGGTTTCAGCCACCAAGCGAAGTTAACCAAAATTCCTTTGAAAGAAAGAAGCTAGTCACCGAGTGAGGAACACAAATCTAAGTCTACGATCAGGAAAATTCAGGATGATGATCTATGGTATAGATCTAAGTGGTAAAAAGAGGAGAAACAAGTTTCAAGAAATTTCAAGTTCCAACGTGATGACAAAACATGTTACCGAGATCTATATTCATTGAAATAGTTTATGAATTTGATTGGACAGATGAAATTAATCAAAATAAAATGTGATAAAGGAGATTAAGGGGAAAAAAGTCTATATAAAGGATGCATTTGTATGAATAAATAGCTAGAAAATTGAAGGGTTATTGAGTCACTGACTGATGCAGTGAAGAAGGAAAATGTTGAATTCTGAGTCAAAAATCTGAATTTGTTGAAGTGTTGAAGCCAGTGGAAAGTGAAGGATTGAAGTGAAGAAGAAGAGCACACAAAGGGTCTGATTATGCAAAGGATAGTTGTGTATTTACAGGTCAATATATTTATTTTTCTTTATTAACATTTGTAACAGAAAAGTCTCTTAACCAAGTGGACTTAACAATCTTATTGTAAATCCTTGTAAAAGGTAATATTCTAAAGAGTGTTTGAAGACCTTTAACCAAGCCACTCCTAGCAAGGTGAAGATCCTAAGAAATCCAAGGAAAATCCCTTGACCTGGTCACACTTAGCAGTGTGTATTGTAGTCTTTAAAAGGATTATCTCTTAACTGAGCATACTTCATAAGAGTATTTTCTTTAGTGGGTGACAATTCCCACAGTGGTTTTTCCCAAAGCTGAGTTTCCACATTAAATATTGGTGTTATATTTTTTGAATGGTTTATGTGAATGTTATTGTTGATTGTTAAAGTTTATTTACTATTGTCGATAAATTGTGAATTGTGTTTGACTGAGTTGACATGGATTTTAATCAGAGAAATTTTTAAGGTACAGAGAATCAAGGATTACTGATTCACCCCCTCTCTGTAATCCAACAATTGGTATCAAAGCTAAGTACTATAAAGAGATAAGTTTGAAAGACTTGAGTAAAATATATGAAGATGTATAGGAGAGAAGTACCTAAGCTAAATAAGGAAAGTTTCTCAACATGGTAAAGAAGGATGAGGTTATACCTATCTAGGATTGGAGATTATGCACATAATCTTTTGGATAATGACTACACTCCACCGCCTCCTAGACCTATGACAGTTGATCAGATGAGAGAAAAGAAGGAACACAACTCGGTAATGATTGAAATTGCTTCCTCCTTGACTGATGTTGAATTCAATGATATTGAGGACTATATTACTGCAAGAGAGATGCCATGGGATAAGCTTGCACTTTTTTATTGAGGTGATCTTCATATACCAAATGATAAGGTTGACAGTCTCAGAGGAAAATTTGATGAGATGAGAATGAAAGATGAAAAGAACATTTCTCAACATAGTTTCAAAATCAAGGAATTTGTTAGTGCCATCATATGTGCTGGTAGATCATTGTTTGGAGAAGAACTGGTAAGTAAAATTCTGAGAACTCTTTCATCCAATTATGCTATCTAGGTATCTTCTATTCAAGAACTGAGATCCATATCGAATAACATTGTTACTCTTGATGCCTTGATTGGTAAGCTGACTACATTTGAACTTAGTAATTATGATAATAGTCTCCCAGCTATTGAAACAATTTTTAAGTCATCTATAACCATTGGAAGTTCAAGAAGAGAAAGAGAGAATCATAGTGTTTCATGTGGAAGTGATTGTTACAGTATCCTAACCAAAGAGAAAGAACAAGAATAATTGGAAGCATTGCTGGCTAAGAGGCTACCGAGAGGTAAAGGAAAGTATAAAGGTAAACTACCTTTGAAATGTTTTAATTGTAACAAGATTGGCCAAATTGCATCTAGATGTCCTAACAATGATAGAAATGACAAAAGTGACAAGAAGGAGAACCGATATCTAATATTTAGAGACTACAAGGACAAAGGAAAGAAATCATGCTACCTAGCTGAGGAAAGAGTAACCGATGATGAATCTGATGACATAGAAGAAAGATTTGAAGTTGTCTATGTTGCTATGAAAGATGATTTAGAAGAAGAGAGGTATGAAGATGAAAAATCTCGTATTTCTCATGTTATCAAAACTGACCCTTGGATAATTGATAGTGGTTGTTCACATCATACGACTGGTGATATTGATAAGTTTGAGAACCTAGAAGAGTATGATGGAGGATTTGTTAGATTTGGCAATGATGCTCCATGTTTTTATAAAAGGAAAAGGATCCTTTATATTGAATGAAAATATCAGATGTGATGATGCTTATTGGGTTCAAGGACTAAACTAAAATTTGTTGAGCGTTGCACAATTGAACAACAATAGTCATCAACTAGAGTTTCAAAATAGAAAAGTGAAGGTTTATGGTGCTAATGGAGATTTGATTAACACCAGTGAATAATCAAATGGTAATTTATTCTATCTTGATATTGCTGCAAAGAGTTTCTTGTTTTTTAAATTTGAGGATGTTTGGTTATGGTATAAAAGACTCTGTCATGTAAATTTTGACAACATTATTAAGGTGAGAAAAAAGAATAGAGTTAGAGATCTACTGAAATTAAGAAAACCCAATAAAGTGATGTGTAAGGAATGTCAGATTGGTAAGATGACCAAATCAAGTTTCTCAAGCAAGTCTTACTCATCTAATGGTATTTTGGAATTAGTTTATACTGATCTTTGTGGGCCTATGAGAATACAAAGTTATTATGGTGATCAGTATTTTATTTTGTTTGTTGATGACTACTCAAGGATGATGTTGGTAATGTTTCCAAATGAGAAGTCTGATGCATTCCAAATGTTCAAGTGGTATAAGGAAAGAGTTCATAAGGAAACAAGTAAGCAGTTGAAATGTTTAAGATTAGATAGAGGAGGTGAATTTGTTTCTGATGAGTTTATTGTCTTCTATAATGAAAATGGAATCAAAAGACAAGTATCTGCACCGAGGACTCCACAACAAAATGGCATAGCTGAAAGAAGAAACAAATCAATGGTTGATTATGCTAGAGAATTATTGATTGACAAAAAGGTTGCACAAACATTTTGGATAGAATCCATTAGTATTATTATCTACACTCTCAACTAAGTACAATTGAAGAAAGGCACAAACAAAACACCTTATGAACTCTGGTATGGGCACACAAAAAAATTTAGTTACTTTAATATTTTAGGAAGTAAGTGTTACATACTGAAAGATGCTAGGAATGGAAATTTTAATTCTAAAGGTGATGAAGGTATATTCCTAGGATACTCCTCAAAGAGAAAAGCCTACAAATGTTTGATTGAGGCTACTAACAAAATTGTGCAAAGTGAAAATGTGAGGATAGATGAATTTTTAGAAATAAATGAAGAAGATAAAAAAAAGGAACCGAAAGACTATCAAAGACTTGTATATGTACAGGAAGGTATTTTGGATAATGCAACTGAGATACAACAAGAAGAAACTGAGGAGAAAGTTGAGCCTCCACTGAGAGATGAAAACACTGATGAATAGTCTACTGAGCCTATATTAATAAAATATGTGAGAAGACACCACTCACTGAGAAATATTATCGGAGACAAGAATGCAGGAGTCATGAAAAAAAGTAAGTTGAAAGATAATACATGTTTGATTTCTGAATTTGAGCCAAGATTAGTCAAGGATGCACTTGGAAATGAAGACTGGATTAATGCAATGAAGGAAGAGATTGATCAGATTGAAAAGAAAAATACTTGGTCACTAGTACCGAGACCCAAGGATAAGAATGTGATTGACACAAAGTGTATTTTTAGGAATAGACTCAATGAGAATGGAGATGTGATAAAAAATAAAGCAAGACTAGTCTGCAAAGAGTATGCACAAGAAAAAGGTATTGATTATGGTGAGACATTTTCCCCTGTTGCTCGATTAGAGGGTGTAATAATTTTACTTGCATATATTGCCTATAAAGGATTCAAAGTTTATCAAATGGATGTTAAGTCTACATTTTTGAATGAAATTCTTGAAGAATAAGTTTACATTGAACAACCTAAAGGATTTGTTGAAAAATCTAATAAGGATATGGTATGAAAACTACACAAGACACTCTATGGTTTGAATCAAGCACCCCAAGCATGGTATGAAGGAACACACTCATATCCAATTGAGATTGAATTTTAAAGGACAAGTGAAAAAAAAATTGTATCTGAAATGTGATAGTACTAATAAGATTTTGATTGTTGAGATATTTTTTTATGATATTATATTTGGAGGAAATGAATAAATGTCTAAATCATTTATTGAAGAGATGAAAAAGGAATTTGAGATGTCCATGATAGGAGAGATAAAATTCTTTATTGGACTACAAATTCAATGAGTTAAGGATTGGATCTACATCACACAATCAAAGTATATCAAGGAGATCCTAAAGATATTCAATATGGAAGAATAAAAACCGGTTGGTACACCAATGGCTACTAGCTGTAAATTGTCAAACGAAGATAAGACAAGGAAGTATATGAAACACTCTATCGATCCATGATTGGTAAGTTATAATATGTTGTTCACAGTAGGCCTAATATTGCACATGTTGTTGGTATTGTTGTTATATTTTCAGCCAACCCAATGGAAACACACATGTCTGCAATCAAGAGAATATTTAGATATCTACAAGGGATTGAAGATTTTGGTCTACTATACACAAAAGGAGGATATTTTGATCTTAAAGTATACACTGATGCTCGTTCGGCTGGAAACATTGATGATAGAAAGAGCACAAGTGGAGGAGCTTTCTTTTTAGGAGAAAGATTAGTGATATGGTTAAGAAAGAAAAAAAGTCATATTTCATAGTCTACTACTAAAGTTGAGTATGTTACTGCAGCTATGAATTGTTCAAACATTGTGTGGATCAAACAACTACTTGAAGGTATGCAAGAAGAGATTACTAATCTAGTTACAATTTATTGTGATAATACTAGTGCTATTAACATATCAAAGAATCTAGTGATGCATTCAAAGACAAAGCACATTTCTATTAAGTATCATTACTTGAGAGAGTAAGTACAAGATAAGCATGTGATATTTGAGTATGTGAATTCAAAGAAATAGATAAATGATATATTTACCAAACCACTACCGAATGATTCTTTTGAGTATCTTTGAGGTAAGTTAGGGGTTCTTCCCCTATCCAATATTCACTAAGGCAAGATGCATGTTGCATCAATTTAAGTTTTCAATAGAATATCTATTTTGTGAGTTGATGCTAGTGTTCACTCTTTAGGTGAAGCCTGAAGTTGTGAAAAGATGTTCATGTCTGCAATGAGAAATCAATACATTTGAGGTATGATTTACTGCCTGAGAATAGTTTTCAGGAGTATGTTTCTTTGGCATTGTTGTCAAAGAGGAGAATAATGCAATTGATTATTAAGGGAAAAGATCTATATTGATGACTACTATGAGAGAGAAGTTTACTAAATTTTGCAAAGGGGGAGAATATGCTAAGAGAAGATTGAACAGTGATAGAGGGATAAGATGTACAAAAGGAGATCAAGCAAAGAAGAAGTCAAAGCTCAGAGGGAGTACAGGACAAAGAATGATAGTGAAATGTTGCCATCATTAATTGGTAGTATGTGTTGCCATCAATTTCGAAGAGGGAGATTGTTACTATAATTAATGATGATGATGATGATGATGATTGACTAAGATATGAGGTATACAAGATAGTCAAAATATTAGATCAGTTATTATCTTGTCATTGATGTCAAGCAATTGATATATGATTTATATTTTGTTGTCATATCATTTAAAGTATGATTTAAGTTGAATGAGTTAAGGAGAAGAAAAAATGGAATGTTGTGAAGTTGAAGAACTTAATTAGGAAATTGATACAAATCAGACAATGTTACTTGATTATGTTGATGTAATTATTTTCTACCTAACATACAATTATATCAAGTCGGTAAAGAATGGTAAAGAAGATTAATCAAGTCAGTAAGAAAAACATTTTTGGCTACTGAGAAGGAAATGTCATTTGGTAAAGAGAAAAAGTCATTCAGTTAAAAGGAACGTAAGTTTTGGTAAAGACAAAGGAATGCAAGTCACCGACTAGAAGGTTTCAGTCACCAAGAAAATTTAACCAAAATTCAATTGAAAGAAAGAAGCTAGTCACCGAGTGAGAAACAAAAATTAAATACGAGGATTAGAATGATATTTAATGTTGAGCTATGATGAGCTAGAAGATTATAATGATAATGAAGAGTTAGTTAGAGAGATCTACGATCAAGAAAATTTAGAATGATGATCTATGGTATAGATCTAAGAAATAAAAAGATAAGGAACAAGTTTCAAGAAAGTTCAAGTTCCAAGGTGATGACAAAACATGTTACCAAGATCTATATTCATTGAAATAGTTTATGAAGTTGATTGAATGATTGAAATTAATAAAAAGAAAATGTGATAAAGGAGATTAAGAGGCAAAACTAAGTCTATATAAAGGATGAATTTGTATGAACAAATAGTTGGCAAATTGAAGGGTTATTAAGTCATTGATTGATGCAGTGAAGAAGGAAAAGGTTAAATTCTAAGTCAGAAAGCTGAATTTGATGAAGTGTTGAAGCTAGTGGAAAGTGAAGGATTGAGGTGAAGAAGAAGAGCACACAAAGGATCTAATTGTGCAAAGGATAGTTGCAGATTTATAGGTCAATATATTCATTGTTTCTTATTAACATTTATAACATAAAAGTCTCTTAACTGAGTGGACTCAACAGTCGTATTATAAATCCTTGCAAAAGGTAACATTCTAAATAGTGTTTGAAGACCTTTAACCAGGACACTCCTAAAAAATCTAAGGAAAATCCCTTGACTAGGTCACACTTATCAGTGTGTATTGTAATCTTTAACGGGATTGGCTCTCAACCGAGCATACTTCAAAAGAGTATTTTCTTTAGTGGGTGACAATTCTCATAATGATTTTTCCCAAAGCTGGATTTCCACATTAAATACTAGTGTTATATGTGTTGAATGATTTATGTGAATGTTATTTATGATTGGTAAGGTTTATTTACTATTTTTGGTAAATAGTGAATTGTTCCTGACCAAGTTGACAGTGAGTTTAATCAGAGAAAGTTTTAAGGTACAAAGAATCAAGGATTACTAATTCACCCCTCCCTCTCTGTAATCCATACATATTTAATCCAAATTTAGATAATACAATTTAGCATGTCAAAGGATGAATTTGCACTCCCCAACATAAACATTATAATGGATTTGACTGTAGTACATAGGATTTTTTCTATCATGGATGGTTTCTCTAGATATAATCAGGTCATAATCATAGCAGAAGATCAACACAAGACTTATTTTACTATCCCTTGGAGTACCTTTTGGTACTAGGTCATGCCCTTTGGCCTTAATAATGAGGGAGCCACATATCAACATACTATGAAAATAATATTTCATGACTTATTTCATGTTATCATGGAAGACTATTTGGATGACCTCCTCAAAAATTCAAAGACAACATAAGCACATATCAATTTCCATACCACAATCTTTGGAAGGTTGGACAAATACAAGGTCTGGTTGAATCCTAGAAGTGTCTTTGGTGTAAAATCAAGCAAGTTGTTAGGATACATTGTGTCTCACAGAGGCATTGAGGTAGATTCAAAGAAGGTGAAATCCATCTTGGAAATGTCACCTCCTACGATA
Source organism: Chamaecyparis obtusa (assembly GCA_027943335.1). Taxonomy (NCBI): domain Eukaryota; kingdom Viridiplantae; phylum Streptophyta; class Pinopsida; order Cupressales; family Cupressaceae; genus Chamaecyparis; species Chamaecyparis obtusa. The sequence continues at coordinate 880,909 of BSBK01007750.1, read as the reverse complement.
CTAAACTAGATATGTAGCCTACAAGGTAGACTCCTAGCAATCCACAGATTTATATCTCAGTTAGCAGACAATGTCCATCCATTTTCACATCTCCTACACAAATATATCAAATTCCTATAGGATTTATTATGTCAAAAATATTTTGAACAATTAAAGTGGTACCTAGATAATCCACTACTGTTGGTCCCACTTGTTCCAAGCCAACCTTTGATCTTATACATATTAGCTACTACAATTGCACTAGGTGCACTTCTTGCACAAATAGATGACAATAGAAAAGAGAGAGCTATCTACTACCTCATAAAAACATTAGTTGGTTATGAGTTGAATTGCATGGCTATTGAGAGAGTATGTGTGGCTATTGTCTTTTGCATGTAGAAGCTACATCATTACATGCTCAACCAAAGACTTAACTCATTGCAAATATTGATCCACTCAAGTACCTATTATCAAAAGTTGTTCTTACAAGGTGTACTGCTAAATGGGTCATGATCCTTAGTGAATTTGACATTGTGTATGTACACCATAAAGCCATGAAGGGATAAGTCATAACTGATCAATTAGAAGAATCTCCTATCCTAGGAGATCATCCTATTGTTGTAGATTTTTTAGATGAATCCATCATGATTATCACCCTGAGTATATAATGGAATCTCTACTTCAATGGATCTTTCACACAAAAAGGATCAAGCACATGAATTATATTTGTGACACCACAAGGAAATATTATCCCTAAATCTTACAAAATAAAATTGGCATACACAAATAATATCATAGAATATGAGGCTTTAATTACAGGGCTACGTAAAGTTAGATGGAAAATTACTAGTCTACTTGTTTTTGGTGACTCTCAGTTGGTTATCAAGAAAGTTAATGATAAGTATCAAACAAAGGATGATAATTTTCTTCCTTATTTCACAATGGTCAAAGATCTAAAATCCAACTTTTTAGAGAACGTATTCCAAAAAACCTTGAGATCCAACAAGAAATAAGTTGACACAATCACCACCATTGGGTATTTGATATCTATGCCATAACATAATCAATAGTGCAAATTTCTTGTTGAAAATCTTATGGTCCCTACTTATGACCAACTGAACTCCAAAATGGTGTGTAAAATTATTGGTCCTAACCCATGGTACCAAGAGATTTACTCCTACCCCCATGATGGGATCATTCCACTTACCCTTACACATAACCAATGCAAAACCTTCATTTGTTGAACCTCTCACTCCACTATCCTTGGTGATACCCTTTTCTAAAAATACTTCGATGGAAACCCTTTCCCAAAATACTTCGATGGAACCCTCCTTAGATATTTGAATTTAGAGGAAGCACAAATAGACTTAGAAGAGGTGCACCAAGGAATCTATGGGGTTCACTCTAGTGGACACGCTTTGGCTAATAATTTATTTCATACTGGATAATATTGTTCAACAATGGAGCAGGATGTCTACCACTATGTGAAGAGATGTGTTCCTTGTCAGTAGCATGGCTATTTAATACATGCACCTGCCCAAGCCCTTCAACCCATCATCACACCTCAACCTTTCTCACATTGGGGTTTTGACCCCATAGGCCAGATATTTCCAAATTCTTACAACAACCACAAATACATCATTTCTACCACTAAGAGTTTTACCAAATGGATCAAAGAAATACCTCTTACTTATACTATAGAGAAAAAGATCTCAAACTTCATCCTAAACTATAATATCTATTTATATGGCATACCTCAGGATATATTCACTAATAATAGATCTCCTTTTAAAAATAAGGATGTCATAGAGCTTTGTAATAAATTCAACATCACCCATCATTATTCCAGCAAGTGTTTTCCATGGGGTAATGGTCAATATGAGGCTGCTAATAAAACTATCCTCAAGATAATAAAAAAGAAAATTGATGATGTTGGTCATGATTAGCACCTTTATTCAAACCTCCCCCTCTAGACCTACCACATCCATCTATACCCCTACTAGAGCCACTCCATTTTCCCTTATTTATGATATTGAGGTTGTCCTTCCCATTGAAATCAAGCTCTCATCCCTTAGAATCTCCCTAAAGAATCTGATCTCTAAAGAAGAATACCAAGTTGCTCACTTGCAAGATCTTCAAATCCTCAACAAGAGATGCCTCAATTCCATAAACCATCTTTGTGTGTATCAAAATTGCTTGCGCTAATGGTTCAATAAGATGATCAAATCCCATGATTTTTAAGTTGGTGATTTAGTCTTGTGGCATAACATGAAGAATCTCTAGAACTGTGAGAAGAAAGGAAAGTTTGAGCCCAATTGGTTAGGACCATTTGTGGTTACATTAAATTTGGATCAGGAGCATATTAGATATCAACACTAGAGGGAGATCTACTCTTTGATCCCATAAATATTCTATGTTTTAATCACTTCTATGCATAGTTCATTAGAAAGTTCTTATACAACAAAAAATAGGTTAAAAATCCAAAAAAATCAGAAAGTCAACAAAAATCCAAAAATAGTATAAAATGATCCTGAAGAAAATCTAAAAAGTAGAAATAGTCCTGAAAAATCATTATCTCGGTAAAAACCTGGCAAACAAGCACCTTCATAATACCAAAAAAATCAAACTTTTATAAAAATATAAAAAAAAAATTAAAAAATTAAAAAGTAAAGAGAAATAAATCCTCTAGCAATGAAAACTTGGCAATCACGCACTCTGGGAAAGTACCCTAGTGAAAACCCATTTCAGGTGTCGTGCATAGTCAACTTGGATCCATTATCTATCAAGTTTACTTTTTCACTCATCCATTCCATTTGCAGATTCCTCCACTTGGTCCTATATCTGTGCAGAAATCCTAATTAGTTTCACCCTATTTTCTAGTTTCACGCATTCCACCATTCACTTCAACCCTTGCGCAACGAAGCATTATCCATGATCATAATAAGAATGCACAAATTAGAATACCCATCACACTGTGCTTTTCCTAGACACAGTGACTGTAGACATCCTTATCAAAATCAATATCAAGATCAAGTTTTTGAGCTATTGTTCCTTTCACATCTATTGTCAGTGAATATCCACTTTGACAATCAAATAATCTTTTCCGTTCAGGATGTATCCTTCCTAAGTCGATCTATCGGTCCTATATCACACAATATCATTCATGGAAATAACTATGGACCAAATGACTGCTTGGTCAGGAGGCCTTTTTGTTCATTTTATCTTTGTGTTTCAGTGAAGCCTACTCATGATTGCCTTGATCTTCCATTGGAATACATGTCTTTTGTGGTATGATCTATTTTTTTGGTACTTTAGTGCATTTATGTGATTACATAGCTATGATTATGCATTCCTAACTAGGGGTAGGCTTTCATGCATTTCCACTCATGTTCCTAAAAAGACTAGGTTGTACTAAGCCTCCCTACAAGTGTGTTACATGGGTTCCATCATGACTGTTTGATCTAATGTATCTATGTTCCTAAATCTACCATTTTTGTCTAAGAGTCTATTCCACGCAAAGGAACTATTTCATCTAGCCTTCCTAGCATGAGATGCATACCTCCTCTTGCAAAATTAAACCAGGGTGTGCTCTCTGACATTAACACAATACAATCCCAAAATCTCATGTAGTTAGGTTGTATTAGTTAGTTTCATACTACATTTTTCACATTGCATTTGTGAGGCTTCCTATTTATCCCCATGTTCTAGCTAAGCTAAATAATCCTTCTAGGTACATGGATACACACAAAAATGGGTCTCATACTAATTGCATTAGCTGGAAGTCACTTCATATTAAAATCTCATTTAGTTGCACTGGTTAAATTACATTTAGTTGCATTGGTTAAATTATATTTAGTTGCATTGGTTAAATTGCATTTAGTTGTATTGTTTACATTACATTTAGTTGTCTTGGTTAAATACATTTATTAATTGCATTAGTTTCATAATTCATCATGTTAATTACATTAGGGTACATTAATTAATATGCATTAGGTTGCATTTTCTTATTACATTTAGTGACATTTTCATTAGATTGCATGATCCATTCATATCATTTAATTCATTTTATTTTCTATATTACATCCACCTATCCCCTACTTCATTAGTTATTATATATTAAATTCATTAGGTACATATGATGTCCATTTAATATTCCATTATATCCATAACATTACTCATTACAAATCATCCCTAATGCATTTATTATGTATGTATTCATCATAGCATTAATCATTAAAATAATCCATCACATTTATTTATCATAAGAAAAATATACATCACATACATAAATATACATCCATAGTCCATCCTACATAATCCATACACCATATATATACATCACACATAAATCATGTATATGTCACATCTCATATAATAAATCACACACATAAAATTCACCTCCATATACATCATCAATCATTATAGCCACAACATATAGTATAAATCACATCACACACATCATGCATCACACATGTATGTCCCATCGTAAATCACATATACATCATAAATACACACACCACATAATTTGCACATCATATAGGGTCAAATCTGCATATCATCATATAGACCAATCATCAAATAATATGTATCTAAATTCCATAGTCCATAAAAGTGTCCATTGTAAAATAATAAAAGTACATAGAATGTCCATTGAATCATACAGAAAGAATATACATCTCAAATATGCATAAGTACATGCACCTAAGTTCTTCTATACATCTAGTCTCATATCATGGTAAAAAAAAATATGAAAATGTGTATCAGTATGATTGGAGGATATCATCAGGTTGACTATGATGATCCCCCTACACCACTTGTATCCCCACCTCTACCCATTGGTGGTATCATGATGACTGATCCTGAGGATCTCCCTATCATCTTTGATACTACCCACTCTGAAAAGAGTGGTGCCCTATGTCCCTAGGGAATGGCTTTTTGATAGAGCATCATATAGTAGATAGCCTCTCTACCTGCTTTGGTTATATATTTCTATGTAGTCATGACCTAAGATAGAAGTTGTGTGGCCCCTAGAAACATATTGTTTGCATTTCATGCAAGCTCACACTCACCCTTTAAGTCTCATCCCTCTGTCTCCATGAGTTCCTATCACTTGTGAGATCATGTACTTGTTATCTTAGGGTACCCACCTCCTGTCTTAGGTCATTCATCTCCTGAGTGTCCCTAACATCTATATCCTGCTCAACTAAGGTGAACTCCCTGACATCCACTCATCCTTGTAGTGTATCCAATGTAGCCTAGGTGCTATCCATGTGTTCCCACTTTGTCTGTAATACGCCCCACTCTTTGTATCTCTTTCTATAATGCTTCAAAGGTAGCTTGTCCCATGAAGGCTATGGGTGGTCCCTGTAATGGTACATGTACTATTGCCAAAGTTGGTCCCTATCCCTATCTTGTGGGATATTGTACCTATACTGGTGCCTATATTGGGGCACTTCCTACTTGTCTATGCACCTCCCCTCTCCTCCTCTCTATGGGTACCCTCTAGCATACCCTCCTCCCTCCAGATAGTCTCACTTTGTTGTCTCCCCATCTCCTATGTCTCCTACATCTCCACCATCCCCCCTCATACTCCTCTCCTCTCTCCTCATCATGGTTGAATCCCTACTGCTCATCATCCTATACTTGTGTGGGATCAATAATCCACACTAGACATTTTGTGATCCACCATTAAGTGTATATAATTGTCATGCATACATCTCTAACTATGTCTCATCTATATATCCAGATCATGTGATTCATACTTCTCCATGAATATCTGGCTCCCCTCAAATCCATCTCAATCCCCCAAAGCAACCCCACCTCTTGTGTTACCAAAGGATGTGGGAAACCATCGAGTACTCTTTCCAGTATCATACCAAACTATCTCCTAACTCATGATGGCATATAGTGAGTGATGTGGTAAACCAACATTCCAATCAACCAATAGTTTTTTTGCATATAACCCATGTAATTCTTGTCCAATGCTCCATCCTCCCCCTCTCATACCTCATACCAAATTATCCACTCCTCACAGGCTCTGAATAGCATCTAAGTCAAAAAATTGCATATCATCGAGTATCTATCTTTAGTAACCCACATATATGGTGTTCCCATAAGTGATAGGTGGTTGATATCAACATGTGGATGGCATGTATCTCTTCATCTTCTCCTATATATGAATGGGTCCTATGATAGCCATGTCCTCCCATGCCCAAATAAGTAGTAATGTGACCCCTGGTCATAAGATGTGTCCTATCTTGTACGTACACATATGGAGGTCATAATATAATTGGCCAAGTATAGTGTACCCCCAACAGTACACTGAACCCTCCTCCTCCTCAAGCATGAGATTAAGCATTATTTCCTAGCCATGTGGAAACCCTCATGCAACGTCATCTGGCACCATATGACCTTCGATCAATCCTACTAGATATAAGGCCAGTCATGGTAATCTAGCCTACATCACCCCTCTCCAAGGAATCTACAGTCAAGACCAAGGTAATCTATCAAATATTTGTCTAAATCAGGTCTCCATGTAAGGCTCTACTCCATTTGGTGAGTACTTTGATAGGAACCTTATAAATGTGTCACATGTCTAATAGTGTGGCAATGCCAACTCTTGTGGGCATATGGAAACTATATGTATATGGGTGTCATCTCTCTAGTAATGCTATCATGAGCGCATTGTGCATTCTAATCCTAAGCCACTTGTGAACATCATGTAACTCACATAGTGTAACTTATCCCTACTCTACACTAGTCAAATTCTCCCACAAATTCATCATATTTGGTCAGCACTCCCTCGATTGAAAGGGATCTACTTTTTCCTACATCCAGTTCAAGCCTATGAGTCAGTCTCTTTTAGCCAAAATTTAGCCTAATCCCAACCCAGATTGGGCCATACTATCCCTAGTTGATCCTTAGTTAGTCCCTGACCCCTCCTAATTAAGTTTTTTTAGTCTACCCCTTGTCATTTGGCCCAAATGGGAGAGACTTTGATTGGTCCATGTAGACGGTGATTGACAGATGCATCAATCTATTGGTGATGGTGATTTACAAATCCTACCTCCGGTCAACTAGTCAACCCCCCCCCCCCCCCTTGATTCCACATTTTAAAAATGGTGATTTGTTTAATCATCATCTCTGATCCCCTTTCCCCATCTTTGAAGACTATTAGAATCCTTAGGAACTGAGAGGGAGGGGTGAATTAGTGCAAAAAAATTATTAACTAATTCAACCACTGATATGAATAACTTCAATAATAACTTGTAAACTATAAAGCATATAACTAAAGTAAACAAATAAAACTAAACAATATCAAACATAAACAAAATCATCACACATGACACAATGATTTTTGCGTAGAAACCCTTAGTTAGAGGGAAAAACCATGGTGGGGATGACACCCACAAGCCCAAAATTGAAGTAAAATGAGTTTGCCTTGTTAGGAGCTTACAATTACCCTTTCTAAGGGTTCACCCTGTTAGGAGTGTTTAGTACCTTGTTAGAAGTACAATTAGATCTTCTAATATCTACCTTGTAAGAGGATTTCAAGACTCTATTAAGAGCTCACCTGGTTAAGGGATTTACAATAAGAACCTGTTAAAGTTCACCTAGTTAAGGGATTTTCTTGTTGTAACTGCTAGGAAACAACAAGTTGAGTGATCTGGATGTAGCATGACTGCTTGAAAAATCCAAGGTTTTCTCTACTATTTGTAACTGTTCACAACTTTGTCTCTATCAGATCTCTGATCGCAACCCTAATTTATTTCACTATCAACCATAACAAGCATCAACCTTCACAACATCAATCAACTAACAACCTTTCCAATATGAGCAGTACCACTTATATACACCTCTAGCATCAAATTAATTAAATTTAAATACTTTCCCATCAAAGTGATAATCTTGAAGTAAAACACATTTTCATATGACCGTGTTGGCTTCCAATAAGATCTCCATTATAATTCTCCAAAATAGTCAAACACATTTTGACTTCTCTAATGCACCACCTTAGATCTTCCTTGTACAATAGCATCAATCCCAAAAATAACACCTCATCAATTCTATAGCCCATATTACACATCATCACAACTACTAAATTGCTTACCAATCTAGAATCTTCCAACTGATGCTCAAGAATACAATTGTTATAACCTGTCTAAATGACTGTGACAACAAAATCTCTCTCACTAATCAACCAAATGAGTTAAGGTCAAAACCACCCTATACTTTGACCATGTTGATAATGTATATGTGACTTCACCTCATAGTTCTTCATCTATCATGACCACTACCAAAGTATTGACCTCTCTGAAAAATGATATTCTAGACAAACAATTTTCCATATTATCGATCACTTAACCTTCACACTAATTGTCTCCTGCACTTCACCAATTATGATACACGATTGATCTGACTTATTTTCCATCAATGAAAACCAAACCAATTTCTTCCTATGATTGCAACCAATATACATCTCCATTCCAACTCTCAATCTCATCACAATGCCAACAAACTCCCCCTTTGGCATTGATGGAAAAAACCTTATGTACCTTGACATATTCTCCTCCTTTGACAATAATGCCAAAGGTGCACTTACATCTTGTCAAAGATTACTTTGAATTTTATCTTTTATGAATCTAAGGGTGTCTCCCATGTCTTCTTCATGTGATCCAAAGAAATAATTTTCTCAAATAAACTTGAAACTATCTTTTCCATACTTTCTAAAGTATTCATGTTTGATAAGACAAGTATCCATTCTTCCTTCACCACATGTTGTTGCATCACCTCCATTTTAGGGGATAAAAATGATTAAATCTAAAGTATACTAACCAACCTATTGTCTTTCTTTTGCTGGATTTGCTTAACATTTTGAGATAAATGCTTCACTTGACTACTAAAAGAAGTAACTAAGATTGAAATAAGAATACGCTAACCAAGGCTCTCTAGCTTCGTTTGAATTTCTACTCGTTTTTGCTTCAAATCTTTTACAAACTCTGAATGATTAGATACTTTGGTAAAAATTTGTCCTTCCTTAACCAATGAAGTCTTAACTTCTTTCACCAATTCTGTCAATTTGTCCTTATCTTTAGTGATCTTATCCTTTAGTTTACCTATCATCTTCTTCTCTAATTTCTCTTCTATCATCTTTACTATTGTAGACTACAAATCTAGGCCTTGATCTAAAATAGCCTTAATCAAGGTGTCCATTTGATCTATAACATAATCATCTTCATCATATACAACTTCAAGGACCAACTCAACTAGTCTATCTCTTGCTTGTCTCATTACTCTAGATTTCTTCTTCTTTGATCTCATATTATCTCTTTCAGCTTTCTTCATTAACTATTCTAAGTACTTCATCAATTTATTAGGTTTCAACTTTGTTATGTCTACTGGTGTGGTGAATATTTCTTCTTCATTTTCTTCCTCTTCTCTCTCTTCATCTATTACTTGCACCAATTTCTTCTTCTTCTATATACTAGACTCTCCAAGACTCAATTTTATTTTCACATCATATTCTTCTTCAACCTCTTTCTGATTTTCTACTTTTTCTTCTATCTTTTTAGAAATAAATCCTTCTAAACACTTCACATGGGATGATGACGGAGAATTATCTTTACCTATTATGTCTTCTATTATTACCTCATCTTCACCGATTTTTCCTTGTTCTACTTCTGCTCTACTAGTTTGTACTTACTCAACATCTTGATCTTCAATGTCTTGCACTTGAATAGGGATATCAACAATAACATCATCGATAATATCTTTATGTGTAGATGTTTCATTAATGTCCTCAATCAATTGTTATTTTCCCTTTTATTTCTCACTAACAACTTTTTATTTCTTTTGTTCTTGTTCTGCTTCCTTCATCATTTGAACCTTTTTCCTCCATATCTACATTGTTTCACTCTACACAATTTGTGTCTTACCAACAATTATATTTGTTGATCTATTTTTTATTCTAAATTCCTATATGTAGGCTTCAACTAATAGCTTTACTTCATCAGGACTCACCTCAGGTCACACTTGACTAATTTCTTTCTCCGTAATTTCTTTGTCCAACAATAATTGTTGATCTATTTTCCCTTTTATTTCTAACCAACAACTTTTTATTTCTTTTGTTCTTCTTCTGCTTCCTTCATCATTTGAACCTTTTTACTCCATATCTACATTGTTTCACTCTACACAATCTGTGTCTAACCAACAATTATATTTGTTGATCTATTTTTTATTCTAAATTCCTATATGTAGGCTTCAACTAATAGCTTTACTTCATCAGGACTCACCTCAGGTCACACTTGACTAATTGCTTTCTCTGTAATTTCTTTGTCCAATGATAATGCAGCTTTCCACCTACCATGGATTGAATCATAAAGATATTTAGGTAAAGTTTGGTAAAGCTCACTAGGATTCATATGAAATTTTTGTAGGATAAATATGATAGCCTCTTCTATCTTGTTCTTATCTTCATCATTGAAGAATCAATATCTTCTTCAAACTCCTCCCATTATTCCTATCTCCATTATGTCTTTGGAAATATAATCAGCACTTGGGGTTTTCTTCTGACCACTCTCTTTTATCTCTTTAGAATCCTTATCTTATTTTGTATGGACATCTTCATCTCATGTAGTTTCCTTCTCACTTTTCTCATCAATGGATTTTCTCTTCCTCTTATATGTCCTCTTTACTGGTTCCATCTTAATTTCAACTTGATTTACTATAGGCTTACTCTTCTTGCTTTTCACTTTTGCATAAGTGGATGGAATGTTGGATGATGGGTCTTTAGATGAAACATTAGCATTATTGGATGTACTTGTTTCATCAGTACCAAATTTTTGTTCAAGGGTAGATAACATCCTTCTAGATTTTATTTCAATGACCAGTTTCTTTAGTTCCATATTAATTTTAGCAAATGCTTCTTCATAAGAACCAAATCTATGTGTTTTCTTATCCAAGGGTTTTTATATTAATTCAATTGCATGAAGTCTCACTAACTTTCCTTCTACTTCATAACCCGTAGGTGGAACCCAATAAGTTCTAGGTTCAACCGCCATCATAATACAAGAATGTGTATCTACTAGAAAACATATATAATCCTTCTATTTATCTACTATGCTAGGATGAGTTCTTTCACACTTATGAATCTTATCTTGGAAATCTTTGAAATAAACCTGCATAATATTGTTAAGATTTTCACCTAATTCCTTGATAAATTCACTTATCTACACAACTACTAGTTTATTCGATGACCAAACAACTTTTCCTCTACCACAGAAGAAATTTTGGATGTAGAAAAATATACATACCAGTAGGGAACCATATTTGAATTACTTCTTCTTGTCTTTCTTTATCATCTCCATGTTTTCCAAAAATTGATCTCTAATCATCTTGCATATATCATACATTGAATCATCTTTCACTATCTGATAAATGACATGGATAGTGCCACCATGAACATTGTTAACTCTACTTGATTTATATACCCGATAACCTATTACAATACATATGAACTAAACTTATCTATCTTCAATGTCATCTAGAGTCATATCTTTGCCATCTTGCCTAGATTTGGTTATCTTAGTAACCAAATGTGTCACAACTATTCTCAATGTCCATTCTAATCCTTGTGCTCAAAAACTAGTAACACTATGAATCATTGTTTTTGAAATTTATTTGGCTTTTCCAAACAAATAAACTAATCATGCACTCTTCTTAACACATAGAAAATTCAGTCGGGATGAAATTCAGTGGGGATTTCCACTACATGTGTTAAACCTTTCACCTGTAGATGTTTGTGTTCATCTCTCAATAGACCATCGGTACATATATTCTCATATTCTTTCTTGATAGCTCTAGCTCCTAGTTCATCAATCTTACAATGAACATATGACCAAACATCCTCATTCAACAACATTCACAAAGGAATGTAGATAGGACACCAGACATATCAATCTACATTTCTTTGATTGGATGAAGCTTCAACATGGGTTGAGGCTTCTCAAAAATGTTCATCAACATAGAGGTATCAACTCTCCTTGTCATTTCAATCAACTACAATAACACACAAATTCAACTACGAACCAGATAGATAACTCACAAAATATACGTTAGGGCTCTTGAAAACTTGATCAAAAATTAGGCTCAAATGATCAAGTGAATGTAAAAGTAAAAATTATAATCACTTCCCTCTATTTATCATTGAGATATAACTGTTATGCACTTCCAATGGTAAAATACTATTTTTCCAATGATAGGAATAGTGTCATATCACTGATTAATGCATATCCATCGATAGGTACTCAAATAGTTATAACTGATATCAAACGGTAAAAGATATATACCATGAAAAATCAATGTGATCACCACATAATCACCAACAAATACAAAAATATTTATCAAAATAAAAAATGATAGCATCTTACACCATAATGTGCATATAGATCTTACCCTTCTTATATCTAGGGGAACAGTAAAGGATTTTTCTTTAAGTGCTCCTCCTAAAAAAATAATTTGCTTAGTTTGAAGAAGAATCCTCTGCACAAGAGGATGGTGACTTCTCTTTAGATGATTTTACCTCTTCTTTTTTATCTTCATGCTTGTCTCCTGCTTTCCTCTAGACCTTCTTCATTTCTTGACCAACTTCCTCAACATCAATAGTCTTCTTTCATTTTTTGTCTTCTAACCGGTAGGATGACCGATTCTTAAACTAATAACCTTTTGTAAGGTGACCAATCCTATAAAAAAAATCATGTCATATTAGTTGACCTCCAAGGTCCAATATTACCTCTCTCAGTTCTCATTCTACAATTCATCACTAGATGAGCATAATTACCACATATAGAACATGTTACATCAAATTGTCTATATCTTCCATTAGGGCTTACCAATTTGACTACAAACCTAGGAACATATACTTTAGACATGCAATTCTCAACTTTATATACATATTTGTTACATGCAAAACAATATCCATAAAATCTACCACCATTGGATCTACTGCTAGATCTACTGCTATATCTGGATCTACACTCATAAGTACTATGACCATACTTATGACAATTGTAGCAATAACCATCAAAATCATAAGACTTGTTCACCATTTTTCTCCTACACACATTTGTAATATGACCATGATTTCCATAGTTATAACAAGTAGGTCTATTAGGTTTCCTACTTGAATTTCTTGGATCTACCTTCTGATCTTGTGACTTCTCAAGATCACATTTTGATGACTCATTGGTTTCAAATGTTCCTTGACCAGTCTAACCAAGACCGGTTGGGTATTTGTTTCTTCTTTGTCTCTTTAATTATTCATCAATCTTTTACATGCTTTCATTATACTGTTTTAGTTTTTCATTTAATTATTTCTCATATTTTAATTCATTCTTCATTTCCTCATTCTCTTCTCTAATTCTTTCATCCTCACTTATAACTTGCAGATTTTCTTTAGCTGTATCATGCATTTGGTTTCTATACAAACTATCTTATTTTTTCAATCTATAGAGTTCTTCATCTATTGCCTTTAGAGTGTCCTCAACAAATTTCTTAGCATCTTCAGCAATCTTCCTTTCACTTTTAGTTGTTCTCTTTCCTTCAAGATATTCACACATCCTAACAAATTGAATTTCAAGATCTCTTTTTAGATTTGACACTTCTTTAAGTTCTTTTTTATTTTCCATTAGATTTGCAATTACTTCTTCAGAATCTTTAGACATACTACCTTCAGATAGTTGTTCAATGTAATCTTGACTCTCATTTAGTTGTTTCATAAGTTTTATTCTTATAGAAAGTGACTTCTTTAGTTTCTCCTTCTTCTCATTGATCATCTTGTGTGCACTCTCAAGTTTCATTTCATGCCTATAATTCTCCATATTCATAGATCTTTCCCTTGGGCTATTAGAATTATCAACAATAGGACTAGCGCTATGATACCAATTGTTAGAATCCTTAGGCATTGAGAGGGGGATGAATCAGTGCAAACAAATTATAAACTAATTCAACCACTGATTTGAATAACTTCAATAATAATTGTTAGATTAGGTGAAAAATCAATCTCCCAAGAACACCTTCATGTATAACCCTGTCACATGGAAGAAGCAAAGCACAGAAGGCAAGAAAAATCTATGGAGGCCAAAAAGCTAGAGACATCATATGCACATTCAAAAGAACAATATCTATTATAAACAATGGATTGAGTTGCTAAAAAATACAAAGAGGGAATCCTTATAAAAGGATACCAAAACCCTAAAGGAGAAAACCCTAAAGAATAATAAGATGCCTAAGTCTAACTTAAGTGTAGAGAATAATAGACTAATAATTAAATAAATAAATTATTAGCTATAATATGACTACTCTAACACCCCCCCTTAAGTGTAACTTAGGGAGAAGCTAAACAACTAAGGACTAAAAGATGCATGGAAACAAAAATGCATGAAAGAGCAATGGGTCCCAGCAACAAGGCCTGATCAGGTGCCCAAGTACAAGAAATAAACTAGATGAAGGAAACAAAGCCTCCAATCTAGGGAATATCCCAGAGAAAGGAACAAGAAAGAGCATGAAGCATCTCTTAAGCATGAAGCTACAAACACAATCAAAAGAAACTGCTGGAACCCCCATTGAAATAGTGCATGACCAGGTAGAGAAGACAAAGTCTGAAGAGCTAATCAATCAAAGAGGTAACCTCCAAAATAGGAATGAATGAGTGTCTATATAGTAGATGAACCATATCACTAAAATGCATAGGTGCCTAGCCATTGCATCTGCCTAGTACATAGGAACAAGAACTGAATATGTAGATCACTCAACCGAACCAAGGAAGCAATAGAACCAACAGGTGAACCCCTCCCATAATGCTGAACAAGGAGAGGGGTGACAGGAACACTGAAATGCAATGCCAGAAACATCTGCAAGAAGAAGAATCAGGAACACCAATAGTGCAACAGAAGTACAAGCACAGGATAAAGGGCGGTGTGGAAGAAGAAGAATAGATCTTCTGGACACACAGCATGGGCTAATGTCATGGAAGGTACACTCACTTGACAAAGGTGGATGAGCACAAAAGGAAAAACATCATAACCCCCCATGGCACTTTATAACTAAGTGCGAGTACAAACAAACACAAGGAGTACAAGATCCCAAATATGAAAAATTAGGCACTTTATCTCAGTGTGTTTACAAAAAAAAGAATGCACCAGAAGAGAAGCATACAATGCTCAGAAGTCAGAAAGAAGAGTGAGCCAGAAGAACAGAAGAAGAGATCCCAGGACCTGTAGAACCCAAGTAATCCACCAGAGTGCGAAAGTGCAAAACTTAGAGGAGAGAAAACCTAGAGTATAATCTAGATAAAAGACCCCTATAACTAAATAACTCACAGAACTAGCTTTCCAATGATATATGGTGAGCCCAAAAATGAGTCCGGATGAGCGAGATATGGCTCCTGGAAGGAAAAAACAACCACAGACTTTGACAAAAAAAAAACATTGTCAAAATAGAAGAGCCAAAAATCCTAACCTCCATAATCAGAAAGAGCTTAGAAAGAGCTTTCTGATGATATAAAGAAGTCCAAAAAAGACCTCTGTATGCTCCAGATAGAGCAAAAACTACGTCAAGAGGGCAGAACCGGCATGATCACAGAGAACATCTGACTTTGATAGCAAAAAAGAGCATCAAAATGGCAAAAACATAAATCCATACCAAAAAATTCAGATCGGGCTCGGAACTAGCTTTCTGACGATATATCGTATGCCCAATTACGATCCCGTATGCTCGAGATATCGCAAAAAAGGCCCAGGTAGCCTTAAAAAAACTCAAAAAATGAGAAAAGGGCCTGCTGATGTATGCTGACATCAACACAAGGACCTGGGGCTGAAAAAAATAAGCCCCTGGTCACGTGGGTGACCAGGGGGCTAGAGATCCGCAGGGGCTGGCCGCTAATCCCCCATAGCTCGGGCTGAGCTCGAGCGGAGCGGTGGGCTGGGCGGAGCGGCGCGGGGGCGCTGGCGGAGGAGCAGCGCGGGCGGAGGGCGATGGGGTTGCGGGTAGAGCCGGTGGAGGGGCCGCGGGCGGTGGGGCCGGTGAAGGGCGGCGAGGCCGCTGGCGGCTCTGCAGAGGGCCGCGGGGTGGCGCCCGGGTGGCTGCCCCTCAAAAAAAAAGTTTAAAATTTTTTTGAAAAAAATCACCGACTCGATTTGCGTGCCAAGTCATACGGCCTGGTACGCAAAAAAATTCCCTCAAATTGCAAAGATGTCCAAAATGGACAAATTTTATATGGATTCTAGGGTTTTTGGGCACTCTGAGAGCAACGGTGATGTCCGTTTGAGCCCAAAATGACCAGAAACAAAGGTCCCCCCTAAATCCACATAAAAAGCTTCTGAAAAACACAAAAACCCTCCTGCTTTTGAACACTTCAATAAAACATGAACAACAAGTAGCAAGATGGCTCTGATACCATGTTAGATTAGGTGAAAAACCAATCTCCCATGCATAACCCTGTCACATGGAAGAAGCAAAGCACAGAAGGTAAGAAAAATCTATGGAGGCCAAAAAGCCAGAGACATCATATGCACATTCAAAAGAACAATATCTATTATGAACAATGCATTGAGTTGTTGAAAAATACAAAGAGGGAATCCTTATAAAAGGATACCAAAACCCTAAAGGAGAAAACCCTAAAGAATAATAAGATGCCTAAGTCTAACTTAAGTGTAGAGAATAATAGACTAATAATTAAATTAATTAATTATTAGCTATAATATGACTACTCTAACAATAACTTATAAACCACAAAGCATATAACTGAAGTAAAAAAATAAAAGTAAACAATATCAAACATCCAAAAAATCATCACACATGACACAATGATTTTTGCATGGAAAACCTTGGTTAGAGGGAAAAAACATGGTGGGGATGACACCCACAAGCCCACTACTGTAGTAAAATGAGTTTTCCATGTTAGGAGCTTATAATTACCCTTTATGAGGGTTCACCCTATTAGGAGTGTTTAGTACCTAGTTAGAAGTACAATCAGATATCCTAAGATCTACCTTTTAAGAGGATTACAAGACTCTGGTAAGAGCTCACCCTCTCAAGGGGTTTAAAATAATAACATGCTAAATTTCACCCGATTAAGGGATTTGCTTGATGTAACTACTAGAGAAGAACAAGTTGAGTGATCTGGATGTAGCACTAACTACTTGATGGATCCAATCTTTTCTTTGTTGTCTATAACTTCTCACAACTCTATCTCTATTAGATCTTTGATCGCAACCCTAATTGATTTCAGAATCAACTATAACAAACATCAACCTTCACAAGATCAATCTATTAAAAACCTTTTCAATATGAGAAGTACCACTTATATACATTTCTAGCACCAAATTCATAAAATTTAAATACTTTCCCATCAAAGTGATAATCTCTTTGTAAAACACATTTTCCTATAACTGTGTCAACTTCCAATAAGATCTACATTATAATTCTCAAAAATATTCAAACAGGTTTTCACTTCTCCAATGCACCACCTTAGAACTTCCTTATATAGTAGCATCGATCCCAAAAATAACACCTCATCAATTCTATAACCGGTATTACATGTCATCATAACATTAAGTATCATCGCAACTGCTAAAGCGCTTATTGATCTAGAATCTTCTGGCTAATGCTCAAGAATACAAGTGTTCTTACTTGTCTGAATGACTGTGACAACAAAATGTCTCTCACTGATCAACCAAATGAGTTGTGGTTAGAACCACACTCTAATTTGACCATGCTGATACTATATCTATGACTGCACCTCATAATTATTCATCTTTCATGATCGCTACCAAAGTGTTGACCTCTCTGAGTACCGATCTTCTAGACTTAACTAATTTCATGCATTACCGATCACTTAACCTTCACATTGATTGCCTCCTTCACTTCACCAATTATGATACATGACTGATCTGACTTATTTTCCATCAATGATAACCAAAATAATTGCTTCCTATGACTACAACCAATATATGTCACCATTTTAACTCTCAATCTCATCACTATGTCAATAGAGACAATGATCGATCGATCATCATCTTTGATCCTCTTTCCCCATCTTCGGAGATGACAATCGGTCAATCATCATCTCCACCCTGACAACTTATATCCTACCTTTTGATCATATGGACACACAATAAATGAAATTTTAAATATTAAATGAAAGATACAAGAATGGTCTTCAAAACTCACCAGTGGTCCCATGTCGATTGGCCACTGGTAGACCCTAATGCACTCTAATATTCTTTCTCTCTCGCTCAGTCGCCATTTCTCTCTCACTTTCTCTTATTTTCTATTGATCATGATGGAAAATGAATCTTTTGAGTCCTTGGCCTATTTGTAGGCTGCCCTTGGGCCCATTTTATGTCTTGGTTCCCATTTTTAATCATGTTTTCTCCCAATCCCTAGAATTTCATGCAAAATGTCCCTCTTCTCATATTTTTTACTCATTTTACTTTTCCTCCACCCTTTTTTCAAGAAAATTACCCAAAATTTATTTTTTGCATCATTTTCTTTAGAGGGCACACTCTCTCACCTAATTCTCTCTAGGGCATCTTGTTTTCTTTTCTTTGATGCACTTTTGTCCTCGATGCTGCATCAAAGAGGGGCAAAATGTAGATGCCTAAATCATCCATGTACACTTATTAATTAAATTAAATTTAATTAATATTCGCCTTAGCATTATAGTTAATTTTAATTAATTAATTATATTTGTTATATTCAACTATCTATTTAATTAAATAGGTTCATTATCCTATGGTATTTAAATTTAATTTAAATACCCTATCTAATGTATTTAATTTATTTAAATATATATGATTCCTTCATAAGTCCCCCCCTTTTTAATAAATTTATATTTATTAAATTCTCTCTAGACTAATATTCTACTAAGCTACAATTAGCCTAAATCTAATTTAAATTAATCCTAAACCCGCCTAAAAAGCTTAGTCTACACCCATCACTCTCTTCTTAATAAGCCTACCCACTAATTAATCTTGTTTAATTCGTCTAAAAAGGTGATTCCTAAATTTTTTAAGTGCTAATGAGTTCATCCTAGGTAAGCCATCCAACTTACTTAAATTCTATTACATCCTTGTCTGCCACACCTTTTCCAAGGTTGCTCACACATGTGTGAGAAACCTAGAGCCTCTTAGACCTTAAATGCTCCAAGTTGAATTTTTTCATGGCATGTATTTTTCCCTTGTGGCTCCTATGTGGCTCTTATGTGGATGCCACCTAGGTTCCACCTCACCCAAGCCCTTCCCTTCCCTCCAAAAATTATATATAGGAGACCTCACTCCTTGCAAATCATCTCATTTTTATCATGTTAGTATTGCTCCAAGATTTCATATTTTATTTTCATTTTTAGTTCATTGTTGAATCTCAATATCTCATGCTACTTTAATGGTGAATGAATCTTAGTTTAAATCTTGCATTTCATCCTAGTTTGAATTATCATTTATATCATTGGTGAAAACTTGAGACAAGTTCTTCATACTTGTTTTTGAGCTCTTCGTCAAATCCATTAGCTTGCATTCTAGAATCCATCCATTTTCAAGTAATCTTAGTCAGATTTGTATTTTGTACTAGGAGAGTACACCCACATTCCTCTCTAAGAGAAAATCAACAAGGCTTGGGTGCCCTTGTTTGGCTCAACAGAGGATATGTTGGATGTCATTGTTTAGTTTCAAGTTTTATGAAAATGTTAGATTAGTTTGAATTGATTTATATTTAACATTTGCATGTCTGAGCTTGTTCCACACATGTAGGGTCTTCATCATATGCAGTGTTCCCTAAGTGCATAAAACTGTCAAACTTTGGTGGGTTGTTTCTTGAAAATTGTGGCACCTATTCATGATCCATTTGAACCTATAGGGTCATGTTACACCCCTCTACAATAACCTGTCTTTTTTTTTTAAGACTCAGAGTCATTTTTGTAAGGCAACAATTTTTTTGTTCCTGCAAAAATTGTCAGATGCACTTAGTGTAAAGTTTCTAAGTCGCCCATATCACATTCTATTAAACATGGGCATAAACCAAGACCTTGATCATGTCCAATTGGGTGGGTTTACCCTAGGAATAGTCCCACTTAGCCTCTCAACACACTGGGATGCTCAACAACATACCCTACTGATGTTGTCCCTTGTGTGTCCTAAGTGCATAAAAATGTCAAACTTTGATGAACTCTTAATTAAAAATCATGACACATGTGCATGATTTGTTTGAACCTATAGGGTCATGTTAGGCCCCTCTACAATAGCTTGTTTCGGTTTTTGAAGACTCAAAATCATTTTTGTAGGGTAACAATTTTTTTGTTCATGTAAAAATTGTTAGATGCACTTAGTGTAAAGTTGTCAAGTAGCCCATATCATGTTTTGCTTGTTGTGGGAATGAACCGACACTATGATCATGTTTGGTTGGGTGGGTCAACCTTAGGCATGGTACCACTTTTCCTCTTGACATGCTGGAATGCTTATCGACATACCCTATTGACAATATCCCTTGTGTGCCCTAAGTGCATAAAACTATCAAACTTTGATGGACTCTTTATTACAAATTGTAGCACCTACAAACAATTTGTTTGATTCTATATGATCATGTTAGGCCCCTCTACAATAACATCTTGGTTTTTGAAGACTCGGAGTCATTTACGTAAGGAAACAATTTTCTTGTTCATCAAAAAATTGTCAGATGCACTTAGTGCAGAATTTCTAAGTAGCCCATATTGCATCCTTTTTTTTTTGGCATGAACGAACACCACGGTCATGTTTAGTTGGGTGGGATTACCCTAGGCTTGGTCCCACTTTCCCCCTTGACATGCCAAAATTCTCAGTGGCATACGTTACTTACGATGTCCCTTGTGTGCCCTAAATGTAGCCATCATCTCATTTACATAGTACACTTGAAATAAATTCCCTTGGTGAATTAGGAGGTGCTTGTAGACCACATTCCTAAGAAACATTGTTAGTGTGAAAAGTACAACATACATGACGATAGATATCATAATACATGAAAAATTCAATATGGACCCTACAACAACATGTAGTATGGGCATGATTAATCTTAACATAAAATAGTTTTTTCATTTCAAAAAATATTTGACTAATTTTAATTTGAGAAAATATTTGAAGAAACCTTTCATAAAATTGTGTTTGATTCATATCTAAAAAGTGTTTTGGATGTGGTTAACAATTTCTAGATCCAATTCTCTTTCTGACAACATCTCTTTGGATGGGTGAAACCCTTGTGTTGTAATGCCAAAAATTTACAATTAATGTTCTTATTGCATCAACAACAAACTTGTATTGATGTGAGAGTCTACCCAAAAATTTCTAAAGAAAATTATTGTTAGCATCCTCAATTTTCTCCTGCCTCCCTAAGGCATTTTGTAATGTTGTTCTACTTATCCTTAATGACTTTCTTATTTTTCTTATTAAACAAGATTTTTTAATTTCATTTCCCATTATGGATGATGTGAGGACACATCGAGTAACATTAGCATCTTTAGTACATGATTTTGAATCAATGGCTTGGTATACATCAAATAGATTTCTCACAATGGTTCTTTCACTTTTATTTTCAAATGTTCTTAACTCCAATATTTTCATTGTCTCTCTAAATTTCAATTTTTTAACCATTTCAACAACTAACTAGAATCTTCTAGTTTGATTTAAGTTTTCAAAATAGTTATTCCACATTATTCTACAAGTTCTTTCAGAAATTTTATCAGGCATTGGCTTCAAAATATTTTCATTGATGTCAATTAGAAACTTTGATTTTCTATGAATAATTCTAGGAGGTGTTAATATTGTTCCATGCTCTTATTTTTCATTAGGTGAACTAGGTGCATTCATCAAATTAATTTGAAATGGTGTATATTCTTCATTTGCATTAGGTGCATTCATCACATCAATTTAAAATGGTATATGTTCATCATGTTCATTAGGTGCATTAGGTGCATTCATCACATCATTTGAACTAGTATATGTTGATCATTTTCATTATGTGCATTAGATGGCATACCTTCACATAATCTACACATACACTCCCTTTGTCTTCCCTCTGCTTCCTCTCATTATTTGATTATTCCTCTCTTGTTCTTTCCCATCGTTAACATCGATTGTCCTACATAATATCATTAATAATAAAAATAACTTCAAGAGCAAAGAAAATGTAATATCATGATGAACATACATAATCAATTACCAAAAAATTTAAAAATTATCATCATTTTGTTATAATCAAAAGTATTAACAATAAAATAACTTCAAGAACAAACCAAAAAATAAGAGAAAACAATAATTTGAAATCATATGTGACAAAAAGAAAGGAAAACAAGTTTGATATTGTCACAGAAAGACATGACAACCTGTTATATGCCCTTGGAGAAAGTTACAATACTATTTTTTAGGTCATTGGGAATGATATTTAGATCAATAGAATGAGTACGAGTCATGCTTAGTCAAAACATGATCTGGTTCTATTGAGATAAATGTGCAATGTTCATATTCTTATAGAACTTGTACACATTTTTCTTATCTTAAAAAATTTATTTCTCCGTAAGAAAAATCCTAAATAAAATTTATGATTTAAGTGAGGATATATTAGGAAGATAGAAGAGAGAGGAGGGAGATGAGCTAGAAGAAGAGAACAAGTTGAGAGAGAGAGAGAGAGAGAGAGAGAGAGAGAGAGAGAGAGATGTTGATTAAGGAAGGAAGTGTTACTCCTAATGAGCATTAATAGTTTTCATTAGTATCATTCAGTCATATAGTGGGTAAAGGAGACAATACAGGATAGTCGGTCAATACACAAAGCCTAGACATCGAGAAGAACACAAGGTTGATCACTATGTTAACTGAATATAATTTTGACTGAGAAATCTTACTGAGCCAGATTATCATCAAGTACCGAGCATAGTAGTCACTGAGAATTCATATGAGTCAAGCACCAGTTCATTACTGAGTGATGAATGCAATATACACCAAGCAAAATAGGAAATAACATAGAAGTTTGGAATGGCACAAACTACAAAGCTAATAGTTTACACCGATTAGAAAATGGTTACCAAGATCGAGATAAAATTTAATATGCATGTAATCATTTAATTGTTGATGATTCCTATGTAATGATGATCTAGGTTATTCATTTCTACCGTTGATCTTAGGTTTTCTAAGATAGAGTCTAAATCCTAATTAGGTCAAATCAGTTTGATATAAAATTTGTAAAGATGTCATTTTGACATGTAAAGACATCTAAAGATCAGACTGGATTATGATTGACAAGCATTGATAGAGCATACAGTTTATCAGAAACAGAAGGCTACCAAGCAGAATTTAGAGAAGAGATCAATCACATTAAGGTGATAACAGATAAGTACATTACATATCTAATATCAGGCATGTTAATTTTCTATTTACAAATCAATCCTACTGTTAATCTTTAACCATTGTTGCAGACCTTAAATCTCTTAACAGAGTGAACTTAAGAGTTCTTTTGTAAATCTCTTAACCGAGTGCACACTTAATAGTGTTGTTAAAATCCTCTAACTAGGTAGATCTAGTTGATCTCATTGTTACTCCTAATAGGGTAAGATAACTAGAAGTGATCAAAATCTTTGTATCCTTAACCAACAACTTTGTTACTGCAGTAGTGAATCTTTGTGGGTGTCATCCCCACCATAGTTTTTACCTTCTAAAAAGGGTTTCTGCGATTCCAAAATACAAGTGTCATGTGTATGAAATTTCAAGAATGCTTTATTGATTAGGTTACATGCATTTACATTTCAGTTATGTTTTGGATGTACGTTAAATGTAAATGATATAGAGGTTAGTGATATTCATGTTTACAAAGATTCAGTTTGAAAAGTTTTAAGGGTACGGATTCATCCCTCCCCTCTCAGTACACATCTTTCCATAATTCCAACAATTGGTATTAGAGCTAGTTCTCTTGTTAAGGAGGTTTAATCACTAAAGAGACAAGATCTTAAGCATGTTAAGTTATAATCTTGACAAGGCTATTGAGAATCAGAAATTGCAGATGTAGATCTACATTGAACAATTCAAGGAAGCCAAAGAAAAACTAAGAGATTTACTAGTCAAAAGGAAGGATGTGGCATTTCGGTATAATGAGATTGATTATCATGAAGAGGAGATAGATTATCCATTTTAGGCATCTAGATCTGGATTTGGTAGCATGTCTAATGCATCTAAAGGAACCATATTAGATCTATCTAAAAAGAATCAACATCTTACTGAACAAGTGAAAGCATTGCAGATCGGTCAAGAGACACAAATGGTTAGAATGATTGATGTCATGAACAATGAAAGATGATTTGAATAAGAAAGGAATTTGGTTATTGAATATAGGAGGAAAATGACTGAAAAATTGGAAGAAAAGGAATATGCGATACTGAGACTCACCAAGCATCATTTTAAAATTTCCAATCAGATGGTTTTCATGAGTCGGGAAGTCAACCAAGTAAACTATGAACTTACTAAGAAATTGGAAGACATCGGTGAATTGAGAGAATAAAATAAAAGATTGAAGAATGAAGTAAAGATTCAACAACATCATAATGAGATGATTAAGAAAGATGAAGAAAGTACTAAAAGGATGGATGAATTCATAAGAAATCAAAGAAGACTTGACAACACTACTAGTTTAGGCTATACTGAGAAGGGAGAGTCATCAAGACAAGCTGAACAAAAGAGTGCTTATGAAAATCCAAGGCCAAAGAAGCTCTCATGCTATCATTGTGGAAAACCAAGCCACACATCAAATATTTGCAGAAGCAAAGAAAAAGGTATTCCTAAATCCACTCCTAAATTTGATGGTTATTGTTATAACTATAATAAGTATGGACATCAAGCACATGAGTGTAGATCAAAGATGAATATGTCACCTAAGAAGCACTATATGGAAAATAAATGTCACACTTGCAACATGCATGGACACATATCAAAAGAATGAAGGACAAAGATGAAGCAAGTCTAGAAATTGAAAGGACAAAACAAGACATATCAACTAAGAAGTCAAGGTAATGCATATACTTGGGATTACAACACTTGGACTAGTTTCATAGCATGTGGCAGGTATGGACATATTGCAGCAAATTGCATGAGAAATCATTGGAGAAGAAGATCTCAAAATTGGACAAATTATGGAATGGCATGCTTGCACTTTCACAAGCTTGGTCACTTAAGCAAAGACTACAGAGATCGAGCACCATAAGTAAATGTTAATACAAATGGAAACACAATTGAAGAAATCATGAGGATAAGAAATAAAATATGGAGAAAAGAAACAAATGATAATGTTGGATCATGCACAACAGTCAGCGACAGCTCATATTTTGGATTAGGTGATTTCACCACCTCCACCTAAGAAATTCAAGTATGGAACTAAATTTCAATCAGTTATATCTTACAATAGTTCCTTGTATCTATTGAATGAACACCAAATCAATATGAAATAAGATGCATTAGGGTATTATACATTTTGAGCATAGAATGTGTATAGTCGGTAAAATAATGATCGAATAAAATATTGTTAGTCGGCGAAAGTGCCAAGGTTAACCAAGTTGAAGTACCAATTGAGCAATAATTAGTGTTAACCAAGCTGGAGTTTCAATGTGATAACTGAACGTATTGGTATTTACCGATTTGTAGTAGGTAAGGCATTTAATGCATAACTTTGAGCGGGAAAAAGAAATCTTAGGTATAAATAAACAAAGATGCAAGTCATTTAGACACACAATGATCAAGAGAAGAACCAGAGTGAATTAAGAGAATTTTAGCAAAGATTTTTTCAAGCATTCAACTGAGATTTGAGTAGATCCCAAGAAATTTATCATCATTCCAAGTAATTTCTTAGCTACCAAGTTATTTTACTAAAGATTTTGTGAATCCCTAAATTTGTTAAGACAATGAAATCTTCATCCAAGTTTGCAAAATCCAAGACTGAAAGTGACAAAAAGGTCACACTGATTAAGTCCACAATATGTGAAGAACCTAAATACAAATTGCATCTTGAGATCACTTCACAAGTTGACCAAACAGGTGCATTTTCTAGCATACCACCTAGGGTTTTATTGGTACAAGATATACGTGCTTATATCCACTGCAAAAAAGTGAAATTGGAGATTTCAAACTACAATCAATATACTGAGAGCTGAGCGAGAATGGAAAGCTCAAGGATGAGCATAAACACCTGGAAGTCAAAGGATTGACAAATGCCCTATATTTATTGAGGGAGTTCAAGTCTGAATGGATTAGGGTTGTACTTAGCTGTGTTCACCAAGAAGCTTATAGGAGTCGAGTGGGATGGTAGAGGAATGAGATTCAACACCATAACTGATCCAGAAATAAGGTTTGGAGCCTATGTCATTTGCTATGAGATTTTTCCATCTAGTAGGCTCAACAATGTCCCATGTAGAGAAATAGACATAGCCTATAAAATTGTCAAGAAAGGTCTACAGTTAGACCTTGCTGAGCTACTATTGAAACAACTAGAAGAGAATATGAGGACCATCCAGGTAGAAAATACCAATACTTGTAAGTTTGGTTCATTACTTGTTTGCACATTTTTCTACTCACAAAACTACTTCCCATCTATTGGTAATGTAGACTGGGATGTCGACCGACAAGTCATCATTCAAATCAATGATTTAATCAAGAATTTAGGTCAGAACTTTGTGACTATCATGGATGATTATTTTGGAAAGTTTAAGGACAGAAAGCACAAAAGGAGAATAATTACATTACAATTAGTTGAAAAGAATAAGGAATATATATGTTTTATGGTGGACACCAAAACCACTTTGATCAAGGTAGTTGAGATAAGAACTTCCTGGATACCTCCAATGGGCTATGAACTTGACATTGACCAAACCTCTAGGTCAATAAAGGCTCTACTGGTCGATTCCAAAGATCCTAAAGCTACTAGGTTTGGAACCTATGAGGAAGAAAAATTAAGGATAAAAATGGATCTAGTTAGAGTAAAGGTTATCAGTAAATCAAAGAAAATGATGGAAACATTAGTGAAAAAAATTGGTGTAGAAGAAGAAGAAGCAACAGATAAGCTGGTTGAAGAAGCAACCGAGGAACAACTTCAGATTGACGATAGTGAGCATGAGGAGGAAACTGAGTCAGATAAAAAAATTCAAGTTGCACCGGTAAAGGCCACAAGGAAGAGGAAATAAGAAAAGACACCTACCCGAGCGAGGACAAGATCCTCTATAACCACTTATTCACCCCTGAAGAAAGGAATTGTAAAAATCACAAGGCCTACTCCTACAGAAACTTATTAGAAGAAAAGAGGTGTAAAAGCCACCACAGAGAAACCAAAGAAGAGGAGAAGACTGATAAGAGGTAAGGATGATATATATTTTGAAGAAGATGATGATCAAAGTCAATTCAAATTTGTTGTAAATAAGAATCAATCCGTTGATAAATTGCTTTAAAATATAAAGGAGACGGGTAGAAAGTAGAAGAGGCAATCATCCACATGATGATTAAATTTAAGAGACTACCTATTGAATTTTTAAAATATATCCCTAAGGAACTTCATGACAAGGTATCATCAAGGTGGACATATGCATTACATACTGAAAAGAAAATGACGGAACATTCTTTAATTTTGGCAATGCCTACTCATCCAGTCACCGAAGTTGAAGAAATGATAAAACAATATGTGAACAAATTTTTGATGAAAGGTCAAGCACTAAACATTTTGGCAAGTAAACTTGAAGAATTTGATGAAAATAGCAAGGTCTTATGGACTAAAATTTTGGATTCAAAGGTAGAAGTAGATAAAATTGCATTAACTATAATCCTTGAGTAGAAAGTCAAAAGAAAAGGGAAAGGGGTACATTCAAATGATGTCAGCATAGCTATAAAAGAGCTAATTCATATATCTGATACTTAGGTATAAGATGAAACTTATGTCGAGGACTTCTATCTGGCTGGATATACTAAAGAGGACAAAC
The DNA here is from genome assembly GCA_027943335.1 of Chamaecyparis obtusa. Classification (NCBI taxonomy): domain Eukaryota; kingdom Viridiplantae; phylum Streptophyta; class Pinopsida; order Cupressales; family Cupressaceae; genus Chamaecyparis; species Chamaecyparis obtusa. The sequence continues at coordinate 852,909 of BSBK01007750.1, read as the reverse complement.
AAGATGCTCCTGAGCAATTAGTAACAACTGGGACTTATGAAGTCTTAATAGAAGATATTACAAATGGAGATCCTCATGATGAAGCTAAGGTTGATGAAGACATCACTATGGTTGCAGGTAATACATAAGAAGACCAACCTAGTGAGGCAGCAAATGTGAACATACCAGGTAATTTTCCAATATTGGTACAAGCAATTGATATTTCTACCCAAGGGCAACCCGAGGATCAAGCACCTGAGCAGCAAAAGAAAACCACCAAAGAATAGGGAAAAGAATAACAAAAGGAAGCAAATGAGCCTGAAAACAAAGAGGCATAAAGTATAGAGCCTAAAACTGAAAAAAAATGTAGATACATCTACAACTAACACCAAGAAAGAAGCCCAAGGACATCAAATTGAGACAACAATCAAAGGGCAGGATAAGGAAGAGAGTGTGTCTAATGAGCAAGAAAATTCTAATCCAGAGACTAAAGCTCTAGTACCATATGAGAAATCTCCCACATCTAGCACACAAGAGAAGAAGAAAAAGAAAAAACATGGTAAGGGTCCAATCACATTAGATGAAATCATAAAAACTCCCACATGTGACCTAAGAACTCTAGACCTAGAAGCATTGATAAGGTATGGAGAATTGTGCACAAGGAAGGCTACACAAGAGAAACTAAGACAAGAAGGAAAACATTAAATAGGTCTTAGAAGATGTTAGAGAAATTTTGATGCAAGTAGTCCCTGATAACAATGTTGATGAGGCAATTCCCATCATTGATCAACTTGCTACTCTAACCAGCCATATAAATTCTCCAAATATAGATGCAGAGAAAAGAATTGAAGAAATAGTTGAGGCCGAGATACAAATAAAGCTACAGTAAATAAAGTAAATTTATCTAAGGTAATAACCGAGATCGATGCTATTATTCAACAAGTTATTAAAATTTTGCACAAATTATGCACTATAGACCATTTCAATACTGAGCTTAGTGAAAAGATACAAAAACTAGATGAAGATATCAAAAATTAGTGAAAATAATCTTTTAACCAAGCCAAATGCATTTTCTGAGCATTATGCTAAAGTTCAACAAATCCTGCGGTTAAGATTAGAACTAAGAAAGGAAGAAGATTCAATCAAAGAACAAGTAACTGAGCTTCCAGCAGAGTTACTTCCACACCTCAAGGTGATGCAACGACATGTGAATAAGGCAAAAGAGTTAGTTTCCACCCCTAAGATATCTATAATAGAGAATATTTTTGATATGCATGCACAAGTCAGATTAGAGAAAATTGCTCTTGAGAATCTCAAAGAGGAATGGGAAAACCTCTTGGATACTTTGCAAAAAACCCATCAAAACATATTCAAAAAGTTGTAAGTACATTTTTGGCACTAATTTCAAAAAAGGGAGAAAATATATGTATATATAATCTTGCATATATTCTTGTATATACTTCACACTAAGAGTACTTACAAAGGGGGAGTTCACATAGATTCACATTTTTTGTTAAGTTCAAATTTTGCATTCGGTACATATACATAAAGTTTTTGATACTAATGTCAAAGGGGGACAATGTTACTCCTTAAGATAATTAATGGTTGTCATTAGTATCATTCATTCATATAGTTGGTAAAGGAGACAAGACATGACAGTCGGTCAATACACAGAGCCTAGACACTGAGAAGAACACAAGGCAGATCACTATGTTAACTGAATATAGTTTTGAACGAGCACTCTTACCGAGCCAGATGATCACCAATTATTGAGCACAGTAGTCACCGAGCATTCATGTGAACTGAGCACCAATTAATTACCACGAGATGAATGCAATATACATCGAGTGAAATAGGAAATGACATAGCAGATTGGAATGGAACAAACTACAAGGCAAATAGTTTACACCGATTCGAAAATGGTTTACTAAGATCAAGATGAAATTTAATATGGATGTAATCATTTAATTTTTGATGATTCCTATGTAATGATGATCTAGGTTATTCATTTCTACTGTTGATCTTAGGTTTTTTAAGATAGAGTCTAAACCCTAATTAGGTCAAATTAGTTTGATATAAAATTTGTAAAGATGTCATTTTGACATGTAACACATGTAGTAACCACCACATTGGAAGACATATGAAGATTAGATAGGGTTATGATTGACAAGCATTGATAGAGCATACAGTTTATCAGAAACAAAAGGCTACCGAGCAGAATTCAGAGAAGAGATCAATCACATTAAGGTGATAATTGATAAGTACACTACAGATCTGATATCAAGCATGTTAAGTTTCTATTTGCATATCAATCCTACTGTTACTCTTTAACCATTGTAGCAGATGTTAAATCTCTTAACAGAGTGAACTTAATAGTTCTTTTGTAAATCTCTTAACCGAGTGCACATTTAATTGTGTTATTAAAATCCTCTAACTAGGTAGATCTAGCTGATCTCATTGTTACTCCTAACACTGTAAGATCACCAGAAGTGATCAAAATCTTTGTAGCCTTAATCGACAACTTTGTTACTGCAATAGTGAAGCTTTGTGGGTTTCATCCACACTACAATTTTTACCTTCTAACTAGGGTTTCTGCAATACCAAAATATAAATTTCATGTGTATGAAGTTTCATGAATGCTTTATTGATTAGATTGCATGAATTTACATTTCAGTTATGTTTTTTATGTATGTTAAATATAAATGATACAATCGGTTAGTGATATTCATGTTTACAAAGATTCAGTTTGAAAATTTTTAAGAGTATTGATTCACCCCTCCCCTCTCAGTACACATATTTCCATAATTCCAACAGGAAAAGAGAGAGAGAGAGAGAGAGAGAGAGAGAGAGAGAGAGAGAGAGGGGGGAGGCTAATTAGGTTTCATCCTGGAATAAATAGAGATGGTGATGGGGGAAATAAGTTGAGAGAGAGACAAAACAAGGAGAGACATGCATATATATCCATATATACATATATTTATATATATATATATATATATATATATATATATATATATATATATATATATATATATATATATATATATATATATATATATATATATATATATATATATATATATATATATATACATATACATATATATATACATATATATATATACATATACACATATTATATATGTGAGTATATACATATGTGCAATATATACTAAGTTTACAAGCATATATTTTGAATTCTACAAAACCCAATCAGATTCTGTGGAACTAAAAACATATGCTTTTAGTTCTACATATCGTGATCGGGTTATGAAGAACTATGAAAGAATGTTTTTACTCTTACATAACCTAGTCGGGTTTTTTAATACTTAGAAACCTAATTGTGTTATGATTAGGTAAGAGGTTTGGACAATGATTCTAAGGATTGGGAGTATTTTTTTCACTCCATTTCTCTCCCTTTACATGTCTTGTGTTCTTCCAATTTGATTTCTCAACTTTCTCATCATTAGTTTTACACATCATCAAGTGGGTATTTCTAAAATTACCACCATAATTTCACACATCTTCTCATCTTTCTAACCATATTAGTTTTTCTATTTTTGGATAACATTAGCATAGTAAACTTTAAATTTCTTTACCAGTGTCTTCATATCTCCTAGAGGCATGCCTACCATTTTCTTAATAAATTTTGTTCTAATTGACCAAATTTAAAATAAATAACATATTATTGTTCTAGACTTAATTCTACACACTTTTTAAAAAAATGCATTTTTTATTATTTTGATGCAAGTTATGCCTAGCACATGAATAGAAACCTTCTCTCACTCTTACCTATCATTCTATAAAAGGGTTTTTCAAAATACTAAGCCTAACTATATTTTTTGTTAAGTGTGCGCCAAACACTATGTTATGTTTTTTCTAAAAAACGTAGGAACATTTTTTTGTGCACAACGGGTTTCTCCTGTTAGATACAACTGAGAGGGCGGTGGATCAGTTGTATGTCCTTAATATATAATTTATCTTTTCACATAAAAACATTAAATGGAAATTTGAAACCTCAAAAGTAACACAGATCATAACACCAAGAATTATTGAAGAGGAAAGCTTGTTAAGGGAAAAACCCTGGTGGGGATGAAACTCACAATATAATGCACTAGTAATAAATTATTATAGTTACAAGACCTTTCCCTTTTAGGAGAAGATAAATACAACTAGTACAAAGTCCCTGTTAAAGGAGAGACTCTTTTCTTTGAGTCAGCAACCCTATTAGGAGTTGATAAGGTGAGATTTTTTTTGCTCGGAGCAACTTGGCCAATGTGAAGGTTATATCCACCTTTTGAAGGTTAAACCCACCTTCTGGAACCACTTTCCAAATGTAAGTATATAAATATACTAATAACTGATAATGAACTAACTAACAACAACTCCTTTTCTAAAATAGTTCTAATGAAGTACAATAATCACAATGCCTTCTCTACATCCAACAGTCCTCACATCCACACCTTATCATCCACACCTTCATATCCACACCTTCTCATCACTTGTTTCACTCATTTATACAAGATACAAATGATTTATTAGGTCTGCACCAAATTGGACTTTCCTAATAATAATGATTACATAAAATCTTTTCAAGATACACACGAGATCTTAGAAAATAAAATAACAAACATCAGTCGGCCAACATACTCCATTATCCACAAATTACCTTTGCACAAGGTAGAACATGCCACATCCCATAGGTCAGCACCAAATAAGACCTTACAAGAATATATCTTTAATTCTACAAAACCTGATCAGATTATGTGGAACTAAAAACATATGCTTTTAGTTCTACATAACGTGATCGGGTTATGAAGAACTATGAAAGAATGTTTTTACTCTCACATAACCCAGTCGGGTTTTTTAATACTTAGAAACTTAATTGCGTTATGATTAGGTAAGAGGTTGGGACAATGAATCTAAGGATTGGGAGTATTTTTTTCACTCCATTTCTCTCCCTTTACATGTCTTGTGTTCTTCCAATTTGATTTCTCAACTTCCTCATCATTAGTTTTACACATCATCAAGTTGGTATTTCTAAAATTACCACCATAATTTCACACATCTTCTCATCTTTCTAACCATATTAGTTTTTTATTTTTGGATAACATTAGCATAGTAAATTTTTATTTTTATTTACCAGTGTCTTCATAGCTCCTAGAGACATGTCTACCATTTTCTTAATAAATTTTGTTCTAATTGACCAAATTTAAAATAAATAACATATTATTGTTCTAGACTTGATTCTACACACTTTTAAAAAATGCATTTTCATTTATTTTGATGCAAATTATGCCTAGCACATGAATAGAAACCTGCTCTCACTCTTACCTATCATTCTACAAAATGGTTTTTCAAAATACTACCTAACTATATCTTTTGTGAAGTGTGCGCCAAACACTATGTTATGTTTTTTTCTAAAAAACATAGGAACATTTTTTTGTGCACAACGGGTTTCTCCTATTAGATACAACTGAGAGGGGGGGTGGATTAGTTGTATGTCCTTAATATAAAATTTATCTTTTCACATAAAAACATTAAATGAAAATTTGAAACCTCAAAAGTAACACATATCAGAACACCAAGAATTATTGTCGAGGAAACCTTGTTAAGGGAAAAACCCTAGTGGGGATGAAACTCACAATATAATGCACTAGTAATAAATTATCACAGTTACAAGACCTTTCCCTTTTAGGAGAAGATAAATACAACCATTACAAATTCCTTGTTAAAGGAGAGACTCTTTTCTTTGAGTCAACAACCCTATTAGGATTTGATAAGGTGATATTTTCTTCACTCGGAGCAACTTGCCCAATGTGAAGGTTATATCCACCTTTTGAAGGTTAAACCCACCTTCTAGAACCACTTTCCAAATGTAAGTATATAAATATACTGATAACTGATAATGAACTGGCTAACAACAACTCCTTTTCTAAAATAGTTCCAATGAAGTACAATAATCACAATGCCTTCTCTACATCCAATAGTCCTCACATCCACACCTTCTCATCACTTGTTTCACTCCTTTATACAAGATACTAATGATCTATTAGGTCTGCACCAAATTGGACTTTCCTAATAATAATGATTACATACAATCTTTTCAAGATACACATGGGATCTTGGAAAATAAAATAACAAACAACAGTCGGCCAACATACTTCATAATCCACAAATTATCTTCGTACAAGGTAGAACACACCACATCCCATAGGTCAGAACCAAATAAGACCAAGGTCACACACTACAGCTAACATCACCAAGAGAATGGAGATGAAGGAATAAGGGAAATTATTCCTCAATGAGTCTTCTATCATATCCTAAACACACATAACATGAATCCATCTCGCATCCAAGTAAACATAGAAATTCAAAGACTAACTCTGCCACAAACCTTTATTTTTGTTCCTATGACTAGTTTGTACCAAAACTATTGTAACTTATTCCTCTAATTAAATTATTGCATGTGATCTTAGATATAATATCTAAACTCCTTCTGAAACATACATCCAAGCGCGTAGAGTCAAACATATCATACATATCCCATACAACTATGATGATTTTGCTTGTTCCTATCCTAACCATTTTTACTGCAACATCAGATACAATAAATCTTTGAAACATATGTTGACATCAATGACAAAACATGTCAAGAAACAATTCCAACAATCTCCCCCTTTGGCATTGATGGCAACATATGAGAAAAACCATCAACCCAATAACCATATCAATATCCTCTAAACAACTCCCCCTAAACTAGTAAGAGTTTTTTCTTGTATTTCTCCCCCTTTGACATCAATGAAAAAGGGTTACTTTTCCTTGTAAATATCCCACCACTGCAAGGTTTATATTTTTCAATTCTTCATGCCTAAAAATAGGTTCCAAATCACCTAGATAAGTGTTGTTATGTCCTGCGATCACTCCCCCTGAGGAGTTCATCTAGGCATCAAGTCCAGTGAAGAATACAAATCTAATAGCTATTGGACTGATGCATTCTTGCATCATCCAGTTCTTGCATGGAGGGGTTTTCACCCCAAGTATACCTCTGAGATACTCAAAGGATCTTTTAGAAAAGGTTTGGTGAATATATTTGCTAATTGATCCTTTGTACTGACATACTCAACTATGACTTCCTTTTCTCCAACTTTTTCTCCTAGATAATGATATTTTATTGAAATATGTTTGGTTTTTCAGTGCATAATAGGATTTTTTTACATATTAATTGTGCTTGTATTGTCACAATGCATCACAACTAGCTCTTCAAAGCTTATTCCAATATCATTTAGTATTTTTTTCATCCAAACAACCTGTGAATAATTTAAAGTAGCAACCACATGCTCTGATTCAATAGTAGATTAAGCAACACAATCCTACTTATTGCTTAACCAAGAGACTAACCTCTTTCCAAGGAAGAATGTACCACCACTGGTGCTCTTACTTTCATCAATACATTCTTCCCAATCCACGTTAATGTATGCATGTAGGGTAAATTCATATGACTTAACATACCACAACCCAAATTCCAATGTACCTTTCAAATACCTAAATATCATTTTTACTACTACATAGTGAGTCTCTTTTGGATATGCTTGAAACCTCACAAAAATTCCAACTGCATTTGCAATATTTGGTCTGGTATGCGTTAAATATTGTAATCCTCCAATCATGAATCTATATTTTTTTTGATAGACACTTTGAGTTTCATCATTTTTTGTAAGCTTCCACCCAGTAATCATAGGTTTTCCAATAGGTTTACAATCTTCCATCCCAAAAAAATTCAGTAACTCCTTTAGATACTTGGTTTGAGACATGGAAATTCCATGTTTGCTTTGTGTAATTTGCAAACCAAGAAATAATTTCATTTCACCAATCATACACATTTCAAATTCATCTTTCATTTCTTCAGCAAATTTATTTCTCATTTCATCATTTCCCTCAAAAATAATATCATCCACAAATACTTCTATTATCAAGATTCCATCATTGCTAGTTCTCAAATATAAATTACTATCTACACTACCTTTCCTAAAACCAAGATGTAATAAATATATGTCAAGTCGTGCATACCATGCTATGGGAGCTCGCTTCAGTCCATACATATCCTTTTTCAACCTACAAACCATGTATTTGTCATCTTTCAAGGGATAACCATCAAGCTACTCAACGTAGACCTATTCTTCTAGATCCTCATTCAAGAATGAAAATTTCACATCCATTTGATACACTTTGAAGTCCTTGTAGGAAAAAAAAGGCAAGAAATAGTCTTACCTCCTCCAACCTATCCACAGGTGCAAAAGTTTCTTCGAAGTCTATTTCTTTTTGTTGTGAGTAGCCCTTAGAGACCAATCTTGCTTTGTTCCTTATAAATTTGCCATCCTCATTCATTTTGTTTCTAAATAACCATTTAGTTCCAATTACATTTTTTCCTTTAGGTCTAGGAATTAATTCCCAAGTTTTGTTCTTTATTATCAGATCCAATTCTTTTTTCATTGCATTAACCCATGATTCATATTTATAAGCCTCATTAATAGATTTAGGTCCCACTTGTTCAATTGGACATAATTCCTCTCTAGTTTTACACCTACTTAGGATGCCTTTATTCCTATCCCCAATAATATGATTTTCAAGATGATTTCTTGATACATACCTTGGAGTTTTAGGAGATTCTAATTGTTCACTCAAACATATATATTTATCATTGTCAGATTCAACTAACTCTTCTTCTTCAATAGTCTTTTCTGAGTTTTGGTCACAAATTCTTTCTTGAACTTGAAACTTCTCATCAATTCTTACATTAATGCTCTCAACCATCTTTCTCAATATCAAGTTAAAACATTTGTAAGCTTTAATTTTGGTAGAATAACCAAGAAATATACATTCATCACTTCTTGAATCAAACTTACCTACCTCATCATCTCTTTTGATAAAGCATTTGCTACCAAACATTCTCAAATATTTCACAGTAGGAGTATAACCAAACCAAACTTCATAGGGTGTTTTAGTATTACCTTTCCTGATTTGAATCATTTTCAATGTGTAAACTATAGTATTGATTTCTTCTCTCCAATGTACATCTGATACATTTCCTTCAATCATCATTGTTCTAGCAGCATCCAGTATAGTTTTGTTCCTTCTTTCTACAATTCCATTTTTCTATGGAGTCCTAAGAGCAAAAGTCTTCTTGTATATCCCATGTTCTTTGTAGTATGAATTAAATGCAACAAATGTAAACTATCCTCCTCTATTTGACCTCAAATATTTTATCTTCAAACCTGATTAATTTTCTACTTTTGCCTTGTAGATCTTGAACTTGTCAAATGCCTCTGATTTTCTTTAAGAAAAGAAATCCACATCATTTTGGAATGATCATCAACAAATAGTATGAAGTACCTTTCACCATAAGAATATCCAGTCCTTATAGGACGATAGAGATCTTTATGCACCAGATCTAGCTTCCCTTTAGTACTGAATGACTTGCTCTGAAAAACTCCCCTTTGTTTTCTTTCCCATTACACATTCTTTGTACATAGAGTTAGAGGGCTTCACATTTTTTGGTAAATCCCTAACTGTGTTGATGTTACTTACCTTCACAATGTTATCAAAATTCACATGACAAAATACTCTATGTCATAGCCAACATTCATCAACCTGCGCAACATCTTGCTTCTGTGGTATTCAACTAAAATATGTTACCTCTTGTCTTTGTTCCTGATACAATCAAGTTTCCCTTTTATCCTCTGATATTGCATGACCCATTTCTGAACTGCAACCGATAACCTTTATCCATAAGTTTTCCAATGCCCACCAAGTCATGCTTAAGCCCATCAACAAGAAACACATCATCAGTGTTAGTCTTTCCATATAGAGAAATAGATCCTACTCCAACAGTCAGTTTAGGAGTATTATCACCAAATCTGACAACTCCACCATCATGCATTTTTAACTGAATAAACTTATATTTATCACCAGTCATGTGATGTGAGCATCCACTATCAATGATCCATTCAAGATTTATTTCAAAATGTGACACTAAGGCCTTTTTTTATGAATAGGTTCATCATCTTTTATAGCTACAAACCTAATCTAATCTATTGTTGGATCATCGTCAGAAATATCTTCACTAGCATAATAGCATTCCTCATCATACAAATCTGGACTAGTGAACTTAGGTTTGTATTTAGATACCCTTGTAGGAAATCTAGATGCAAAGTGACCAACTTTATTGCAAGAAAAAAATTTCAAAGGTAATTTTCCTTCAAATTTACCCTTACCTCTTTTCTCCATTATTATGATCATAAAAAAAAGTTCATCCATCTTCCTATCTTCCTCTATTTCTGTTAGTTAATATCCATAATCTCGAAGGTCTGGATATTTTTTGACTCTACTAGTGCTCACAAGGATTGACGAGGTCTTTTTGTCATTATGAACAGTTACCTTCAATAAAATTTCTGTCTTAGGTACTGAATCTTGTAATTTTGTGGCCTCAAAGGTAGTTAAATTAGCTATCAACATTTCTCTATTGAATCCCTGATTTAATGGAATGATCTCCTCAATCATCTATACTTTGGTCTTGTAAGAAGGTGTCAAAGATCTCATAATATTTGTAATGACCTCTTCTTCAATATAAGTGCCTCCTAAATTTTTGATCCCTGTAATAATTTTTGAGACCCTTTGAACATAAGGGGGGTGAATCAGTTATATGTCCTTAAGTTGATAAAATTTATCTTTTCACATCAAAATATTAAATGCAAATCTAAAACCTTAAAATTAACACAGATCGGAACAACAAAAATTATTGTCGAGGAAACCCTATTAAGGGAAAAAAACCTGATGGGGATGAAATCCACAATATAATGCACTAGAATAAATTATTTTAGTTATAATACCTTTCCATGTTAGGAGCAAATAAATACAACTAGTACAAAGTCCCTATTAAAGGACATACTCTTTTCTTTGAGTCAACAACCCTATTAGGAGTCAAGATAAGATGATCTTTTCTTCGCTCAGAGAAACTTGCCCAATGTGAAGGTTAACTCCACCTTTGGAAGCTTAAACCCACCTTCTGGAACCACTATCCAAATGTAAGCATATAAATATACTGATAACTGATAATGAATTGACTAACAACAACTCCTTTGCTAAAATAGTTACAATGAAGTACAATAATCACAATGCCTTCTCTACATCCAGAAGTCCTCGCATCCATACCTTCTCATCCACACCTTCCCATACACAATTTTTCATCACTTTTTTCACTCCTTTATACAAGATAAAATGATTTATTAGGTTGGCACCAAATTAGACTTTCCTAATAAGAATGATTACATAAACTCTTGTCAATATACTCATGGGATCTTGGACAAGAAAATAAAAAACATTATGCTCAATCTCCAATATGATCCCAAATCAAGTCAACTAATAATTAGATAGGACTCAAATCTTCAACCTCAACTATGTACAAGTGCTACCAAAGTAGTATCAAGAATCACAACATGTTACTTCATCTAGTCAGCTAGGACCTAAATGAAGAAATACCAACAGCTACCAAAGCAGAAAATCTGATCATCTCAACCAATGTGAACCAATAACATGATCATCACATGATCCAAGAACACTAGAAAGAAACATGAATACCATCCAGACCCTTTGCATCATCTACAATAAAAAAATCCAAACTCATCTTTATCTTTGATCAGTAGGAACACTAAGATACCGAACTCAAACATAAAAAAAGATAGATTGTTGTACTCTGAATCATGAACAACACCAGATGTGAACACAATGATAAAGACACATGAACTCACTAGATTTATAACCTCTAAAACATCAAATCCAAGTCATACAGAACCAAATACTCGTCCATTATTCACAGGAACATTGTGACACAAGTAACCAAAAACTCAATCATTACTTACTCAAACTATTGAACCAACTTCTAAGAGCCTATGTAAATGATCTATAGACATCTCAGAACAATACCTCACCATCACATTTGAACAATTAAGATTATCCTTACCGAGGATCCTGAACACATTGTCTGAGATAGAAACAAGTATGTTTGATGAATAGAGGCCTTCACTATTAATAGAAATATTTAAAGTACAATATTCACAAAAAAAGGGGCCAGAGGAATGAATCACCCCGCAAGTTCACATGGCACTAAGGCCGGAAACAAATAACTATTCATCAAAAAAAATTGTAAAACCAGAAACCCTCAAGCTGTGAGAGCAGTAGTAGAAGAGGGAGGAGGATCTTTGTCATCCGGATTGCCCCATACATTGGGCTGAGGAGTCTAATCAAGAATGGCCTAGCCATCTTTAGGATCTTTTTCAACTTCTCCTTCCTCCCGCCTGGGCAAGATAGCCAGCGCCAGGCGAGGGAACTTTCCTTGATTGACAAGAGCAGAGGCCGAAGGCCAAGCAAAAGTAGTAGCAGTGCAAGCAAGCACAAGAGGCCACCTAGCACCCACATCCCTTCGAGGAGGAGGGGATTTGGAGTGGTGACACCACCACTACAGAGTCCTAGAGTGTCTGACAGAGGAGCTCCAGTTACGACATCAGCCCCGAGGTGGTGTACGGTCAACTGAGAGAGAATCTAGAGGTACCTGAGAAACAGTGCAAGGGGCATTGCCCCAGTGCTGGAGCAACTCCTGTAAATGGGCCACCTTGTCAGCTTGCACCTGGATCTACATCATTACATTGTTACAAATACAAGCTTTATCAAAAAGAGAAACATGATTATCCCAACAACTGTGAGAGAAAAGCACAGTGTTTCTATCTTTCCACAAAGTAAACAAAATTTCCAACCAAAAAGAGTTCCATATCTGGGTGAATTGGGAAGGCATTTTGGGAGAGCCACCGAGAAGAACCATGTGCCAAGAAAAGGGCTCTAGCCTAAAGGGAGCAAAAAAGTCATGAATCCAACTCCAGTAGTTTTGAGCACGATGACAAAACCAAAAAATATGCATGAGTGTCTCTGCGTGACCATAGAAAGGGCATTTAGGGTTAGGAACCCCCATATGCCTGAGCCTAGCTCCCAAGGGCAAGCCCTGGTATAACAAACACCAAGAAAAATGAGCAATTTTAGGCTCAGTAACAACATTCCAAATGATGCAAAATATCCACCCCCAGCTCTTCTGAGAAGAGGAAAGATGCCAGCGGTGATTGAGAGAGTCAATCATGGGTAAATGAGGCATAATCCAAGAGTACCCAAGCTTAGGCTTGTAACTAGTGAATGGAGTGGCAGGATACCACTTCTAGTCTTTCCACCATGGTCTAACAGACTGAATTACCAACTTGTGCAAGAGGTGAGGCAGGATGGCAGAAACTAGCAAGTCGAAAGTCTGACGATCTGGGCGGATGAGCCGAAATTGAACCTGAAGGTCATCCCAGGATCAGAGGCTCATGCTGGCTCTAGAGAAGACATCCTTAGGGGTTTGAATGTCATGCTTATGAAATTAAAGAGCACTAACCCCTTGAATTCTAGCAAGAGGAATCCCTTGCTGGGCAAAAAGAGGAGACCACCAAATGTTCTGTTGGTTGAAAGAAAGACCATCACGAAACCCATTCCCAGCCCACCAAAGCCAAGGCTTGATAGACTCCCAAGCTTTCCAAATACTTTTGGTGACAAAATTACCCTGGATCTAGATAGGCTCCCGCATAACCAACAGGGTTTGAAAGCTAATCCCCTTCTAGGCTGGCTTGTGAAGAGGAAATCCCGAAGAAATGCAATGACAAAGTAGAATTTTCTAGGATTCCTCACCAGTGAGGCTCCGCACAACCCACTTGGCACAAAGGGCATGCCCTTGCTTTTGGGTATCAATTAATCCAAGCCCACCAAAGGACTTCAGAAGACAACAAAAGTCCCAGGCAACTCTGTGAAAGCCCTAGTGATCAATGCCAGAGGCCCAGAGAAAATCCCGAAGAAGTTTCTCGAGCCATTTGTAAGAAGCTTTGGAAGGGGCCCAACATGAAGAGTAATAAACATGCGTAGCATCCAAAACTTTGGAGAAAACTTGGAATTTTCCTGCGAGGGAGAGCGGCTTAGTGATCCAGTAGGTAAGCTTTTTTTCAATTTTAGTAAGCACTGCATTCCATAGATCAGTAGGATTTCCTTGAAAAGTAAAGGGGATACCCAAGAACTGGAATATCTCCCCATGTTGAATTCTTGTCCAGCCAAACTAAGAAAGCCAGGGAAGTTCGAGAAGAGCCGATTGTCGGTAACAGAGGGTTTTATGCCACTGGATGGCTAAGCCAAAAGCCAAGTAAAAAGTGTCTAAACACTGCAAGGCTGCCTTGATATTCTCTTCATCCTCTGCCAAAGTGAGGAAGGAATCATCGGCAAAATGGCCATTGACAAGCTGTTGAGAGGAATCTGGCAAGGAGATTCCCCTAATAGTTCCCATGGAAATGGAGTGAGCTAGCAGATAACCAAACCCTTCGGTCACTAACACATAAAGAGCAGGAGCCAGAGGGCAACCCTGCCGAATGGAATGAAAAAGCCCAAAGGTGGAGGACTGGTGGCCATTGATGGTAATGTAGGTGGAGGCATTGTTGAAGAGCATTTGCACAAATTGAAGAAATCTTGGGCCGAAACCCATAGCGTGAAGCATCGCAAGGATAAAATTCCATTCAATACAATCATAAGCTTTAGCAAAATCAATTTTGAGAAAAAGGGCTTTCTGGTGAGACTTACGAGCCCATTCCATACCTTCCCAAATAGAAATGATGTTGTCAAGAATAAATCTTGACTTAATAAACCATGTTTGTTCAGGCCAGAAAATTTGCCAAAGCATGTGTCAAATCTTGAGAGCCAGCGCTTTCGCAATGATCTTGTAAGAGACATTGAGCAAAGTGATGGGTCGCTAGTTGCAAATATCTTCAAGATCCCTAGCTTTGGGAATGAATTTGATATTCCCTTGGTTGATGATATCCCCAAGAGACTGGGTATGAAAGGCTTCCAGGTAAACCTAGTGAAGATCTAGACCAATGGCATCCCAAAGGGTTTTGTAGAACTCACAGGGAAAGCCATCACAACCAGGGGCTTTATCATCAGCCATGGTGAACACAGCTTCGCGAAGATCCTGCAAGGAAAGAAGTTGGTCACAAAAGACCTACTGAGTAGGGGAGACACACCAAGGAACCATCATGATGTAATCTGTGAGAGCTTTGTCACTAGTAGGGGAGCGACCCTGAGTAGAAAAGACTTGTTCATAGTGGTGAACAAATGCTTGCAAAACATCAGGAAGCTTCATGAAAAGGGAAGAACCTTCCCAGATTCCGGTTATGCTCGTACTAGTATGTCGAGGCTGGAGGGCAGTAAAAAATTCTTTAGAGACTTGGTCTCCAACCTTTAACCAATGCAACTGAGCTTTGATCTGGGCTCCTCTAGTAGCATGGTTGTCGGCTAGTTGCTTTTGATGACGTAACTTGGCAAGATTGATCTACAACTCTTGATTGAATGGGTCCTAAGCTAAGGCTTCGGTGGCAACACACAAAGCTTTGGTGTTGGCATCATGGGCTCTATGATGACAGTTGGCCAATTGCCTACCATAAATGTGCAGGAAATGAGCTGTACGCCTGATGGCATCATTCCACCATTGAATCCAGCCATTCAAGTGGGTGGGTCTAGGCTCCAGGTTCCAAACCCGATGAATGTGGGCCACAGTGGAAGGATGATGAAGGACAAAAGTATTAAAGTAGAATTGCATGGTGGGAGGCCTAGCCTTAGCTATCTGCCAAACAATATTAAATTGGATGGGATAGTGGTCTGAGAAGGTCACATCAACAAGAGGAAGGACAGGTAAGGCTTGCTTTTTGGAGAAGGAAAAAAAAGATTGAGTTGAGATCATGGCACAATCAAGCCTTTTATGAATTATGTCAGAAGAAGCCCTAAAATTAGACCAAGTGTGCCAGGCCCCATTAGAATGGCAGCGGCCCACATTGGGATAAAAAAGCCCTAATTTATTACACATGTAGTACCAGGCTTCTCTTTCACCAGCTGTCCATCGAAATGGTACAAAACCATCCTTATCAGCCACCATTTCCACCATATTGAAGTCCTCACAAACAAGCCAAGTTGCAGGTGGCAGAGAATCCGCAAGCCAATGCCATAGGTGAGATCTTTCAATAGCATCATTGGGAGCATAAACATTAGCTATGCCGAAGGAATGATTCTCAATGATAAAAGTGGCCCAAACCACTCATTGCATGGGATCGAAACCATGGCTAACCAGCAGAGAATGCCAAAGAGGAGAGAGGAGAGTAACAACTCTACCTTGGCCAGCCTCGTGCTAAGAACAAAGAGCAAGGCTCTTAGGCCAAATCACTTTACAAGTAGCATCAAGCATGAAACTAGAAATCTTAACTTCCTGGAGGCAAAAAACATCTAGGTGACAAAACCGCTTACGGATATCCCTGACGGAATATTTTCTGTGTAGTTCTGTCAACCCACAAACATTCCATGAGATGTACTTCATGGAATAACAGTGTCATCCATTCCATCCTCGTCCCCAAGGGAGTCAAAACTATTAGACAAATATCCTGGGACAAAACTAGACCTAGGAAAATCTAGAGTAATATGATGCCGCTTGTCTTGCATGCCATTGAATTTAGCCTCAGTGCACCCAGAAGGGCTGCGAGAGTGGCAAAAAGAGTCAAATGAAATAATTTTGGTAGTCATCGGGGGCATGCTAGCTATAGGAGTGAAAACCTGGGCTGTGGAAACATTTTTCCCCTACTCGACAAGGTTTGAAACTTTGATAATAGGGGTTTGCAAGGAAATCATGTTATCAGTAGGTGGCGGATGGGTGATGGGAGCTGAAACAAGCTTCTGGTGGGGCTTGTTACGGTGACCGAAGGTGACCCATTCATCTTTTTTGCCATCTTCTTTTTTTCCAGCCTCAACTAGCTATGAACTAGCATCCTTGGGAGGAGGCTTGGTACGAGGCATTGCCAAAGGGCAGTCCTTAATCATATGCTCCGCGGATTGACACTGATAGCAAGTATTGGGGAGATTAAGATAGAGCACCTTTTGGGTGAAGGTGGTGTCACCAACCTAAATCTCTATGGATTCTTTGAGGTCTCTAGAAAGGTCAACCTCAACATAGAGCCTCTTATGAGGGTACTGATTAAGAAAATGGTCATGCTCGAGACATATAACCCTACCAAGCTTCTGTGCTATGGCTTGCATGAAAGGCCAACAAGGTAAGGGAAGACCAGGGAACTCGAACCACACTGGGACCTTGAGCTTCTTGTCATTAGAGACAAAGAAGTCATGAGACCAACGCTGGAAAATTAATAGCGACACCCTGATATTCCAAGGACCTT
This sequence comes from Chamaecyparis obtusa, assembly GCA_027943335.1. Classification (NCBI taxonomy): domain Eukaryota; kingdom Viridiplantae; phylum Streptophyta; class Pinopsida; order Cupressales; family Cupressaceae; genus Chamaecyparis; species Chamaecyparis obtusa. Next base: position 835,600 of record BSBK01007750.1, on the reverse strand, counting down.
TGGCAAAGATAGCATCTACATAGGAAGGGTCAGAAAAGTGAAAAAGGAAAAATCCTTTGGTAAGGCTTTGAATGCCTTCCAGGCGGATTCCGTGAGGAGTCCAGTTCTTCGCAACCTAGTCCCTGAGAACATGTTCAGGGGGGTTGTGACCCAAAAAATAGCCAATCAGGGTGTGCGATTCAAGCCAAGTGCATGCATCATTGAATTCATTAATGGGTAAAATAATATCAGGCTGGGCCATACCTCATGGAATACTTTGGGTACAAACTTGCGGGAGCATTTTCTTGGCGGTGCCATTGCTATCTGAAACCACAGCAGCACCAGCATCAATTGCTTGGTGGGAAGTGGCCAGAGCCATATATATTGGGCTATTTCCCATAATAATTGTGGTATGTGTGAAGGATGAAAATGTAGAGATGGATGCAAGGTGAAAAAACCCTAGCAGAGTAGAGACCGAGCATGAGCCATTTTTTGATCAATCACTTTATCTGTCGAAACAAGTATGTTGACATCAATGACAAAACATTAATGTCAACACACCCAAATCCAAAACTCTTACATGCTCAACATTATTCCAACAATCTCCCCCTTTGGAATTGATGGAAACATATGTAGTGAAATATTGATCAATGCACAAATTCAATTCTATATCCACTTGATCACTCTGAAAGTATAGTTGCAATATATCCACCTAATCAATCTAAATATCCAGCTTCAACACAATCTCTACAATCTCAGATCTTGCTTCTTTTTTCACACAACTTCTTCCCCTTTGACATCAATGGAAAAGGAACAAAAATATCAAAATTACCAAGCCAAGAAATAGCCATAAGACTACTCCCCATAAGGAGTTGTCCCCAAAACTCATCAATCTAGCAAATAATGTTCTCATAAATTATCTGGATTGATGTTATCCTTAGCATCATTAGCTCTGATCCAAAGGGGCTATCACCCCAATCTTTTCCCTAAGATACTCAAAATTATCCTTCAGCAAAGGCTTTGTAAATATGTCTACAATTTATTCCTTAGAAAACACAAATTCTAATTTCACTTCTTTTTCATTTACCTTATCCCTCAAGACATGATACTTAATAGAAATATTCTTTGACTTTGAATGTAGAACATGATTATTTGAAATATTTATAGCACTAGACTTACCATAGTGAATAAAAATAGGTTCATCAATGGTTATTCTTATGTCCTTCAACATCTGCTTCATCCAAATAAATTGGTTATAGTTAATTGAAGAAGCAATATACTTAGCTTTAGTATTAGATTGAGAAATTGACACAAGGAGGGTTAGATAAGTGGGGCCAAAGGCTCACCCTATTACCAAAGCACCTTGAAAAATCACAACATGGAAGCAATAACATAGAAAAGGAGAGAAGGGAAAGTGATCATATTCATATATTCATTCAAACTTGATACATGTCAGGCTATGAGGCCTTCCTGGTTATGGCCAATACAACATAAATCAATTATAAAAATAGAACAATCCTCATGCATGTGAGATCCACAATCTCCAACTTCATATCCCTCTCTTGTTCCTTTTTAACTTCCTAAACCTAGAACACGTCTATATATTTATACACGAGGATACCGAACAGGTTGGCCCAATAGAATCTTCAAGAACCAGCATTGGAGAAAGAAATGATCCATATTTAGTCCACACATTTCCCAATGAGAGATCCCAACATTAAGATCATGACCAAAATTAAATACACAAGTCATCCTAGAAAGAAGATTCAAAACTAAACCTGTCGGTGAACTAGGCCACTGAAACATAGAACACATTGAACCCACTCAGTGAAGAACACCACCAAGTAGAACAAAATATAGCAAAACCACTCAATGAAAGACACCACCGAGCAATAACCAATCTCATCGGTGAAAAAATAGGAACACTCCACTGAGAACTCCTAAGCAGTTACCAAGAACATCTAACAAGCTACCGAGATACAAGATTGTGATGAACCCAAGATGCTCATGCATCAGACACCCAGGGTTGAAAAGAAAATGGTTCTCTGAATCATGAGTGAGGTACAACCTGAGCTAAATCCAACTCATATTGATAAATCCATGTCTAGAGTCTTCAATTGGTATGTTCTTCTGCTTTACCAAGTATTCCATGTAATCATTTCCGCTTGTGCTTCTTCCAACTCTTCGTTCCAAAAAAAATTCAACTTCTTTTTTATGCTTCTTAGGATAATCACTCGGTACTGTCACTTCTTCATCAGGCTCATGATACTCATACAAATCTACAATGTTGAATATTGGTGATATGTCCATGTCATCAAGTAACTCCACCTCATAAGCATTTCCATTGTCAAACGTCTTCAGTATCTTGCAAGGACCAAATTTCTTCATCTTCAACTTACTATAGGTTCCAACAGAAAATATTCCTTTCTTCAAATGAACCATTAACTCATCACCAACCTCAAAAATCTTATGTCTTCTTGACCTATCTACATTATCCTTGTATTTCAGATTACTCTGCTCCAACTTATGTTTCACTTCCTCATGCAATGACTTCATAAATTCAGAAAATTCTTCCCCTTTAGCAATCCTCTTCTCTTCTCTAGCAATATCTTTCAAGTCTGATATACCCCTCGATTGTATGCCAGTAATAATCTGAAAAGGTGTCTTGCAAGTACTCCTATTCACTAAATTATTGTATGCAAACTCTTCTTGTACTAACATTAAATCCCAATTACTCAGTTTGTCTCTAACTAAGCATCTCAACAGGTTAGCCAAACTTCTATTTACAACCTCTATTTCTCCATCAGTCTGTGGATGAAATATCAAACTATACTTCAACTTGGTGTCCAACTTCTTCCATAGAGTCTTCCAAAAATAGCCAACAAACTTACTATCTTGGTCAAAGATGATAATCCTCAGTAATCCATGCAATCTAACAATATCCTTGAAGAAAAGATCGGTTATATGCATTGCATCTTATGTTTTCCAATATGGTATGAAATGTACCATCTTGGAAAATCTATCCACAACAATAGATATGGATTACCTACCCAATTGACATCAGTGTACACACATATAATGAAGTCATCATCTTTTCCATACCATAATACATATTCAATTGTACCCTTCAAGTCTAAAAATTATTTTCACAGCAACCATATGAGATTCCTTTGGTTTAGCTTGAAATCTTGCAGCAATTCCAACAACATTTGATATGTCCAGTCTAGAGTGAGTTAGATATGGCAGTCCACTGATCATAGATCTGTACAATGTCTGATTAACATAAGAAGAATCATCATCCTTAGTCATCTTAAAACTAGTAAGCATAGGGGTTCCTACCGGTTTTGAATCTTCCCTACAAAATTTCTTCAATAATTCTCTAACATACTTAGACTAAGCAATGAAAATTCCCTTATCTAGCTATATAAATTGAAATCCAAGAAAGAATTTTATTTCGTGAATCATAGACCTCTCAAATTATTTTTGCATTTCATCGACAAAACCTCTACTCAACTCATCATTTCCACCAAATATGATATCATCAACAAATACTTTAGCAATAAAGACATTACCATCAACTATTTTGAAATATAAATTAATGGTTGTCTTACCTTTGTTGAAACCAATATTTGTCAAATACATGTCCAATCGAGCATACTAGACTCTAGCATATTTCTTTAATCCATGCAAGGTTTTCTGCATTTTTCAAACCATATCTCCTTCTTTGGTTAGAGTAAAACCATCAGACTGCTCAATATAAATATTTTCCTCTAGTTCACCATTAAGAATGAACACTTAACATCCATCTGATAAACCTGAAATTTCTTATAAGATGCATATGCAATTATTCTAATAGCTTCAAGTCTAGCAACAAAAGAAAAATTCTTAGTAAAATCTATACCTTCCATTTGTGAATTACCTTCACATACCAGTCTTGCTTTGTTCCGAACCAATTTACCATCTTCACTCAGCTTATTTTAGAATACCCACTTAGTACTGATCACATTCTTGTCAATAGGTCTAGGAACAAGGATCCAAGTCTTTTTATTTTCAATCTAATCAAGTTCTTCCTTCATTTCTTTCATCCAACTCTCATCAATACATGCTTCTTTAACATCTTTAGGCTCAAATGTAGATAGAAAACAATTTTCATCTCTAGCAATTCTTCCTCTAGTATGAACATCTCTATTCTTATCACCAATAATGACATCTTTAGAATGATTAATCCTTACATACCTTGGAGCATTCAGTATAGGATTTGTAGCAAAATCTTCAGTATTAACATCCACTTCATTTTCTATATGTTCTTTTGATCCATCCTTATTTTGAATTTATATTTCCGCAATTTGATTGTCATCTTCAGTCATATCATACCTATAATTCCTCTCTGATCTCTCCTCATTCTCATCAACTCTAACATTTTCACTTTCAAAAATCTTCTTTAGTCTATATTTATAATATTTCTTTTCTTTTCTCTTTGTAGAATAACCAATAATTCCTTCATCACTTCTAGGATCAAACTTTTCAGTATCTTCATCCCTTTTGAAGTAGCATTTACTTCCAAAGATTCTAAAATATTTCACTATAGGAATATGACCATCCCAAAGTTCATATGGAGTCTTACCGGTTCCTTGATTAATCTATACTTAGTTAAAATTATATATTATGGTGCACACTGCTTCTCTCTAATAGATATGTAGTACTTTTCCTTCAATCATCATAGTCCTAGTTGTGTCTAGAATAGTCGTGTTCCTTCACTCAACAACACCATTCTTCTATGGGGTTCAAGGTGCATAAATTTGTCTCTTTATCCTATGTTCTTCACAAAATACATAAAACTTATTATATGTAAACTCTCCACCTCTATCTAATCTCAGGTATTTCAATCTTCTTTCAGAGCTTGTCTCTAGTGGTATCTTGAATATCTAAAATTTCTAAAATGCTTCTGATTTATCCTTTAAAAATATAACCCATATCATCCTTGAATAGTCATCAACAAATATCATAAATTATTTATCACCAAAGTAACTTCTTGTCTTAGTAGGACCACATAGATTTGTATGCACTAAATCTGACAATCCATTTGAAGAATATGTCTTATTCTTGAAATTAAATCTAGTTAGCTTTCCCAATTGATATTCTTTTCACATATTGTTAGGCTTTAATAGTTTAGGATAAACTCTCAGAGCACGAGTAGTGCTAATACTCACCATATTATCAAAGTTCACATGACAAAGTCTTCTATGCCATAACCAACTATCACCAATCTTAGCAGTCAAACGTTTATTTTCAATCATTCTCAAATGAAATAGATTACCAATAGTTTGTGTACTTGATGTAATAAGATTTCATGTACTTTTAATGATTTTACATATTCCATTCATGAATTCTAATTTGTGACCTTTATCCAATAGTTTTCCAACACTCAACAAGTTATGACTTAAACCTTTAATATACAAGACATCATTAGTACTATTTTTACCATCAAGAGTAATAGATCCTTTTTCCTTTAATCAAGAAAGGAGCATTGTTATCGAATCTAAAAATACCTCCATCATAGTCCTCAAGCTTCACAAACTTATATTTATCACCAGTCATATGATGTGAGCATCCACTATTAATGAACCATTCATTTATTTTAACAACTCTTGAAACCAATGTTTTTTCTTCATTAAGATTATCTTCCTTAATAGCAATAAATAAAGTTTCTTCCTCACTAGAAACAGACTCATCATAAATCACACCTTCTTCAACAGCATAAAAACTCTTATGACCCTTAGAATAATATTTCTTAGATTTGTCTCTAACATCCTTGTAATCCTTGTTTGTACATCTAGATGCAATATGACCAATCTTATTACAATTGAAATATTTCGAAGGTAATCTTCCTTCATACTTACTGGAGCCCTTAGGCAGTCTTCTTGCAATCAAGGCTTCAAGCTCATCAATCTTCCTTTCTTCTTCCATGATCTCTTTCAAATCCTTAGCATAGTGTTTAAATTTCATCTTTGTAGATCTTTCTTCCTCATCATACTTAGTCACACTAGCTTTGAATACAGTTTCAACCTTTGGAAGTTCCTTACTAAGTGTAGATGTCTCATAGGCACAAATTCTTCTAGCCAAATCTTCTCTTGAAATAGGGCTTATGGTTCTCAATTCTTCAATAGCAAAAACCTTCTCACTGTAACATGCAGAAAAATATCTTAGAATCTTGTCAACAACTTCATTATCTATCAAGGTTCCTCTAGCACATCTAATTTCATAGACCAAATAATTCACTCTTTGCAAATAAACCGAGGCCCTTCACTCATTTTCATGTCTTCATATTTATATTTTATTCCTTGCAACTTAGCTTGCTTAACATAAGTATCACCATCATAAATAGTTTCTAATTTTGTCCATACCTCATGTGCAGTCCTCAATCCATAAATGTGTGAATATTCTAAATCTAATAAGGCACTGATTAATGCCTCTCTTGCTAACATGTTCTCATTAAATTTATTATTTTCATCTGCAATAGTATTTGGTAGGTCATTCAGAATAGTATAAGGCTTCTTAGTGACATGTTAGTAGTCATCTCCTATTCCCATGCATATCAGCTAGGTAGTCATCCAATCCTTATAAATTACATAATTGTTTCCATCAAACTTTGAACTCTTTCTTCTCATACTTGTCATGACAGATCTCCTTCAAGTGGTCAAGCTTTTTCAAAAAGGACTTAGCTCTAATACCAATTGTTAGGCCCAAAATGAGGAAAGCACAACTGTGGGTGGGGGGGTGAATCAGTTGTGTGTACCTAATTACTTTAATTTCACTTTATCCACTTAGATCTAAAAGATAAACAATAATACAAGATCCACAACACAAATCACGGAACATAAATATTTGTTCTCAAGAAAAGCTAGTAAAGGGAAAACCCCAGTGGGAGTCAAACCCACTAGATGAGTGTACTATATTAAAAGTATTACCTGATTAAGAGAAAAATAGAGAACAAAGGATGCACTTGCAACCATAGGATTACATACCAATTTATAGGCTCGCTGCCTAGAGCTCACTATTCATAATACAATCTCATATTTGGCCCTAAGATAGGTTCACTAATCTATCTTCAATTACAATGGGGTGGACATATAGTCCTTTACAACCAAACTGACAAATAAAATCTCCTATGACAATACAGTTCCAATGAAGTACAAACTCTACCTTAAGTGTAGAACACACATATAAACAATCCTCTCTCTTGCATACATACTCTCAATTACAAAATTATCTCTCATTTATACCAATTACAAAGAATAATCAACCACTAGGTCGGCTAAGACCTAATACAATAAAAAATATAAACATTATGCTTAATCTCCAATACGCTCCCAAATCAAGTCAGCTAAGACTTATATATGACCCAAATCTTCAACCTCAAACACGCACAAGTGTTGCAGAAGAAACATCAAGAATCGTGACATGTTACTTCATCTAGTCGGCTAGGACCTAAATGAACAAATACCAATACACTACCAAAGCAGCAAATCCGATCATCTCAACCAATGTGAGCCAACAACATGATCATCACACTATCCAAGAACACCAACAAGAAACATGAATACCATCCAAAACATTTTCATCATCTCCAATACGAAATCCAAACTCATCTTTATCTCTGATCAATAGGCACACTAAGATACCAAACTCAAACATAACAAAAGATAGCTTGTTGTAATCTAAATCATGAACAACACTAGTTATGATCACAATGATAAAGACACATGCAATCTCCATCATTCCAACCTCTAAAACATCAAATCCAAGTCATGAAAGACCAAATACTCATCCATTGTTCACAGGAACACTATGACACTAGTAAGCAGAAACTCAATCATATCTTACTTAAAGTATTGAATCAAATTATGTGAACCTATGTAGATGACCTACAGACATATCAGAACAATACCTCACCATCACATCTCAAGATACTTAGCATAGCATCTGAACAACTAAAATCCTCCTTACCGAATGTCCTGAACACTATCTGAGATAGCAACAAGTATGATGTACATTGACAAAACATTAATGTCAGCATACCCAAATCTAAAACTCTGACATGCTCAACAATCTTCCAACACAAATAATTATGTTCTCTCTTCCAAGTTTGACATGATATAAATAATTTGACATACAGAGGTGAAACTTGATATCTATTAGAGGTCTTGAAATATTAATACACAATTCATTTTATGGCTCAGTAGACTAAGGGGAGAATATTTCAAGGTTTTAAATGTCAAATGAGCTCAATAATTCTCCCTTCAAGCACTATAGGTTCCAAATAAGAATTAGGTAGTCCATTTACACTCACTACACTTCCTGATAATTATTATACGTCATCTCCTAGATAAATGCATTCACTCTAATGGATCTCCTTAATGTCTTGGATTTCCACTTTAGAGGGAGTATATTTGGAATGTTGATTTCAAGTTGTTACAATGCTATTTTTAGGGAAAGTGCCCAACTAGTTAAAAGTGATTTTAGGATTTATTTTGAAGCATTGGTCATTGCAATGAATTTTAGTTTTGGTTTATTTTGAAATTTATTAAAGGGGCTCAAAAATTGGATGTCCTATCTACAAATAAAAAGGATACACTTGGTAAAGATGAGAAAGGGTTGTGATACACTTTTCTACATAATGGTATGTCTCCATGATTATTTATGCTAATTTGAGAAAATATATAATTGTAGCTGTATTTTTTTCTCTCACTACTCTTGCTAGCATGAATATAATGAGGGTTTGATAGTGTATGACAACATCTAATATAGTGTAAAGGATTTACAATAATATTTACTTATTCCATATGATGATGAACTACAGTTGATTTGAATAAACTGTATGACTTGAAGATCTGTGATTTTAGATCACTAAGTTGCTGATTAGATATGTAAGATGGTTAAATCAGTAATATATTGTCATTGATGTCAACTAATTTTGACAATACTTATCTTATAAGTTACTATACCCAAACATGTATAGAAAGAAGAAGCAAAGAGATGAAGAACATATATATCTACATGAGGAAGATGGATATGACAGATGAGGATAAGGAATACATTGGGTAACTTATGAATGATGCTATGACCTTATGTTATTGACTTGATTATGTTGCATTCATCTATGATGAAGGATGAGAGAAAAATGCACAAAGCAGTATTGTCAGTTAAAGAAGCATTCCAGTATACACCGACGCAGTGTAGTGTATACCGAGCATAGTATAAACCGAGCTTGTGTTCACCGACACATTTCTTTGTTAACCGAGCAGAAGAAAAGAACTAAATGATTAGTTTAGCCAATGGAAGTTGATGAGTTGTAAAGTGTTATGATTACGAAATTGAAGATAATGTTTGTTATGAAGATTGACGGCTAACATAATTCGAAGAAGATCTAAGAGATTGAAACAAAACATGTTACTGACACATCATCCAAGGAAGGTTAAAGCGGCAAAATCGACAAAGGAGATTAAGCGGCAAAATTTGATGGATGGAATTAAAATGATTTACTCGTCTATTTAAGAGACTAGGATTTCATGATGAAATCATGCCAGAAGAAGGAGACTGTAGAGTTATCATGTGAACAAGCTTCATGCATGCCTGATCAAACTAGTTAAGGAGAATCAAATTGCAAAGATTACCAAGCGTCAAAAAGCTATTACCGAGTGATAGTAAGTTACTGAATATTGATTGAAATAGAATTGATATATTGATCAGAGGATTTGAATGAGCTTAACATAGATCTGATAATCTGCAATTGAAGTTGTGTTGTAATTAGATCAACTGTTGTTACATTTTAACCATTGTAAATAGAGAAATCTCTTAACAGAGTGGACTAGAAAGTCTTGTAATGTCATTCATAGAGTGTACATTTGTTATCCTGTCAACCCCATAGTGAATGTTGGTTGGACGATAACGGTTGGTCTAAAATCCTCTATCAAGGTCACACCTCACAATGTGTTTTTAACCTTTAACAGGGTTGGGTCTTCACCAACCTCACTTCAGAAGAGTGAACAATTTTTGGGTTGTCGGTCCCAGGTGGTTTTTCCCTTCACAGGGTTTCTACGTCAAATCTCTTGTGTTATGTGTTGATTGTGATGATTGTTTGTTTTCATACTTTACATGTTTCATATTGGATTTAATTGGTAATCACTATATGTTATTAACTGGTAATCGGTAAAAGCACAGACATAATACTATTTTATGTTACCGAGCTGCAGAAGTTTTAGTAAATTGTTTTTGGTTATACATTTTGTGATTGGGACTATGGATAACTGATTCACCCCCCTCTCAGTTATTCTAACAATTGGTATCAGAGCCCATTATACAAGGGTTTCTTAAGATACCTAAAGAAAATTGAAGATTATGGACTGTGGTATCCTAAGAAAGGCAAGTTTGAACTGAAGGTATACACCGGTGCTGATTGGGCTGGAAATGTGGATGATAGAAAGAGTACCATCGGAGGAGCATTCTTCTTTGGTGAAAGAACTATTACATGGACAAGTAAGAAATAGGCTTTCATTTCTTAGTCTATAGCTGAAGTAAAGTATGTTGTTGCTGCTACTAACTGTTCAAATATTGCATATATCAAGCAAGTGTTAGAAGGTATGAATGAGGTAATCACTGAGCCGATGATTATATATTGTGATAACACTAGTGCTATTAATATTTCAAAGAATCTAGTGATGCAATCTAAAAAAAAGCATATATCTATTAAGTATCACTACTTAAGGGAACAAGTACAAGAGAAGCAAGTGAAGCTATAATTTGTTACATCAAAAGAACAACTTGCTGACATATTTACAAAGCCTCTACCGAATGATACATATGAATACTTGAGGACTAGACTTGGGGTCCGTCCCCTGTCTACCGGTCACTAAGGTGATCTGGAGGTTGCATCGGCCTAATCTTATCAGAAGATCATACATGTTGATGCAACAGAGTTCACCCTTTGGACTTTTGTCTAAGGTTGTGAAAGGTTGGAGTACTGGAACATATTTGCATATCAGTATACCGAGATATATAGAATGCACCAAACAACAAAGAGTTACATGGCTACTACAGAGTTGTATGTTTATTGATCTTTGGCATTGTTGTCAAAGGGAGAGAGATCAATATGAAGAATATGAAGCCAAAGACAAAGGGAGAGAGATACAGAATAGGGAGAGCATTGAAGATCAGTTACTAAGAACATAAGAAAACCTGTGAGCTAAAAAGAGCATATCTACAGAAGTTAGTCTGCACTTGCAAATATTTTTATGTAATGTAGTGATTAAACATATTAAGCTAGGGAGAGCTTGTACCGTTACAACATTTGTTGATAGATTTGTAGAATACATGTTTGGTATGTGTATGGCATATTTCATATTGCTTGTGTTGCCATCAATGCCAAAGGGAGAGATTAATGAACTACAACTGATTTGAATAAATTGTATGACTTGAAGATCTATGATTTTAGATCACCCAGTTGTTGATTAGATATGTAAGATGGTTAAATCAGTAATATGTTATCATTGATGTCAACTAGTTTTGACAATACTTATCTTATAAGTTACTATACCCAAACATCTGTAGAAAGAAGAAGAAAAGAGATGAAGAACAGATATATCTACATGAGGAAGATGGATATGACAGATGAGGATAAGGAATACATTGGGTAACTTATGAATGATTCTATGACCTTATGTTATTGACTTGATTATGTTGCATTCATCTATGATGAAGGATGAGAGAAAAATGCACAAAGAAGTGTTGTCGGTTAAAGAAGCATTCCAGTATACATCAACGTAGTGTAGTGTATATTGAGCACATTATAAACTAAGCTTGTGTTCACCGACACATTTCTTTGTTAACTGAGCAGAAGAAAAGAAATAAATGATTAGTTTAGCCGATGGAAGTTGATGAGTTGTAAAGTGTTATGATTACAAAGTTGAAGATAATGTTTGTTACGAAGATCGACGACTAACATAATTCGAAGAAGATCTAAGGGATTGAAAAAAAATGTGTTACTGACACATCAGTTGAGGAAGGTTAAAGTGACAAAATCAACAAAGGAGATTAAGCGGCAAAATTTGATGGATGGAATTAAAACAGTTTACTTGTCTATTTAAGAGACTAGGATTTCATGATGAAATCATGCCAAGAGAAGGAGACTGTAGATTTATCGCATGAAAAAGCTTCATGCATGCCTAATCAAACTGGTTAAGGAGAACCAAACTGCAGAGATTACCGAGCGTCAAAAAGCTATTACTGAGCGACAGTAAGTTACTGAATATTGGTTGAAATAGAATTGATATATTGATCAGAGGATTTGAATGAGCTTAACATAGATTTGATAATCTGCAATTGAAGTTGTGTTGTAATCAGATCAACTATTGTTACATTTTAACCATTGTAAATAGAGAAATCTCTTAACAGAGTGGACTAGAAAGTCTTCTAATGTCATTCATAGAGTGTACATTTGTTATCCTGTCAACCCCGTAGTAAATGTTGGTTGGACGATAATGGTTGATCTAAAATCCTCTAACAAGGTCACACCTCACAGTGTGTTTGTAACCTTTAACAGGGTTGGGTCTTCACTGACCTCACTTCAGAAGAGTGAACAATTTCTGGGTCACTGGTCCCAGGTGGTTTTTCCCTTCACAGGGTTTCCACGTTAAATCTCTTGTGTTATGTGTTGATTGTGATGATTGTTTTTTTTCATACTTTACATGTTGCATATTGGATTTGATCGGTAATCACTATATGTTATTAACTGGTAATCGGTAAAAGCACAAACAGAATACTATTTTATGTTACTGAGCTACATAAGTTTTAGTAAATTATTTTTGGTTATACATTTTGTGATTGGGACTATGGATAACTGATTCACCCCCCTCTCAATTATTCTAACATATGAATCCTTATTGTTATGGTTATGTATCATTAAATATTGCTATCACATTGATGTAACATTTAATTTTCATGATAATGAAGAATTAGTTGTGTTAATATTTTATCTTGTTTCTCTTTTTATTTGTTGTTATAGACTATTTCATTCAAATAAGTAGACCCCGGTCCATATTGATGAAGCTCTACTCACATATCATTTAAGCCTCCTTCATTCTATTAGTTTGGAAGTAGGAATGATCATATGCATTAATGATCCTATATTATAACTAGATACACATATTAAGTAAACATTAAATAAATTTATCTCATACAATCCATGCTTGCACATGTAAATTAGTATATCTAGATATTATTTTAGCCTGAATTTGGCCTAGTGATAAATGTTGGCTATTTTTTCCAACACTATCCCATTACAAATATCCTATCTAAGAGATCCTTTACGGGATTAGTTTTTGCTTGTTCTTCTCCCATTAGTTCGCCATGTTTTCATTTATATGTTTGAGGAAGCATAAGTTAGAATAAACACTTAGTCATTTCAAAGGTCGTATTTTATTGGCATTTGGTACAGGTTCTAGAATAGGCATCAGGTTCTGACATAGGTTTAGGAACCTCATAATACAACCAACAAAAATAAATAAGTACAAGTTGAAAAGTGGTGAAACTTTTCTAGGTTTCAAAAATAGGCATTGGATCTCGACGGCCTAATTGGAACCAAGGCATCAACAATATGGGGGTCAGTCGACAAAATGGGTAAATTTTGGGAACTGTCAAAAATTATATATAGCTCATGAACTCTTGGCGGGTCTCGTGGTTGATTTTGGAAGTGTTGTCAAAACCTGATGGAGAAGGTGGAACTTATGAACATTGAAGAAAAAGAGTTCATCTCTTGCAAAAAGGAATGATTTTTTATCATTTCACAAAAGTACATTCTAGTCAACACATTTTAGCTACGAAACAACAAAATAAGGGCACATCTCCTGGGGTCTATAGTTTGAAGGCTAATGTCTTTTCCATTTCTTGGAAGCATGGTCAGATCATTCTTTTGCTTTTCCAAACTGGAGAAAAGGGTTTTACAAAATGATAAGGAATGGTGGGCCTAAGTTCATAAAGGAAGGAATAGTGGGCCTAAGTTCATAAAGGTTTTTCATTTTTTTTCCAAGGAACAATGAGCCCATTCTTGGCCGATCATAAAATAGCGATAAGAGTTTAAGATAAATGATGAAAAGAAGGGAAGGAATGTTAAGTTAATAAATTCATTGCAACCTTGCATGGTTAAGGTCATTGCCCCCTTTTTGACTTGTGAGGTAGCGACTATAGTATTAATAAATTGGCAGTCAAAGTTGGTCGCTACCCTCATGGCCTTTGGTCAATGTTATTAGTTTTTCTTTTAAGGATGTGTTTAGGGTCAAGATCGATGGTTTTTCTAATCAAAGTGATTGCAAAGGGATTTGCAAGGAAAAATATGCAGATTTGGGCCTAGTATGGCCATGTTTGACTAACCATCAAGGGGTTTTGACGATCAAGGTTTTATCTTCAATGCATGCAGAGATCACCATGAATGTTTATTTGCTTCTATACTACTTGCTTCATCTTTTGTGCATTCTATCAATTCTCATAATGCCATATTCTTTTGTACATGTAACTTAGACATATTTTCTCAATCAGAGGTATAGTTATCGAAATACAAAGATCGTTTGGGCATACTTATTGCTTATGGTTGTAGGGGACATTTTATCCAAGGTAGAGCATTCAATTTTGAGCTCTTTCTATCTTTTCAGCTTGTAATAAGATAATATTTTCTTCTGATCTTCCTTCTTTGAGCTTCCTTTTTTGCAATCTAACCCTACTTGGGATTTATACCTCATGTTTCAATTTAAGTTATGATGTCTCTATAAAAAGAAATCTTTTGTACATATTTTGGGCTCTTCTCTAGTTCTTTATAATAGCTTAGACTCTGCAATTGTAATTTCCTATTTTACCATACATTAATAGAATCCTCATTTTCTGCCTTATCTTTCCTTTTAGCTATCTTGTGCAGGTTTCTTGCTTGGTGTTGAGTTTTTCTTTTTGTCCTTCTAGTTTGTGTGTTGTGTCAAATATGCCCATGGATGTTGCATTGAGAAAATCATTTCCTTTGCATTATTGCATTAGTTCTTATTTGCATACGACTCTTTGAAGGGTAGAATAGAGTTAAGGTTGTGTAGGATAGGTTTTATTTATATTATGTGTATGAATAGTCAAGGAGAGTCAAAATTTAATCTGATGCATCACTCCTTTCTCTTTTAGCATATATTTATCCCTTTTTTGTCAAAAGATTAGTTTTAGGTGCATCCTAATTGGAAAGAAGATGGCCTTCTTCGGTGACTCAAACTCACATTTCAGGTCCCACACTTGCGAGGTTGTTTAGGTCATTCACACTCACCTAAGCAAGGTTGCAAACTTTTGTGACAACAATAACTTTTGGGGTCAAGTACATGTAATTGGATCTAGTTATTATTATTTTGTTGCTCATTCTATTTAATGTAAATATCTATTAAGTTATACCTCTAGTAACACCCTTCCCAATCCTAAACTAAGATCAAAGCATATGGGACAAAAAAATTGAATCTCATAAATTTGACCTTCAACCCTCCATAGTTCATGGATGGAAAGTTCTACTTTCATGATAACAACCTTAGTCTTGGTAGTGAAATTATGTTTTAGGAAGTGGATTAGTGATTTTGGGACCTAGCAAGAGGTTAATTAATATTTAGAGGTTGACATGATTGTTGATAAAATCCTCATTATTGACCTCTTACATATTTATAGGTATGGTCTATTGTATGACCCATTTGAACTTAAGTTCATATAGAGTACAAAATACTTTTGACCTTAAAAATTAGGTTCTTCTTATAGCACAATAGGTTTAAAATACATAGAATGTATTTAGAACATAATTACAAGATTCCTTATAAAGAACTAATGTAAATCATATGTAGATGTAGATGTTAAAGGATCCCTCTTTGGAGGTGTTACATGTAATACAAAGAGTTGGGATGTAGAAGTAGATCAATGAAAGTAAATCTATTAGGGCCACACATAACTTGTAAGTTACTCTTGTTGTATTAGATGACATTATGAGAAATAAATGGTATAGAGTTGAGGGTCTATGTCCAAATATGATGCATCATTATAAATAATAGGATTGTCTCTGATAGGCTTTAGGAAATGGCCACTAGAGGATGAAATAGATGAAATGTGAGAATACCACACTCTAGACCATCTATTAAAGAAACACATACATATTTTTGAAACAATGATATTTTATAACATAAGAGTAAAATAGAATAACATATGATTGTCAAGCGTATAAATAATTATGTTATATGTGAAATAAGATATGAAAAACTATAATGTACAAACAAATAATATGAATCATTTAGTGATTTTATAGCTCGACAAGCGTCATTGAGAAAATTCATGCTAGTGTTTTATAGAAGATGTGCTCGATAAGAAGCATAGCCCTAAAAAATGAGGGAAAAGGGAAAAGAAGGAAGATGACATTATATAAACTTAATAAATTACAAACCATCATTATTTGTAACATCATAAGTTGTCAATAAGTTGGGAATCGGGTAATCACCATAAACTATTGATAAATAATAGTTATTGTCATCAACATGTTAGGTAGTACACAAGAACTACATATGTCAATAATAGATTAATAATAAATATTTTCTTATTCATATAGATATTTTTCTTATTGTTCCATAAAGATTCAATTGAATCATTAATCATGTAAGGTAGTGCACAAGAACTGCATATGTCAATAAGAAATCAACAAGAAATATTTTCTTATTTCTATATGATGTTTTCTTATTGTTTCATAGAGATTCAATTGAATCATGAATCATATAATATAGTGCACAAAAATTCCAAATGTCAATAAGAAATCAATAAGAAATATTTTCTTATTCATATAGAATCTTTTCTTGTTCTTTCTTAAAGAGTCAATTGATCCTTCCAAACAATTATGATTATTTTTCAACATTTTCTACAACTTTTTTTTATCGACAATCATTTTTTCATCAAAATTGTTAAATCACTTTTGAAAATTTTCCCAAAATACAACTAAATCAAAACTAAAAACCGCCCATTTCCAAATATATCATGATTTTCCTCAATATTTTGATATCTAAATCCTATTTTATATCATCTTATATCTCCATACCAACATCCTCTAAAGTGTCAACATCTTCTAACCAAATATTTTGTACCTGATGCTTAAGTTTGATGTGGAAATACCACCTCATTTGTTGTTATGCAAACAATATTACTTTAAAAGCCTCATGATATCTCGTTTTCCTTCATTTTTATATCCCCTTCGAACTCAACACTTTTGTTGTTATCACAAGTTAAACGACTCTTACGCTATTTATACACTTGTGGCGTGTTATTTCCAAAAGAGCAAAAAAAAGGGACAAAAAAATCTATTTTAATTGAAAAATAAAAACTGAAGGAGATGCTTTTGCAATGTATATTTTTTTTGGTCCCTCTTAAGATGAATGACAAAAACAAGACGAAGAAAATGAATTATATAAATTTGAGTTTGTTCAAAGAATATTTTGTTTCATGATTATTTAGGACCACTCTTTTTGTAAAAGAAAGGAGTTGATTTAGTGGGTGAAACCACTAGTGTAGCGGCCTGTTTGGAAGGAATATAAGGTACAACGTCCCCACCCACTTATTTCATTAAATTTCTTACATCAACCTAATCTCTAGAAGGTTTTGAACATGGAAATTTATTCTATGTTTTTTAAGGATTTTGATAGTTTTTATTTGTTGTATAATTGAATAATTTGTTAATCGATATTTGGTATTACATTCATTGTGTAATCTATTACGAAGAAAATCAGTCTCTTCTTGGTGATGATGAGTTGAGAAGTGTGATTCAAAATGTCAATTAAAAATATATACAATTGAAACTAAAGGCTATCAAACATATATTTGAAACTCATACTAATTATAATAAATTCTAAAAATATCACAATTTAAAACTGAATAAAACATGGTTCAGTAATGCTAGCCCAAAACAGTTCACGAGGAATTAAAAAGGATGAATAAGACTAGGATCAAGTAGAGCAACAAGTTTCTCTTGGTTACATAGTCTTGTGGACGTCATTAAAACTCATGCATTCATTCAAACATTAATGATATCAGATTCCACAATTCATAAATTACCATTTAGACGTTTTTGAATTAGACTGTGTAAAAGTTTTTGCATCAACACTTTGAATCACACTACGTGATCCATTATTAGAATTCATATCCCACTATGATCCATCATCAAATTAATTGTGAAGAATTAAGAAATGAATGATTAAAGGGAGCTTCAAAAATGTCATCTATTGCACTCGACATCATATATACTTTTGAGTGCATGGAAGACATGAGTGAAAGTGAACAGTGAACCAAACAAATGGATGTTGTAGTGTGGTTAGTAGGAGAGTTTGATTTTATTTAAATGTTTGAAATGCTTTGTATCTCTTGATTAGATTGATTATATTTTGATGATGGATCACAGAGCGTGATCCAAAAAGTTGATACAAAAACTTCTACACAACCTAATGAAGAAACATAGAAACCCTTAATAAAACATCCTCATAATGGATTACGTAGTGTGATCCAAAATATTGATACAAAAACTTATTCTAGATACAAAATATAATCGAAAACACTGAATGTGATCCAAAATGATGATGCAAACACCTGTACACAATCTAATGAAGAAACATCTAAACCCTAAATAAAACATTCTCATAATGGATTACGTAGTGTGATCCAAAAACATTAATTCAAAATCTAAACCTTAAATAAAAACATCACAATGATGGATCATGTAGTGTAATCCAAAACGTTGATAAAAAATATTATACTACACAATCTAGTCGAAAACATAGAATGTGATCCAAAATGATGATTCAAAAACCTCTACACAATCTAATGAAGAAACATCTAAAAATCCTAAATAAAACATCCTAATGATATATCACATAATGTAATCCTAAACATTAATTCAAAAGCTTATTCTACACAATCTAATAAAAAACACAGATTGTGATCCAAAACGTATGTAAAAACTTCTACCCAATCCAATGAAGATACATCTAAACCCTAAATAAATTATCTTGGTGATGAATCATACAGTGTGATCCAAAACATTGGTATGAAAACTTATTCTACACAATCCAATCGAAAACTCACAATGTGATCCAAAATGATGATGCCAAAACCTCTACAAAATCTGATGAAGAAACGTCTAAAACCCCTAAATAAAACATCCCAACAATGGATCACATAGTGTGATCCAAAACATTAATCCAAAAGCTTATTCTACACAATCTAATAAAAAATACATAATGCGATCTGAAACAAGTGCAAAAACTTTTACCCAGTCTAATGAGAAACATCTAAACCCTAAATAAAACATCCCAATGATGGATCATGTAGTGTGATCTAAAACGTTGATACAAAAACTCATTCTATACAATCTAGTAAAAAATGAATGTGATCCAAAATGTTGATGCAAAAAATTCTACACAATCTAACAAAAAACATCTAAACCTTAAATAAAACATCCTAATAATCGATCACAAAGTATAATCTAAAACATTGATACAAGATCCTATTTTAGACAATTTGGGGGAAGAGACCCAATACTGGACAGGGGTTCCAATAACCGACATGGGTTCCAATAATTGCTATGTTTTTGTCATAGTGACCTCCCCAATAACTGTTCACTTTTTGTCCACTTAATTAATCTCACATGTACCAATAATCGCTCACTATATGTACCTATAGTTGATCATTTAAGCTTCTTCTTTTTTATCTTTTTTTATTCATGACTGACCATTTTTGCACCACTATTGGAGATTTGTGGACCAATATTGGGATATTTGTGCACTACTATTGGGACATTTGTCCACAAGTACTGGTGATTTTGAGTGAGAGAGTATTGGGGAACTAAGGGTCCATTTCCAGGGGGCACTTTGAAATGGCCACTTTTTGACCATTCGGTGTTTGATGGTCTCTATAGAGAGATTTGTCAATAGCAAAAAGTTGAAACCTTAGTTTTAATAGTTAACTCGCATACTGAGACAACAACAAAAAATCGACAAAATTCGACGTCAACGTTATCAAATTTCCACAATCCATATCAATGTATTATTTCTTCCGGGTTTGATTGTGTAGCAATTTTTTAGCATCAGCGTTTTCAATCACACTACATGATCCATCATCAAAATACAAGAGAGCCAAAGAAATGAAATTGAAATTTGACATATCGTTTATGATCTACAGATACGCGAAGTTAGAATATACACTTCCCCTAATTTAAAAAACCTTAAACCCTACATAGAAGATGAAACTCCCCTACTAAACCAAACCCCAAATGACAAACGCATGCCCATTCAAAAAGCCCAAACTCCCCAACCAACCAACCACACCCCAACACGTATTGTCCACTTCACCTTGTCTTCACCTTCACTCTTGTCCACCATGCACTCAAAAATACCAAAGACATGGAACAAATAAATGTATGATGGAATCCATCACACATGGCACTTTTGAAGCTCCCCACACTCATTCTTCACAAACATAATCAATTTCAATACTAAATTTGAAAAAACAAACCCATTATTATATGGTCCAGTACAAGTCAAAAACCCCAACACCGTGGATCCCACCTAGAGTACTGGTCAACCTACTTAGCTGTCGGTTTTCAGTGCCAGCTGTACGTTGTGACAAATGTAAATGCCGCCTCACGTGCACGTTTCTCCACCGCCAAACGCGGTATGCGCGGCACATGGAGTGTATTTCATTTCAATCTACCCCGGACACCTGTACTTGTTACAGCTGGCACAAAGTATCCGATTAAATTAAATTAGATAAAATGATGATTTCATTAGTATTAGATTAAATGATGATTTCATTACTATATTGTATGAAATGATGATTTCATTAGTATTAGATAATTGCGATATTTTTTAGGTTAATGATCTTCGAGATCTTTGTTGAAATATTTAGCAAAGAATCCAATCGGCATGAAACTTGGGAACAAAGTATATGCTATGCTGACGTGGCAACAAGGGTTGGTGGAGATTGTGTAGGTGGACACCACTTTCATGTGAGGTTGTCGCCAACATTTATTTTCTTTTAGCTTTCGAACAGGTTTTGTATGACTTGTTACTCATTGTGCTTTATGCTCCCACAATTTTCGCTGTCCATATTAGTTAGGTAATTGAAATTTGAAATCTAGAATTATGTTTGAAGTTTGAAGTTGAACTATCGATAGTATGGTAACATTCGAGGCAAGTAAAAATTGCATTAGGAAGTAAAATAGGACATAGTTATGTGCAAATACAAAATAATGTCATAGAATCTTGAAACTTAGAGTAAGGTGAAAATAGTCCCCAAAAAAATGTTGCACATAAACAAGGTCAAAAGTGTAGTTAAGGAATGAAGTATTACAAAGCTTTGGCCTAAAATATACCAAGGTCAATAAAGGGTGAGAGGAAACAAAAATATATAGCACGATGACCTTCTTAATGATGAATTGAGAATTTTTCATAGACTTGTAGATCCTTACTATTTCATTGAACATCCATCTTGAGACATGTGATTAGACCTTCATATTTAGCAATGTTATTTGTGCACTAAAAACCTAACTTGAATGCCTTCAAGATGAAATCTCCTTGGCGAGTGATGAACAGGAGAAGACTCTTGCAACTAATCCTCGTGAAGTATATGACCCATCGAAATAGAGCTTCCAAGGAGATTATTTTGTGACTGTGCAAACTTGCTCATCCAGGAACTTGACAGTTAAGGGATATGCAATCCCCTGGGGGTGCATTGGCCAAATTATCTACTATTATTTGACCCTTTACTACTTTCCTATTCACGTATTGGATGTCGAATTATTTTAACAACATAACCCATTCGGCCATGTGACCCATAAGAATTGTTTTGGACAACATGTACCTCAAATGATCTTTCTTGTAAATGAACTTCATGATGCAACTTAACATGTAGTACCTAAGATTTTGAGAGTAGAAGATGATAGCAAGACATGTCTTTTCCAAAGGTGAATAGTTTAGCTCATACCCCGCGACCAAAATAAGACTGATGTAGTAGATGGATTATTTCTTACCTTGGTCACCATGTTGAGAAAGAAGTACCCATGCTACAACTGATGAAGCATAAATGTAAAACAACAGAGGTCTCCCTAAGATAGGTGGCATGAAAACAAATATATTAGCTAGATTTTCCTTAAGCTTATGAAACCCTTGATACCATGGCACATCCCATTTGAACGTTGTATCTTTACATAGGAGATGTGTGAATGGCTAACTCTTATCTACAAGTTGTTCTATGAATATATGGATGGATTGGACTTTACCTTGGGGCTTCATTGCTACTTTAATGTATTTAGAGGATCCATGTCCATGATAGCTTTGACCTTTGCAAGGTCTACCTCAATGCTATAGTTGGATACTTTAAATGATGTAACGTTGAAGACACACTTCTTAGGATTGAGGTGCAACTTGTACTTCTCCAAGTGCTCGAAGATGCATTCTAAGTTGATGGGATGTTTATCTCTTGTCTTAAATTTTCCTAAGAGGTCATCTATGTAATTCTCCATGATCTTTCGAATGAGGTCATGGAATATGATTGCCATGGTGCGCTAATAAGTGGCTCTAGCATTTTGAGACCGAATGGCATGACTTGGTAGAAAAAAGTACCGCATGAAGTAGTGAACATTATCTCATGATAGTCATCTTTAGTAATCTCAATCTGGTTACATCCTAAGAAATCATCCATGAAAGAAAGCATCCCATGCCCTATAGTATGATCTACAAAGATGTCAATATTGGGCAATACAAAATCATCCTTAGAACAAGCCCTGTTCAGGTCCTAAAGTTGACATGTAGATTTGGATGTCCCTAGCAAGCTTGGAAACAGGTACAATGATGGAGATCTAATAAGAATAGTTTTTGAATAAGGTAAAAATAGGTTTTGAATGGAACCCGAAACCATTTACATCATAGCAAAAAGATAAAGCATTAAAGTTTTTCAAAATGAAACGCTTGCTGGAAAGAACAGAGCAGGAACCAAAAAAACACTAGATACGAAAACAAAAGCAAGGAAAATAGATCTAGCAACATCACCAACAACACCCAGCAACGAACAGGACAAAACTAATTGCTTATCATTTTGTCTACCTTCATAGTCAGCTCCTCCATCTTCTGGATAGCATTTTTCAGGTCCTTCAGCTCCTCAGGCTTCTCAAGGATCTTCCTTTGAATACGCCCTTTGGTTCTAGTTCATGGGCTTGCATTCCCAGTACTATCATCAATTGTAATGGTCATTTTTTCCAACTGGTTTTTCTCCAGATAGTTGTGAAGCATATTCAGGTTGATGACTGCCGCATTGAGCCCTTCATTGTTGTGGCTGAGGACTTCATTAATCATTTTCCCATTGTTGCTAACTTTGACCTTAATTTCCTTCACCTTGTTGTCAACAATTTTTTTTATCTCGGTAGTTATCTCCTCCTTCTAATTTTTATTGTTTACCTTATCCAGAATCTTATTCTCCAGCTTCTTCAACTTCATATTCAGGGTTTCTGTAGTTTTCTCCAAAGAATTAAGATGGAGCTTAATCTCCTGAATCTCCTGATTGATCCAATCCTGAGGAATACTCTAACCCTCATCTTTGTTACCTTTGTCCATGATCGTAGCATCCTCCAGGGGGGCAGTATAATCATCTTCTTGGCTTGTATCCTCCTTAGTAGCATTCTGATCAGAATTAGCACCCGAGTCTTTTTGTTCCTCCTGATTTTCTTCAGTGACAGGGGAAATCTGGCCAGTCTCAATTTCCTCTTCATCCTACCCCTCTAGAGAGCCCAAAGAGTTTGCCTTAAGGGGTTCCCCATCATCTTTACTTGCCAGGTCTAACCCTTCCTCATTATCCAAGTGAGCATCATTATTTTCCCCTTCAGTAGAGGGGTCCAGGGCTTCATTCTTATCATCCTCAGTAGGGGAAACCTAGGCTTCATCTTCCTCCTCCTCAGCCCTTTCCTCATCTATTTCATCCATCTATTCTGCTTTCTCCTCTTCAGCCCCTTCCTCACCTTTTTCATCATCATGGTATTCCCCATCTTTCCCCTCATCTTCTTCCTCCTTCTCGTCCTCAGTTATGACAATCCTATCCTCTTCTTGTTCAGTGTTACCCGTACCCATTTCCACATTATCTTCCTCATCATTTCCCATTTGCAGAGAGTTAGAGATTTTTCCCTTAGTATCATCTTCACTACTGTCGGAGCTCTTCACTTTCTTTTTCTTCCTCTTTTTACCATCATCTTTCCTGCAGTCAAAGATAATATTCTTGTTTTTCTTTCTCTTTTTGCTGGATTCGGCCTTACTATCCCCCTCAATAGTCTTTGAAGTTTTACCTTTGACCCTCTTAGGAATAGGGTCCAGGATGATATCTCTGACATAGTCAAAAATAAGGAAGATCAACCCCTCATGTAACACAAGGTTATTCGGCTTTTTCCTATGCTCGGTAATGCTACTACTGAGGGAGCTCAAAAGAAAAAATGGGAAGGATATCCTCTTGTTATGCCTGAAGTGGTTAACCAGGATGAAATGCAAGTTGTAGATTTTGGAGTAACGCCCATCAAGCGTGAAATACTCTATCATAACATTCAACATTTTGGCCCAGAAATCCTTAATCTTGGTGATATCAACATAGTCCCCCTTCCCTTTAGTCATAAGGGCCTTTTCATCAACAGTTTTAGGGAACAGATTAAAAGCTTCAGAGCCTAGCCTATGGTTACCTCTATGAAAATGGGTACCTTCCCAGGGTAAGCCCGTTATCTTAGCCATAAGACTAAGGGTAAGGGTAAAATATTTACCCCATAAATTTACTTTCCCTCTAACCCAACCCTCGGTGAATAGGGAAGTCACTTGTTTGTCGTAGTCGTGGAGCTTCTCGATATACTATGAGACCCCGCCCTTTTTCAACTTCTTCCAAATTTTCCTGTCTTTCCTCCATTTGTCACAGTCAGGTGGCTCCTCTCTTCTTAGGCCACCTCCCATTTTGTGTTTTCTACTACTTTCCTTGCTTGGCTCCTTGCTACTAATCTTCTTCTTACTACAACGATTTCTGATGATATCGTGCTTATTAGTATTAACCCAGGTACCTTAGATCATTAAAACCAAAATTATTATCCTACGCTTCGCATTACATGCAGCCTTCCTCGAGAATTGTTTCATCCTTGTCATCATAAAATTAAGTGACATACCCTTCATTATGATTAATTTTATCGAATGTGATTAGACTCATCATCTCAAAGTTTAGATTCCCTTCCCCTCTCCAAGATTTGATGATGTCACTTTGGGTGCCATCGTTAGCCAACCTGTCCGTCGGCTTATTACCTTCACGGTAAATATGAGTGATGTGGTATTCTTCAAAGGTGGTAAGTAACATTTTGATTTTCTTTATAGTATGGGCTATAGTCCAAGAGCACTCTGCTTTCCCTTTTATACAGTTGATAATATTGAGGGAGTCACCCTCAAGCCAAAGTTTCATGAAGCCCATATCTTTGGCCAAAGTAACCACAAAAAGCATCGCCTCAGCCTCTTCCATGTGATTAGTTTGAGTTCCCAGCGGAACTACTATAGCCCCTAGGTGATTTCCAACCCAGTCTCTTATGAGGCCTCCCCCTCCAGCTTTTCCAGGGTTCCTCTAGCAGAACCATCAAAATTCCCTTTTGACCAACCCCAGGGGGGAGTAGACCATATAACATTGTCTCTAGGATTCAGGTCATTTCTGTTCTTCAAATTCTCCCAAGAAATAGATATATCCTTCTGAAGGCTAGGATTCCAGGAGTTACAATCCTTTCTACCACTGCTTCTATAGTTCTCCATTAAGCTTCTAGTGACAGAGTTGGAAATCAAGAGGGGAGTAGCTTTCTTATCTCTGAAAATTTTTTTATTCCTCTCCTTCCATATCTGCCACGTAAAATGAGGAAAAACAAGTTTCCAGAGGATCCTAGCATTTTTATCATAAAAAGGGCTTTGCCACTGGTGGAAAAAGTCTTGGATATTCTGAGGTTTGACCCACTTTAGATTCAGAGACAGAGTAATGGTGTCCCAAACTTCTCTAGCAAAGGGGCAATGTATCATCAGATGATTGCACGACTCAGCTGCCCCACAACACATGATAAGAATAGTTGATTGGCCATATGAATTTGGATTCTAACAACTTCTCCAATTCTTCTTTAACTAGGATTTTTATCTAAGGATGCATCTTTCTAAGTTTTTGTTTGATTGGTTTAGTATCTAGATTATTGAAAGATGATGCACTATGAGATCTATATCCAAACTAGGCATATCTGCATATGACCATGCAAAGTTGATGACTACAAGAGCTGAGCGAACACCTAATGATCCTCATTAGACAAGGAAGCCTCGCTGATGTAGGGATGTTTTTATGGTTCATATGTTGACTTTACAAATCTCTTTTATGAGAATAAAATATTTATTCAAATGTGGACACCTAAAATTATCCTCATATAATCAAATAAATATTATTTATTTAATTATTTTAATGAAAGATCCTATGTTATTTAAATAAATATTATTATTATTTAGTTATTTAATTTATTAGCCTATTCCTCTATTCTTTAAATAAATATTATTAATTATTTATTGAATTCATTAACCTTTTCTATCATATGATTAAATGAATATTCATTTATTTAATTATCCATTTTCATCCCACTTCTACTATTAATTAAATAAATACTTCTTTATTTAATTAATTCATTATCTTTTTTTCTAATTCCAACCAATCATTCCACTCGCATGGAATAGTTCTAAATTTATCGACATGTGAGAAAAATCACTTGTCTTCATTTGACTTTTCCACTCTTCATGTCTACACTCCATCTATCTAGTGATGTATTACTAGAAGTCAATATTTCCTACCTACAACTCAATCTCATTCCTCCATTTGCATTAACCTCTTAATCTCCCACATTATTCGTACCTACTCTCTCATCTTATCCATGTATGCTTCCACCTCTTATTCTATACCCTTGATTTCATGAGGACTTCTATAAAACAATATTTTCTCCTCTCATTTGAATCTAATCCTAGTACCTTTGCTAATGATCCTTTGCATACTTGTGATCTATTGCATAGTTTCCTACTTGTGATCTTTGGATAACCCTTTCTATCACCATTATCTTCCTACTATCATCTTGCATCAACCAACCAAACTCCATTCATTTAATGCCTTCTTGTGCATGTACTTGAAAATCTAAGAACAACCATCCTTCCATACAAGATATTAAAGGAAATGGAGTCAAGTGTTCCTTAAGTGTATTTGGTTGTCTTTGTTTTATTTCATTGTTATTCATTCATGGAGAAAATCTCCATTGATATGATGTTGGTTTATTTTGTAGATATAGGGCTTGTGGTTGGGCTTGATTAGATATTCAAATAAGTAGGTTTTTTTCCATCGCCATCACTCTTAGCACATTATTTCTAGTGCATCAGAGAGGTTTTCGTGAGGAGGTATACCTTTTATTTTCACTATTTTATGATCCAAGGGTTCCTTAGGTTTTCACTAGAAAATTCTTAAATTTTTCTTCTTTTTTTTCACATTTTCAACTAGGGATGTCCTCTTCTCCAAATTAACTTAGGGATCAAGCTTGTAGAGACTATTTGAATCAGGATCAAGATACGACTTATGTTCATTTTCACCCATGAATTCTAGGAGTGCTTCATCATTTTGGATTGTAACTAGATGGGTGACTATTCGTTGGTCCCAGTCTATGATTTTAGGGAGGTGAAGTGGAAGGTCAATAAGCAGGATACAAGTATAAAAAAAGGATGGAGTTACTAAATGAGTGGAGACATTGATATCCTTGTAGGCTTTCTTAATGACCTCATCAAGAATGTCTTTGATTTCAATGAGATCGCTCTTAGAACTTTGAGAAGCATGATACAAAGTTGAGGCATCATTCAAGGGAGATCCAAAACCAAGCCCATGATGTTGTGAATTAGAAACTAATTCCAAGTATTTTCTCATTCCTTTCTCTTCTTGACCCAACCCACCATCTTAGTAATCTCATTGATATGTAGCCAGTGCATGAGATGCAGGATATTTACTCTTGAAGTTATCAAGGCAATCTCGTTATCTACTAGAGGGTCTCTATATAACCACTTATTTATATAGTATTCAACAACCTCATGGTTTAGCTCGCCATGTGACTATAATTTTGTGGATCCAAACTCTCTAACTATAGGCTTCTTTTTCTTTCATTCCTTAGTGGGTTTTCCACATGTGTGGGAATCTAAGGGTGCTAGATCATGCCCATTGTAAAATCAGCTTGAAGTTCATAGTCCTATATCATCTTAAATTGTAAGCACTTATGTGCTCTATAATTTAATAGTTGTTTATCACCCTCCTTATTGTATTTGCATTTTAATTAATATTTAATTCATATCTAATTGAAATTCATTCAATTTACCTCTTCCATTGGTGTAAAAGTCGAGGAAGGATTTAATCTCAATGCATCCTCCTTTACTTTTCCCTCTCTAGCTTATACAAAAATAAAGGTAGGATCTAATTTCTATGCATCCTCCTCTATTTCTCCCTCCAATCAAAAAATTAATTTCTCACTTGGGGCCTATCTTGATAAATTTGAGATTCAGATGCCTTTATAGTCATTTTTCATGCTCATCTTTCTTATTCACCCCAAACCACTTAACATCTCTTGATCCCCACACCTTTCTCTTGAATTTGTGTCTTTCAAGTACAGATATAGGTTGACCTAAGGTGACCTATACACCATAAGTTAATTTTGAAGGTTGCGGCCCCAATGCAAGATGTTCCTATCATTTTCTACTTTCCTCTGCCGGCCTTCATGAATTTTAATTTTGAAATCACTATAAAAGCAACTCACTTGCTCTATTTTGAGATAACATCTAGATACAAGCATATGAAGGCACAAGGTGGACATCCCAATTTTACAACTATAAATTTCAAGGTGGAAGCCCAAATTTTGATGTTATCTATATGAAGCAAGGTTTGATCATCACATTCAAGAATTCCAATCAAGCAGTCAAGACATCATCATGGAGTTGCAAATGGATTGTGAAGATGGCTAGGTGTACTTTTTCCCTCAGGGGCTTGGTATGGTTTCCTTTTTATTTTTAGATCTATGCATTGTAGCCTCATATTTACACATTGATTGCACTTACATGCTAGGGTTTCACTCTTAAGGTTAGATCTCGACATCACATTTACATTTACTAGTTCCTTTGCATTCTAGACATACAATCTAGATACACAAGTAATATCACACACTTTACATTTCCTAGCGGCTATTCATGGAGGTTTAAATCACCAAAATGGGGGGTGGACTAAGGCAAACCCCTATATAGCCACCCACCCACACACTTTTCTAGATTTGTAGGTTTTGGAAGCACAATTTCAAATACATAACCACTTTTCTATTTTGGATCCCGATAATATCGGGTATATGTTGTAAGCTTGACCTATACACAAAAGTACATAATTGTAGAACTAGTTGCAGAACTAAAAAGAGCACACCTAAACCTTCCCAAATCTAGTTTTGTGTCTTTGTCTTGACATTCTTGGGTATAGGTCGCCTCAATTTGACCTATACCACTATAGGTCACTTCAAGTCGACCTATTCCTAGAGCATAACATAAAAGAGAATCTTCCAAATTCATAGTTTATCAGTTTCCAGGTTCAAAAATTAGAATATTTTGGGGTTCTGACAGTCAGAAAATCAGTCTTTCAGTTCACTCTTCCTCCTCATTATCATGTGCGCACATATTTCTACCTCCATCTTTCTTGCATTTATTTTCTTATATCATATTTATATCTACCTCTCTCTTTTACATTTGGGAATTATTTGCCCCCAAAAGAGGAAATCTGAGCCTACAAGGTTTTAGATCTCATGCTCATACCCTTATTCATTTGGTTGTACTTATCAAATCTATCCTATCTTGGTAAGGGCTTCCTCCTTTGATTCCTAATCTATATGTGTGTAGTAGTGGTATACCATTGATCAATATTTCACCATATACATTTTGGGGAACCTGAACCCTTTCATAGTTTCTAGAACTTTTGTATTGGTTAGTTAGGTCTTGCATTTCACATATATCAAAAATAATTCACAAAAATTCTAATTTAGTAATTAGATCCACTTTTCATACATTAGATTTACTTTTCATGCTTTACATGTACTTTTTGTTACATTATAAAAGTAAAAAATATAAAAAAAAATTGTTGTCCTTTACTTCCTTGCATATCACCTATATTTGGAAAATACAAAAATAATTGCATCATTTTTACATTTAGTTTTCTTTAAACATGTACGATTTCTTTGTTCATAAGTATTTTGAAGATTCCTTTATGAACCTTGATGAGGTGTCTATTAGTGAAGATTTTGTGGTGACGAATGAGGTCTCTCATGATCCCATTCCTACTAAGTCTTCCTCTACATCTCTTCAACCAAACTTTTACCAAAAGTTGCTTTCCTTTCTTTCTTTGAGTGATTATGTTTTTAACATCGAAACACCTAAAGTAGTTGTCCATGCTAAACCTGTGACAACTATCAAAGGATACCCTTCTACACAACCTCCTAACACACCTATCATTATTGTTAAAGGTTGTTCTCAAAAATCCAATCCTTAAAATTTCACTTCACCTGTGATTATGGTTAAAGGATACAATCCTCAAGAATCTTTTCAAACTCCCAATAAGCCTATTATAACTGTCAAAGGGAAACCTCAAATTCCTTTGGAGTTTTTTAAGGACTGCAATGCAGTGGCTCACACCTATCATACGTAAAATAATCCTCAACCCATTAATCTGATTATTCCTACTTCTTTACCACCTTCTCAACTGGTGTTTCCTCTAGCACCTCACTTATCTCCCTATCTTAGAAAGGAGTACGATTTGGTTGGATAATTACATGCTATTCCTACTAAGATTTCCTTATGGGAACTTCTTCAAACATCTCCTACATATCATCAATCCTTACAAAAATCTTTAACTACTCTTCCAACTCCCCCCTAATCAATATAACATCAAATCCTTCCTGGAATGTATGCATACTACACCTGTGCCTACTCAAATTATCTTTACTCAAGATTATTTTCCTTCAAAAGAAGTTCAAAACCAATATGATGCCTTGATGGTAGTTGTTCTTATCAATGAAAATCTTATTCGAAGGACCTTAATTGACAATGGGTCTGGATTTAATGTTTGTAGTATGGACATGCTGAAAGAAATTAATTTTGATATGTCAATTATTAAACCTAACAATATCACTATTGGTGGCTTTGAAAACATTGCTAAGAAAATATTGGGTATCATAAAATTACCTATTAAGGTTGGTCCAATTATTCTAGAGACTGTCAATCATGTGATGCTTGGACCCCTTAATTAGAATCTTCTTTTGGGTAGACCTTGGTTACATAATATGCATGTTGTTTCTTCAACTCTTCATCGAAAAGTCAAATTCATCTATGATAATGTGATGTACACCCTGATGGAAGATGATAGACCAAATAGTTGTTTGAATGCAAAATCAAGCAATACTCATGTGTCTATTAACAAGCAACAAGAACTTGGTTCTCCATCTAATTTTAAACCTAACTCTGAGCCTAAGGATAATCCTCCTTCCTCTAGTTCTCTTTTGGATGATGATTTGGGATCCTTAGATTTCACACCAACTTATTGTATTGTCAGAAAATGGAAGCACTTCCATTTAGGACCGGTTTATCCCTTTGAGTAAGTGGTTTGGGGTCATGTCAAGTGCCTTGAGTGGGTCTTTGACTGGATCTGGCTTTTTCACCTTATTCCGCTTCTCTCCTCACCTTTTTCCAACCTTTTTCTGGCACCTTATCCTAAGGATCTAAGATTCTTGACCTCAGGGTCAAGGTCAACCTTCTGGATCAAGGTCGACCTTGAGCCTGACCTAGGTCAGGTTGACCTCGACCTTGACCCTGGGTCCAAATTTCAAATCTTGGAAGTTTTTGAATGTCAGGCTTCAGAAAGTTTTATTTCCCGCTTCTGGTCAGCTATTTCAGATTTTGGAATGGTAAACTCTTAAATTATATTTAATCTAGGTCCATTTCTAGGGGTTAATGCTTAATTGGAATTTAATTCTCCTATGTCAGCCTCTCTAGAAGTTTGTGCCCTAGACTAGTATAAAAGGAAGCCTTCCTCTCTCATTTTCACATCCACCATCCATAGAATTCAAGCAAGTGAAATCAAGTGATCAAGAAATCATCAAGAAAGCAAGAAGGAGAAGGAAATCATTCAAGCATTCGTTCTTCCTCAAGCACTCAAACATTCAAGCATTCAAGATCCAATTCATCAAGGAGATCCATTGATAGTCATTGAAGGATTCAATCTCTTTGGAGCCCTCTTGTTGAAGATTTCTCCATCCATTTCCATTCAAGCTTCTTCCTATTCCAAGATCCATTCAAGATTGGTGTTGAAGATCTAATGCAATTGATTTGAGACATCTTACATGCAATTCTACATTCATTTGGAGCATCCATACTTGTGGATTCAAGGATTCGAATCCTCCACAAGGATTTTAACATAAGCAAGGTGAATAGTTCCATTTACTTTGTTTATTTGTTGCAATTTCAATTAAATTTTAAGGTTGATTCCAAACCGGGGTTTGACCAAGGCAAACTCCTCATCCAGCAAACAAAACCATTTTTCTTGCAAGTACATGTGCGGGACAATGAATTGCAATTCAGATCTGAACACCCTTTTCGGTGAACTTTCAGGATCTGCAAATAGAATTTCTATTGGAACAGTGCAGGTCAAGGTCAAATTTTTCGGGTAAGATTGTGCCCCGGGGTAAGATCTTATCCCTGTCTTGGGTCAAGGTCGACCTTGCTCAGAAAAACAAAAGGTTTTTGGGTTTGATCTGTTTCTGTGTTTCAAGGCCAGGTCCGGTTGCAGAATTTCCTAAAACTGTGTACATACACTAGAAAATAGCATTTTCAAGATCAATCCTATTTTGAGGTTAGTATTCATGTTCAATTCAATCAAAATTTCAATACATACTTTCTATAACAGAATATAAGGTTTTCTCCTTTCTTCATATTCTCCATAGATTGATTCATTTGTGCCTTAATCATTTCCTTGTGGTTAATCAAATTGGATCTTTCCTTTGGGAATTTGGATTAAGAAGTAGATCTTACATTCCCCCACACCTATCCACTACACTATTTTATATTACATCTTTAAGATCTATTTCAAATCATACACTTATATTGGAGAGTACAAAGTTTCAGGTCTTCCATTCATGTAATCTAAAGATGAAACCAAAGAACCTATAACCACTTCTCCTCTTTCTGGTGAATTAAGTAACAACATTGTTGTTTCTTTGACTAATAAGACTCTAGATTATATTAAGCCTGATTGATATGACATAGTGACCTATAAAGCCCCATTAACTCTTTCAGATATGGCTGGACTCATTATGGTCATGATTATCATTTACTCACAAAATATGGACTTAATGGAAAGGGTTGTGGAAAGTTTGAATAAGGGATACAAGTTCCTTTAGTAAATGAAGTGCATGAACACTCTTATGGATTAGGATTTAATCCTTATAAGAAACCACCTAACACTCTAAATGTTAACAATATTTCTATTGTTTACTTTAAAGTTTGAATCCTCATCTCATTGACTTTGATAAAAAACCTTCTCTTGATACCTTTAGTACCAATGATGCTTTAGTTGAATACTTGGGGACACACGATGACCTTCCTCCTTTTCATCATTATAGGAGAATGCCTTATTGTTTGAATGTTGAAGCATAATTTGGGAATGATACTCACTCTAAACATCATCATTTACCTTTGCTCGTGGATATTTCACAAAAAAGTAATCTCTTGATTAGCAACACCATTGATGTGCAAATGGATCCTAATGATCTTGAAAAGGTTATAAAAATTGGAAAATATTTAGATGAGGATGAACACAAGGATCTTACTTACCTTCTTCTTGAATTTTCTAATATATTTGCTTGGGCCTATTTTGATATGACTAGTATTGATTCTAAAATCGTGACACATAACATCATTCTCATGCCTAATGCTAATCATGTCAAATAAAAGATAAACAAGATGAATCCTAGTATTTCTCTTCTTGTGAAAGCTGAAATAGAAAAAATCCTTGATGTTGGCTTTATACGTCCTATTGACTATTCTCCTTGGATCTCAAACATTGTCGCAGTATCTAAGGGTGAAAATAAGATTTGAATGTTTACTAATTTTCATGATTTAAACAAAGCTTCTTTGAAGGATGATTTCCCCCTCCCAAACATTGATATGATTGTGGATTCCATAGTGGGGCATGCTCTGTTGTCTTTCATGGATGGTTTTTTTGGCTATAATCAAATATTTATCCCTCATCAAGATCAATATAAAACTGCTTTCATCACTCCTTGGGGAACCTTTTGTTGGGTTGTTATGCCTTTTGGATTAAAGAATGCAAGTGCTACATATCAATGTGATATGATGCTTATCTTCCATGATTACATTTTCAAAATTTTCGAAGACTATGTTGATGACATTCTCTCCAAGTCTATTTCTTGTAGAGATCATGTGCTTGTTCTTAGATAAACCTTTGAACAAATTCATAAATATAACATGTGCTTGATCCATAAGAAATGTGCTTTTGGCGTTGATAGAGAAAAAATTCTTGGATTTATAATCTCTAATAGAGGCACTGAGGTGGATACTGAGAAAATTGACACTATTGTTAATATGCCACCTCCTCTAAATATTTCACTTCATAATTTACAAGAAAAAATGCAAGCTATTCATAGGTTTATTTCTAATTTAGCGAATCGTACTATTTGTTTTACTTCCTTGTTAAAAAAGGATACTACCTTATCTTGGAATGAAGATTGTAAACAATCATTAGAAAAATTCAAACATTGTCTTGCTAATCCTCATATCTTGCAACCTGCTCAACCTAATAAGCATATCTTCTTATACACTTCAGCTTCTTTAAATGCCTTAAGTGCTCTTTTAGCTCAACGTGATAAGGATGGAAAGGAGCGACCAATGTATTACATTAGTAGGACATTGGTGGACTATGAGACACAACATACTGTAATAGAGAAGCAATGTCTCACTTTGGCTTTTACTTGTTAAAAACTCTAACATTATCTCTTTAACGATGAAGTCAATGTGATTGTCAAATTCAATCCTTTGAAACACATTTTCTCCAAAACTGACTTATCAGGACGTTTGGCTAAATGGGTTCTTTTAAGTGGGTTTGATTTAAAGTTCGTCTCTCAAAAATCAATTAAAGGGAAAGATTTGATAGATCACCTCACTAAAGCTCCTTCCTCTACTTCAATTTCTAATCCTATATATTTTCCTGATGAATTTGTGTTACTAATTAACACCAATGATGCTTAGGAATTGTAATTTGATGGGTCTAGATGTAAGACTAGCTTTGGTGTCAGTGGTATCCTTGTATCACCCTCAAAGAAGCATATTCCTTTGTCTTGTCATCTTAAATTTTCTAGTACAAATAACATTGCAGAATATGAAGCCCTTATCACTGGACTAAAAGAGGCTTTATCCCTCAAGATCAAGAACATCAACATCTTTAATGATTCATAATTAATTGTGCAACAAATTAATGTAACCTATCAAACTAAGAATGATAAGTTGACACAATATCATGATTTGGCCTTAGGTCTGCTTACTAAGTTCACTTCCCAATTTGTCTCATCCTTACCTAAAAAATATAATCAACATGCAGATGCTATGTATAGTGCAACATCTCTTATTTCTTTAGAGGATAATCAAGAAAGTTATCAGTTCACTATACACAATCTTGTCACTCCTACTATTTTTGAAAGTTCTAGTCTTGAAACTTGTTGTTTCAATCTAAATTCAGATGAGTGGTATTCACATATTTTTCATTACTTAAGAGATGGTACTTTTCCTGAATATGCAACAAGGAACACTAGAGCTCGAATTTACTTTGGCATACTTTTGTAAGAACTTTGTTTGAAGTGTTTTGGTTAGTGGTTTGACAATAGGGTATCTTTAAGGTAGTAAGTTTGACTTTTGTATTCAGGTAGAATGTAGAAGTCTAAGCAATGATTGCACCCCCCTATATATATATATATATATATATATATATATATATATATATATATATATATATATAACTTTTTTTATTTTAATACAAGGACTCTACCTCCAGAAAGACAAAACTTTTTTTAAAAATAATTATTTATAATATTTATTAAAAATATAAGATTGAAAAAAACACAAAACTCATCATCAAAATAAACAAAAAAAAATCAATATAAAAAAATAAAATTCTTAAATCAATTATCTTATCCAATGTTGTTAAACTCATAAATATTAAAAACCTTCTATTTTATTTTAGATCTCAACATAGATATTTTTTTAAAACATCTTAAACTAACTTCAATATTAATCCCTTGACAATTAATTATCATTCTTTAGCTTCCAAACTGATTCACAAACACCAAATATGACTTCTTATCTACTATTCCAACAAGTGAGTCAATTCTTCAAGGAGACCATTCAAAATGAGAAAAAGCAAAATGAAAGATGGGGATTCCCTTCCCAATGTGAAA
The DNA here is from genome assembly GCA_027943335.1 of Chamaecyparis obtusa. NCBI lineage: Eukaryota > Viridiplantae > Streptophyta > Pinopsida > Cupressales > Cupressaceae > Chamaecyparis > Chamaecyparis obtusa. The sequence goes on along the minus strand of BSBK01007750.1, from coordinate 798,951 downwards.
GCAACAATGACATTACTTTGGTTGAGAGATACTTGGCTTGAAGAATGCCCACAAAGTCCACATAGCTTTACTTAAATGAGGAACATGCTTAGTTGAAGTGAAATGCAAGCATGATTAGTCTTTGCCATGTGTTGGAATAACACATTTCACCCACAAAATATTAGTTGCTTTGATCCCTCATTAAAAGACATGCCATATCAATACAAAATTGCCCCTCCTATAGTTAATACTTATAAAAGATTCCATACGGACTACTATTATAGTACTAGTTAAAAAGCTAAATCAATATACAAAGCACTCTTTTTAATTATAACACGGCCAGTCATAATTGTGATTAGATTTGTTGTCTCCCACATAAGCATATACCTTTCACGTTATTTATTTGAGCCCACTTTTAAGAAAAAATAGCCATTTTTAAAGTCTTAATCACTAAATTAGTGGTCTAGTGGTCTTCAAATGAGGTTAAAGTATGTATAGGTGTTAAATGATGGTACGCATTTCATAGTCAATAGGATAGTCGAGTAGGTAAATATTGATATCAGAATGAAAGAGTTGTAGTTGAATTGGTGAGGATGATGGTACTCTTTATGATTATGTCGTTTATAAGATTCAAATTTTTCACTAGAGTCAGATTAAATTCACATTCTAAAACAATTTCATGATATGAAAGTTTATTACAACTTAATCAAAACTCCTCCTTTAATCAAATTACATCTGTCTATGACTACTTAACTTCAAAATGACTTTTAATTTAAATATATATTTATTTCATATATTATAATTCATTTAAAAAATAAAAATGTTGATATTTATAAAATATGATTATTTGCATGATATTATTATCAATATTTATATTATTAAAAAATCTAAAGGATAATTTTGATGATTTTGTTACAATGATAATTGAAAACCATTTGTTTGATACGCTTAATAATTGTGTTTACACCTTTGATTTACTTTTATGATTACTTTGACAATAAAGCCTTTTAACCATTGAACTCCTTGATTATTTCTTTTTCAGCTTTTGATTCAACATTAAAAAAAGGTCATAAGCATTCTTTCATACGTTTGTAAAGGGCCCATTCTCCTTAAAATGTGTGTTATATAAAGTATTTTCCAACCTTTTCAACCATAGTTTTCAAACTCAAATATTTTAATCTAAAGATAAGAAAAATGCTTTACATAGTAAATTACAAGAGAAGTTATATCCGAAACAAAGTTGAACTCCCTAAATCAAGGAGTAATTTAATGTGAATTCAATGAGATCATAGGCTCAAAAGAAGTAATAAACGTTTTATTTATGTAGGCATGTTTTGATGGTCAATTCATATTTTTGGTGTCTTTACTTTTGTTTATAATTGTTGGTTAGTTTGTTTTTATGGTTGTTCACTCTTTTAGTTTTATGAATGTTGATATTATTGTTTTTTTCCCCTTTCTATTTAAGATATATTTGGTCTTATTTTTATTTATTTTAAATTGTATTGTATTCTTTTTTTTTAATATATATTTTAAAAAATTGTAGATGTTAAATATTATTATTTAATAAATCTTAAAGTAAAAGTGACAGTTTTTTATTAAATAAGTAGTTAAATAAGGGGTTGATCCTTATAATAACATAGTCAAGAGGTTGTCAAGAAAGAAACAAAATACTAATGAAGGTGTTGGTAGAAACAACTTTACACTGCGAGAGACACACTGTCAGTGAGAGATACATTGTCAGCAAGGTAACAAGGAGTCACTAAGATAACAATAGGCCATAGTAAGCCACTTACAATGGAGGTGCCAAAAGAAGCCACTAACAATACACTACCAACAACACATAGAGTGGGGCACAATGGATATCAATGTGGTGTCAAAATGACCCCGAGGCAAAAAAGTAGCATCTCCCCAACTGAAGAACCACCTCCCTACTACAAAGCTCATTTACACTTCAATATAAAAGGAGCCCACCTCTATTGCAAGAGGAAAGGAAGAGGCCAGTCAGAAGAAGAAAGCATCACAATTCCATCCCACACCCAAACAACCACAAAAAGGCAAAGCCCACATTAGGTTATAAGCCCTTCGTTCAAGACAACAACAATGTCGACACAATCAAAAGACAAGTCAACAATAGCCAGACATGATAAAATCTTGCCCCCCAAACCGGAGCAAGAAGTTCTTCCATCACGAACCCACTCATATGCAATGAGCAGTAGGTTGTTTCCTAGAAAATACAACCAAACAACAAGGCCAAAGAAAGTTGAGGGGCCAAAAGAGCCCCAAATGCACACACCCCACCATCATCCGCAAACAAGAACATAGTAGGGATAGTTCCAACCACCACCCAAGTACAAACCTTCTAAGATCTGCCTGGGTCATTGTCTTCATTAGCATCCTCTCCTCCTGCAAGTTCAGAATTTAAAATACGACCCTCGCTCCTCTTCCCGCTAAGAGCTATTACATATACAAATATTGATTAAATATTTCTTGAACCTTGGTTGTAAGCTCTATAGGTAAGAAGACTCACTATTTCACCAAGGATTAAGATAAGAAACTCTCTATTGAGAACCATGGTAGAGAATGACCTCGTGGTGACTTGAACCTTGGTTGTAGGCACTACATGAAAGAAGCCTTGCCTTTTCACCAAAGGGTCAAACTCGTAAAAGTGATAGTTATGTTGTAAGTTAAGTTATTGGTTTAGTTGCATATAAAATATAATTTTTAATAGTTTCCTTGTATTGAATAATATTAGATTACAATCAAAAAAATGTTTAGAGTCTTTTCACTTGGCATATAATCAAGACATCAAATCATTTAGCTTTACAAGTAATGGTCATTTTTAGAATGATAATACATTAGATTATAGAGGTGGAATTCCATTACTCTAATTTTTTAATATGTGCCTTGATTAAATGGCATTATATTATATATTTTATATGGTGATTTTATTTAGATAGTTGGATCCATATTATAGTGATGAATTTTTTAAGAATCTTTCTATAAAGAATAATAATTCAAACTTGTTAAAATATATATTTAACTTCATTGATACATATTATATTGTTTAGATCTTAATTTATAATATATTGTGTGAGTTATTATATTTGTTCTAAATGCCCACATTGTTTTTCTTTAATTTTTTTGGTTAATCAAGAAATTTAGTTTATTAAGTATCATTTATAAATTCTATTTTTAATATAATATCAAAAGAATATCTCTAACTTCTTGACCTTAAATGTGATGGCATTATCTTTTAATGTCTTCTAAACAAAATTGGTATCTAAGACTTGTAAAAAATTGTCATTTAATGATAACGTAATTTGACTTTTATTATGTTTTGCAATTGGTATATATTTTAAAGATTTCTTCTTCTTGTAGTAAAGTTCTTTTAGTCCTTGATAGCTTTGAAATATTCAAAAGTGAAAGTGACATTTATATTATTACATTACCATTGTAATTGTTATCTTTAGATATTTGTAAACAACGAGTCAAATAAAAGTGATACTAGACATTCATTATAACATCATGATCTAGGGAAATCTCTAAGAAACCAATTGAGGATTGTTAAACCCAAGAGTTGAACTCAACACATGTTCACACAAAAAAGAAGAGCAAAAGAGCTGGGGGGGCCACCCATTCTGATTCAAATCAAAATTTATTTTCTCGGCTAATCCGCATTAGAGTAGTTTGGAGAGTAGGGGATAATTTGGATAGGGGTCGGGCCATAATAATATGGATCTTTATTGAATATCAATATACAAATTCTACAAAGATATAGTAGAGAGGCTCTATTGGTAGCCTGATATTCTACTGAATTACAACAAAATAGGCTCTTATTTTAGCTTGATTTTAAATTACAACTACCTTACAAAAAGAGGCTCTTAGTTCAACCAGATTTATATCAACCTTAATCTAAACAAACTCATACACCTATACATCGATAGCTGATCATAACAGTATAAATATGAATAGATAGCTTGAACAAAATACACCCGAATTATTCTTCCATGATGTGAATTTGTATAAATTTCTCCCCTTGATCATCTGACCTAGGATCATTGGAAACACAGGCATCATTTTTATGCCTACGAACAAGTAGCCCATCATGCATTGAAGAACTTTCTCTATCCTAAACCATATATGGGGCCTGATTAGCAAGGCCAAGTCTGACCCTGTGCAGAGGAGAAACTTGACGTGGTGGATCATGATCATGGTCCAGTAAAACTAAACTAGCATTAACCCTATCCCAAATTATTTCACCCAAATCATCACCCACAACAGGAAAGTGCATTACAAAAGCAACTTCTAGAAAATGTGTGTTCTATTGATCTAGGGGTTTCTTTATGGCATTATATATTGAGACAAACACATACCCTTCAAGCAATTCATGACATTGAAACAAACCTTCAACAAGACCTCGCACATTTCAAAGGTCACATCCTTGGACTGCAACTAAGAGCTTACTGTTATGAAGAAAAACATTTCTCACAACCTTCTCCTCTATGGCATTAAGCATGGCGAAGGATTGAAGTAGGTCAAATTCATTAGATAGAAAAATAAACACAATTTGAGAGGGAAAGATTACCCAGGGAGCCCTAGGAGAGAGCACTTCTTCCCCGATAACCAATCACACATTCTCCTAGTATTGATGATAGTGCATGTGGAACATGGTTGCCATATCTTCATCCTTGATTTTACCAGTGAATGGGAGCTCTATTGTTTATATTATTTAGATCTTAATGTATAATATATTGAGTTAGTTATTATATTTATTGTAAATGTCTACATTGTTTGTTTTCTTTTTTTAATTCAAGAAGTTCAGTTTATGAAGTATCATCTTTAAATTATGTTTCTAATACAATATCAAAAGAGTATATCTAATTTCTTGACCTTAATGTGATGACATTAGGTCTTCTAATGTCTTTTAGACAAAATTGGTAGCTAGGACCTATCAAAAATTGTCATACAATGATAATCAAATTTAACTTTTATTATTGTTGTAATCTACATTACAAAGATTTGTTCTTGTTATAGTAAAATTCTTCTAGTCCGTGATAGCTTTGAAATATTCAAAAGTGAAAGTGCAATCTATATTATTATTATCACCATTGTAATATCTATCTTTCTTATTTCTTTGACTCTTAACATGTGTATAGAACCCTTTAAGAAAGCTATTTGTAAATAATGAGTGAAATAAATGAGACTAGGCATTCATTATAATATTATGATCCAAGAAAAGTTTTGAGAAACCAATTAAGGGTTGTTAAACAAGGTAACTCAACTCAACACATATATTCATACAATTTAACTATAAAGGTAAAATATAATAATATGGATCTCTATTGAATATCAATAGATAAATTATACACCAATGTGCAAATGCAACATGTTAACAAGTAATGGTGATCTATTTACAAATTTTTAAAGGATGCAACCATCATGGGAGTAATGAGATATCACAATGAAATACAATAATGTATAATTGTAAATATATGAGTTCTAACAAAAAGTCATTACAATATTCAAGGATTTAGAAATTTTTCTCAAGTTAGGAGCATTATTAGAATTCTAACTTATCTAATTGATGTATATTGATGTAGGTATAAATTCTTCAAGATATGTTAGGGATAGTTGATATTAATTGAGATCCAATGCTTTGATTGTAAAATGGTCCCATGACTTGCCATAATAATAAATATTATAATTTAAATACAAAACTAAGCATTATCTAGGATGCCATCTTCTTGAATAAGCCTTCAATCTTATAAGATCCTAATGATTTGAAGAAAAGTTGATGCATCAATAAGACCACAAGTGAATAAGTCTCAAATGAGTGGTAACAAGGAATTAGAAATGTGGTCTTTGAAGGATAATAAACATTGTTTAATATAGTTAGTTATTATAAACACTGTTTAATATAGTTAGTTATTATATTATTGGTGGTTGGAGTTTTCCATTATATTCTAAAATCTATACATGCAGAATAGTATCATGAGAATTTAATGGAGAACAAATCAATTTGAATTTTTTTTTTTCAGTTTTATGTGTGTATTATATAGTTTTCTATTCTATTATTACTTGTAATATTCCTTCAATTGGTATCAGAGCACAGGGAAGGAGGAGAGACATGTATGTTTGCAAAGAAGTATATTAGAAGACATTCATGAGGAGATAATGAATAAAAAAATAAACAAATACCATTGAAGTTGTTAAGGTAGCAAAAGAAAGGAGATATACTAGTCTAGAAGGAATTGATAGTGTCTTAAGAAATTGAACATCGATGAGTAGACTCTAGGTGAAAGCAATTGCTAGCTAGAGTGAATATATATGTTGAAGTTGTCAAGGAGTTTGTAACTATTGAAGACCAAGAGAAATATTTGTTTGAAAAGGATTTGTAAACCATGCTAAGGATAAAGAAAGAGACGAGTTGTTTGGTTTTTGAGAGACACTATTAAAAAGGTAAGAGGAACAATTTATCTTTCTATTTGTTGAGCAAAATGAATTTGTTGGTTTGTAAGATTGTTGTAATTAAAAGAAATTGTAGCAATTATGAATGTCACTTGTTTTGAAGAAGAATCTATTGAATTGAAGACAGTTGGCAGCCAATGAGACTCAAACTAGAGATGAATAAAAATATGCATAGATGTTCTTTGAACTTGTACTAAGTTTACTTCTTATACATTTTGTCTGCACTTTTCGTGAGTAAATGCATCAAATTTTGCATCTATAATCAAGAAAATCAATTGAGGATAAATTACTCAAATTAGTGAAGTGAGTTTTGGATTTTTTAATTTTTTTTGGAGGTCACGAGTTTGTGAAAGTAGTCTTTTGGATTTTAGAAGGCATCGATTCTAGAGGTTTCAATGCATTATTTTGTAAAGAGACATATACTTTTTGTATTGCTATTTTTTAGATCTTTATGTAGAATACAAAGAGATTTCAGTGCATAATTTTATTTTTTTCCCTCCTTTCCACTAAAGTAAAAAAGAGTGAGAAGAGAAACCTAGTTAATTAAGTTATTGTGGATATGAGCCATTGTCGTTCCCCTTCCTATTTAATATTTGTAATGTTTCTTAGCACTTGGTATACTTCCACTACTGATTTTTTTTCATTTTCCTTTGATATTCTATTATTACCTTCTACTTTGCTTCTCCTTAAGCTTTCAAGCAATTCAATAGGCCTCCTAGATGGTATAAATCCTTAACCCACTCATCTCCTCCTAAATAACAAGCTATAATCTATTTATGTATTGTGCCACTTTTACTTAGTGTAGATCATAATGTCCAAATTTAATGGCCAACTTATATACCCTTTTACTATCACAAATTAAATTTCTTTAGGTCGTCCAATTGATAATACCTCGGTAGGAACTTTCCTTTCAACATAGTAATCCTTTGATCTCAACAACCATAGTCTTCCCCTTGAAATTGTTCAATTTTTGAAATTATGATTCCTTTGACCATAATATAACGTGCCCTCTCAATTTCATTGGGAAATTCCAATCCGATATAATTCCAAAAGATCTTCAAAATTGATAAATAAAGATCAAAATCCTAAAATATTGACCTAAACAATAAAATATTTAAATTTTCCAAAAAATATCCTCTTGAAAAAGCACAAGGGAATAATTACAACTTAAAACATCATTGCTTTTTCTTTAATCACCAAAGTTTTGGCGTCATGTATTATTCCAAAATTTGGCTTAGCCTTGTTTTTGGACATGGTGAACATTATAAGTGAGAGAAATCAATGCTTAAGCTACTGTTATTATAATTATTATTTATATCTCTCTTTTTGAAAGGATTTTATGCTTATCTTTGACAGATTTGACTTGGGATGGACATATGTACTTATTCATTCGGCTATTAATTTATTAAATGTACCACCTTTTTTTGTTGTTTTCAATATCTACAGGAAACTCGCCAACTAAGATATTAGTGTCGTTATACTCACCAAAGTCTTCAAATCATTAAACACAATTTATGAGCAGGCGGAAATCATTTATTTTTCACACCATTCCCTGCCATTATTGTTTTGGATCGAAACTCTGTTTTGCAAATATCATGAGAAACTCACATCAAGACTTAATTTAGGGTGGTTTTAGTACAAGGTTTTTGTGATTTGGAAGTTTGGTATAGATGACAAGGGTTTTGGCTGGTTTTGAAAAGGTGGGCTAAATGTGTCTTACCAAGAATAGAGAGATTGGAACATTTTGGTGGTGTGGTGGTGAGAATTAGGTATATATTTTTAATGTTATTTGATAGGTTGTTTCAAATTTGTTTGATATGTTGTTTTAAATGTAATAATGGTTTTTTTTTTTTGTTATGAGAGTTGATTGAAATAGTTTTCACTCATCTTAAAAGTTCGGATTGGGGTTATTATTTTTTGTTTGTCTTTGATGGATTTTATATGCGTGGATCTAAAACTTCTAATTCAGTTTTAACATCATGAGAGCTAGAGATAGGAGGAGGTGGGGTAGGGAAGGTCAGGGGGAGAGAGTTAGGGTTTAAGAGGCTCAATTATACATTACATCATGATTAGAAAAGCATAATGTATGTTTCAACATCGATAAAAAAAATTAGTAATTTGTATCGCTGCTTGAAATGTCTATGATTTTGTTTAAAATGTTGAATTGGGGCTTGTAAAATTTGGTAGATGATATGTTTTGAATGAAATTGTTTTCATTCATCTTAAGAGTTTTGACTTGACTTGCCATTTTTTGTTTATCTTTGATGAATTCTACAAGTGTGCATCTAAACATAGTTTAGATTTGTATTTATTTGACCCGGATTTTTTTTTAATTTAGATTTAATATTGAGCATAAAATATTCAATTTTGTGTGTTGGATTATCATATACAAAATATTCTAATTCATTTTTAGGATCATGAGAGTTAGATATAGGAAGGGGTAGTGAAGGGTAGAGAAGAGAATAGGGGTGTAGGAGGCTTAGTTACTTACTACATCGTTACAAAAGCATAGTATATGTGTCAACATCAATTAAAAAGATTAGGTCTTTGTATGACTACTTGAAGTGTCTATAACTTTGTTGAAAAGATTGAATTGATATAAAGTGTTTGACTTAGGGAAAATGAGGGGTGCAATTCACCTCTTGTGCCTAGCATAACAAACTCTACTAACATCTATTAACACTATGTTCATATACCCTATGCAATTTGTTTTTTGAAGATTTGAGTCATCTACTTTGAATTTGGAAGAAAGGATTGAACTTGAATATTAGAGGTCAAGTTTGTAGATGTAGATATTATTTTCACAAGTACACAGATGACTTGGAAAACATTTAGGCAATTTATCAACTTCTATATTATCTGTTTGATAGAGTTCTAATTGTTGGAAATATTGGCAAATTAAAGAAGATATCTATTAGATAATACTCTTTAATAAATCCCAAAGGTGACCACAATAATCCTCTTTATTCATTTTAGTGCTTATTTGTGGATAAGTATTTGCTTCTATCTTAGCTTTTATATCTATGTGTACTTATTATTGCTCATTTGGAGAATAACAAATCTTGAATATTTGTAAATGGTGATTGTTTTCCATTATAGGTGGAATGGTTAACATAAAATTTCATGTGTACCTTAGTGATACCTTAATGGTGTTGTCATGAAGAGATCTTTCTAGATGTTCCAAAGGAAACCATATAACAAGGCAAAAATAACTTTGGTTCAAGAAGCATATATGGAAGTGGAGAGAGTGTGTGAGCAAATATCATGGAAGATAACTCAGTGGTCATTTAGGTGTTGTGCATGAAGAGAAAACACCGAACTAGAAGATCAAATGAATCATATGCATTAATAAAAGTTGCACTCCCAAGTTTGAAATAAGTACCTTTTGAGATTGTTACCATGAATGTAACCATTTGTGCATCTACTTACCAATTCTAATATTAACATGATAAATGGGATACAATCTCTAAGGATATGATTTCTTTTCCTTGTTTATTTGGGTTTGTCTAGCTTTATAAAGCTAAGAGGTGAGCAACTATAATAAAATGACTTAAGTGGGCATTTTAAAATTAATAAATAATAAAAATAAAAATGTGTAGCTTGGGTAGTTAAAGACATGATATTTTCATAGTACATATAATGAACTTGTAATCACTTTTGGAGAAAAACTATGTTAGTTGTCTTTTTCTATTATTTACTTTGTAAGCAACTTTGTTATTACATGGGAACAACTAATGGTGAAAAATGTAGTTGAAGTTTTTTAAGAAGTTGGTAATCCCACGGCTTTGTTTACAAATTACCATATTACTTCTCAATATGTAGGGGGAATTTCTAGATCCACTCCAAAAATACCTACAACAAACCTAAGAGTTAAAAAGTGCATAAGGATATGACTCCATTTATTTGTACATAACTTTTTTTCATCATATCACGAGACTTGTTGCTCTATAATTATATATCTTCCTAATATCCCTTTGATTTAGTTTTTCTATGAAACAATATGATACCATCAAAATTCCCTTGACATATTTAGAAAGTTCCAATTTTACATAATGCATCCTTGAAATATAGATATGAAACATCTTATCATTTCACAACACAAAGGATTGTTGAAACGTTGAGTGACTTCAATTACTTTGTCTAATAGGTGGAAATCTTATGCATGCCACAAAAGGGCTAAGATAATCAAGGTGTGCAATTTGATGGACTTGAAGATACTTCATGTATTGGTGGAACTGAATCCAAGGTGGTGGTTATGTCTAGTAGTAGGTTAAATAATATATATGATTGTCAAAGAGATGTACATGGTAGCTCTAAAATGGCTTGTTTGGGATCTCACTTCTCCACTAGCTTTGGATTGTTCTTGATATTTTTTTATATTGGATTTGTACTTTTTTTATATTACTTCTTTCTTTTTGTGCACTAGCTTCAAAAACACTTTTATTTATATGCTTCATACATATTTATGACCTTATACTTTCTAAGCTAGGGCCTATGACAAATCTTTGAAAGCTAGCATGATAAAAATCTAATAGCTTCAACACCTAGTTATCTCTCATGATAGATCCTTCAATACTTTCGAAATTCCTTTTTGAGTCTTTAGAAAGTGCCAATTCTAAAGATAGGAAAGGTTTATAAATAAAATTTTAGATTATGATTAATCTTCATCTCAAGATGAGTAGGTTTTAAAAGCCATGCTTTTTGAGCTAGAAGATGTTATTTTGGATTTGGATGCTCTTAAGGTTTTGTATATAATTCTTAAGGTGTTGTTTTGTATACCATTTCATATCACAAAGGATTGTTGGAAGTGTCAAGTGGCTTCACTTTACTTTTCCTAGAAGGTTAAAATCTTGTGCATATCATGAAAAGGGCTAAGGTATTCAAGGGTGTGAGATTTGATGGGCTTGAAGGAACTACAAGTATTGTTGGGATTAAAACCAAGGTAGTGGTTATGTCAAGTAGTAGTGTGCTGAATCATACACATGATTGTTGGAGAGATGTACATGGTAACTCTAAAATGGCTTGTCGAAGGTCTCACTCTTCCATTAGCTATGTTGTTCTTAATCTAATAAGTAGAGATATTTTCCACAACAAGTCAAATTGTGATATTGCTACTAGGATTCAATTGTGTAGTTTTTGAGTCAAACTTATTGACACATGTGTTCACAAGTAGTGGTTCATTAGAACTAATGCTTCACCTTTGTGAGCATCACCTAAATGCAATGAGTGCTAAGTGTTGCATTCATTCTCATGAGAGATGGGTTCTTATGAACCACTATTCGTGAATACATGGGTCAATGAGTTTAACTAAAAACCTATATAATTGAATCTGATAGCAATATCATAATTGTTCTTGATCTTTTTCTATATTAGATTTGTGGATTTTTCTATTTCTCCCTATGTTTTGTTTGTTTCACACACTTTCATTTATATGCTTTAGTATATGTTTATGGTTATACTTTCTAAGGTAGGCCCATGATAGATCTTTTAAATCTAATATGAACAGAGAAAATGATAGCTTCAACTTCTATTTGTTGTTGGGGGTAGATCCTCGACAATCAATATGAAAAATAAAAAGTAATAACATAAACATCTAGTTGTTTTAAAAAATACATATTTATTAATAGAATGGTTTTTTTATGTCAAATCCATATCATTTTGGTAGTCTAATATAGAAACACCAATCTAAGCTAATAATCTTCCATTGAGAGCAAAAGATTGAGAGGTATCATTTTGTTGAAGTTGTTTCAAGTATAATTGAAATATTCCCCTTATTACTTTCAAGAATTTGAACATTTGATGGATGATGCAATTCATCATCCTCATTGATTATGCTCATAAAACTAAACTACAACCTAAATGATGTTTAAAAAATAATTTAAACACAATTCCCCCTCAAATGCATTACTTTTCCGCAATCCATGAGTTGACTCGAGATTGTTTCTGACTTTGATTGTGTGTTAGTTAGAGCTATCAACATTTCAAATCATATTCTATGATCCATCATTAGGATGCAAGAGTACTAGAAGAGTGAAATTGTTTCACTCTTCTAGCTCTCTTTCATCGTGATGGATCATTGTTCCATTCTTCTAGCACCCTTTTATCCTAATGATGGATCATTGTTTCACTCTTCTAGCACCCTTTCATCGTGATAGATCATTGTTTCATTCTTCTAGCCCCCTTTTATCCTGATGATGGATCATTGTTTCACTCTTCTAACACTCTTTCATCGATAGATCATTGTTTCACTCTTCTAGCACTCTTACATTTTAAAGATAGATAATAGAATATGATCCAAAAAATTGATATAAAAACTAACACAAAATCAGAACTATAAACCATTCCACCCCTCACTAAAATGTTGTTGGGGAAGTTGGTGATAAATTTCAGCAAACCGCGTCCATGTGACCACACAATCAACTCTCCTCGCTTTTCCCTCGCTCCCTCCGCGGTGTACAGATCACGACGCGTTTATTTTGCCAGCCAGCAGAAATGATACAAGCAAAAAACTTGATCGCTGTCTCCAATAATTCGTCGCCACGTAGCATAAAAAGGGGTACTAATCGAGAAACAGCTGTATGACGAACTTTCCGGCCAGCTGACATCACTGGAGGTTTTGAATAGCGGTTTCAGATCAAAATTCTCAGTCTCTTCTTCTTCTTCTGCGGTAAATGAGCTACCATACGTAAATAGGAATATGATCTCTGTCTCCTTGGATTCCTTCGGCTCAGTAAAACAATATAAAACAAGTAAGATCTGTATATACACATTGAGTATATACCCTTCCTGCTGGCTTGGCTTGGCCGGAACGCTTGGTTTCTCCAGGCCGGACTTATTAATAACAAGAACACCAATAATAAATATGGGAGGATTTTAATTATTATTTCTTCTCCACAACCGACGGGATCGTAACGAGAAGGGCATTTTTTGAAAAATTCTTACTTAACTGCGGTGTTGTGAGAGAAGAAAGGGGAAGGACTTACATAAACAGATTTTCCCGAGAGCAAAAAAGATCAGGGTATTAAACTCCCTTCTGCGCAAGCACGGCACTTCCAATAGGGAACTGAACTTGCTTGGTGGGTTGCTGCATTATCTCTGCCATTCGCAGCTGTTTCGAAGTTCAAAAAACCCTAGAAATCGGCCATGCCTTAATAAAAGTCCGCCATTATTAGGGCTTTTGTTGGTGGGTCGGAGTGGAGGGGAGGTTCTTTTGTAGCTGTCGTACCATTCGTGATTACATCGCGGTTGGTACAGTGGATTGTCTCTTTTTGCTTGATTGGTACTACAGCAGCTGGTTGGTCAGCATTGTAGTTACGGATTGTGAAGGTTATATATTTAAGTATTATTTGAGAGCTTTGAAGAGGAATCTGGGGCTCAACAAGTTCAGGCAATGGGGGATTCTAGCGGCTCTGTCTCTGTTGATGTGGAAATGATCCCCTGGGGTGGACAGGTTGTATGAGGGCTCTTATTTGCAATTTATTTTGCTCTCCTGGTTTAATTGTGCAGAGAATGAGAGCTGCATTGTGCAAATCTTTAAGACATTGTGTGTGTGTATTGAAAAGTGGGTTGCTTTCGGATTTTCATGAAAATGGATGAGGGCTAATTTGCATTACCCCTTACTCCACTGATAGTTGGCGTTTTAGACAAATTTTCTAAAGCGCATCTTTGGGTTCTGTTTGTCTTGATGATTTCGAAGAGGTTTTCTTGGTTGTCCAATTTAATCTCTTTAGAAGAGTTTTTTTTTTAATAATCTTCGGCCTTTTGCATTATTATTATCCGAAGGATGAATTAGTGCACTCCCTATAGATGCCAGAAATTGTTTACTTAATAATGCGCGTATTTGTGGCTGCTTAGTACTCCAGAGATTGTCGTTTCAGAGCAGATGTGTTCAATGGGTTATTGATTTGTGGCTGCTCTTATATAGTATCAGATTTTGTATCAAAGCTCTGTTCAATGTGTTTTGCTTGGCCTGTTGTTTTGGGTTCAAGTTTGTAAATGTGCTTGGTAAGTCAATAAATTAAATCGGAGTCTGTATACCTAATTATAAATGGGTTCATCTCTGTTTTCTATTAAAACGGGCGTGCAAGCTAGATTTCTAGGCAGTCTTTAGTGCTTATATTAAAAGAGCTCATTATCTGTATATTCTATTTTTTCATTTTGTGGATTTAAGTGTTTCGGATAGAAAATGTTATTGGATTTTGTGGGCTTTTAAAGGAATTAGATAGTGTGATTTTTCTGCCTTGTGTTGTGGTTGATTTAATTTTTTTGTGCTCTTTTTGCAAGGGAGGCGGAATTTATTGTTTACTTACATTGATGGGTTTCTTATCTTGTGTTCAGGAGCACATTGTGAAAACAAGCCAAGGGCCAATTTCTGTTTTTGTCTGTGGAGATCAGGAGAAGCCGGCGCTCATAACTTATCCGGATGTTGCCTTGAATTGTGAGTATTCGTAAGTGTTTTTGTTTAATGTTGTGTGGAACCCAGAATCTGATTATTTATGTATCACAGACTCGGGAAATGTTTGCCCTTTATTGTTAGCTAATAGGAATATTATCTGCCCTTTATGCTATTGTGGGTCAATTCACTTATATCTCTATATCCCTGGCCATGATACAATATTAACTGATCTCAATTAGATGTAAGAAATCTGAAAATTTAATATCCTTGTTTATTGAAGGATCGGCATTTCCTAAATAATGGTCAAATTGGGGGTATCTGATTGCAAGACGAAGCCAGAGAATTCTTTCTATCTAGTAATTAATACCAGTTGTATAAATATCTTTGTATTTTGAGGTGACGAACCAAAACTCCAGAAAATTTCTTTTGGAACACATTATTAGGGATTAAATCTGTTACATCCACGTGTGTTCACATGCAGGTCGTTTTTGCGTCCACCCTGACTGAATATATAATGCATATGTTACAAATTTCACCCTGAATGAATATAATTTGCATATGTAACATATTCAACTCTTTGTTTGCTGTGTCGTAGGTAAGAATTTCCATAAAAGAGGCTGTATTTTTTTATTACTGTTGATTGATTGGCAATGGGGCTGCACACACATCGATTATAATGTGCCATGAGAAATTGTTATTACAAGAAGCAATGTGGTACCCAGTGGGTGGATAATGATAGATGGCTTATAGTGGTTTATATTAGTCTATTGAAATTTAGCTGTGTTATACTCTCCAATACTTCACCTTAAAAACATGGATTGATCTTTCAATATGATATTTGCATGTTGATGGTACTGATTGGTTTCTATCCAATTATATTTGAACAGACATGTCATGTTTTCAAGGACTTTTCTTCTGCCCCGAGGCTGCTTCGCTGCTCTTTCACAATTTCTGCATCTATCATATTGATGCACCTGGGCATGAGGTTCGTATTGAAGCTTTGAATTTGTGGTTGTCTGTTTAAGATGCTAAACGAGTGGGGCATTAATGGTAGTATTTCAAACAGTTCCTCTTAAAACAATTTCAACTTTTTATATAATTTCATCTGCTAATTAGTTGAATCTTGAAGGTTTTCTCACGCCATGTTATTTTCTGTGTTTTGTCAAGAGTTCTTGCAGTTAGGAGCGGCTGCTATTTCTTCTGATGTTGCTATACCTACCGTTGATGATTTGGCAGAGCAGGTTGCTGAAGTGCTGGATTACTTTGGGTACACGCTCAGTCCTTATGTGTCATGTATTGTAGTTTCGTTTAATATTCGGTTTAGGGCAAAAATGAGCTGTTTGGAATTCTAATTTCTATGCTTTGTTTTTGACAGGCTTCAAGGGGTAATATGTATGGGTGTTACTGCAGGGGCTTACATTCTCACATTGTTTGCAGTGAGTGAAGTCCTAACACATTTCAAGTTAATTTCTTTTTATTAGATAAAGTGATTAGGTGTTGCCTCTTACATTCTGAGTGGAATATCATTTGTATTTATGTAGTTGAAATACAGAGAACGAGTACTTGGGCTTATCCTCATATCCCCTCTTTGTCAAGCGCCATCTTGGACTGAATGGTTTTACAATAAGGTCTCTTCTTTAAAACCTACCACTTGCATCTATTTTAGGGTTACTGCATTTTAGAAGTGTTTGTAATTTTGATGTTTACTTATGAAATACATCCGTTTGCAGGTAATGAGTAATTTGCTCTACTTTTATGGGATGTGTGGAATTGTTAAGGAAAGTTTGCTTCAGCGTTACTTTAGTCAGGTGTCTTACTTATTCACTATCACTAGATTTAATTGTTCTTTATAACATTTTTCTTTTTGGTTTTTTAAATTTCCCACATCCATATGGACCGTTGGCTTCTATTGACATTGTTGAGGTCATTGTGGATTTGACAGGAATTGCGTGGCAGTGTACAAGGTTCAGAGTCTGACATTGTGCAGGCTTGCAGAAGAGTAAGTGTGAAGCAAAATTATTTCACCATGGAAATATCTCAAAATCTGTGTATCAGGTTAATTCTATGATTATTTTCTTGTTGTGGAATAGATTTTCTAAATGTCAAGGATGTCTATTTGCAGTTACTGGATGAGAGGCAGAGCAATAATGTTATGCGCTTTATGCAACTGATTAGTCGGTGAGTCTTTCAAAGCCATTTGAGTAAAAATATAGAACATTTGAGACGAAAGCTGTTTCTATTTTCATGAAATTATTATGAAGTTAGATTTGGTTTAAAGGCTTGCTGGAAGTTGCACATCTAAAAGTGGCATGGAATTCTTTTAGTTGTCAATTAATGAATTTTTGCCACCTGAATCCAATTTGGTCTTTTTCAATTGTTAGGTGCTCATAAAATGCTCTGCTGTAAATTTACCTACTGTTTCTTTATCCCTACAAGAGTATCAGGCGTTTCCTTTGATGTAGTTGTTTGTGGTGATTTAATATCTATTGAGCTTTTCATCCAGATTTGTTTCTGAATGTTTTTATACCTTTTAAGATATTTCAAATGTGAGCTAACTCTTGGCCCCAAGTTATTAAGAATCCTAGAAGGTTGTGTTTTTGTTAACTTTTCTAGGGCACCCGATCATACTGAGGCTTGGAAGCTCTCATTTCAGGTTCTAATTGTAGTTGAAGTCAAAGTCTATTCTTCCAGACTTCCATTGTTTATTGTACCATTCTCTCTTATTTGAAGGATGGGTATTGTGTATTCTGGTTGGTATTAAATCCAAGTAGGTACTTAAATAGGGCAACAGTTATCCAACTGGCTAGAAGATGGACACACCTTCTAGGCAGTTCCACATTGTATGGAAAGTATTGTTAGATTTAAGCACTGTATGGAAAGAATGTTAGATTTTAGCAGGGCATTTATATGCGATTCTAGTTGCTTTTGGGAACAGGATGGGGATTTTGACATGAGGATTATATCTGGATTGCTGTTTCTTGCAGGAGACATGACCTGACTGACATGTTGAAGAAATTGCAGTGTAGGACACTCATATTTGTTGGAGAGAACTCTCCTTTTCATGCAGAAGCTCTTCACATGAATGCAAAAATGGACAAAAGATACAATGCTTTGGTTGAGGTGCAGTGATATTTTTTGAATTCTAGACTCATTGCCATTATACAGTGCCTTTTTTGGATGCATAACATCGTTTGAAATAATGCATTGCAGGTCCAAGCTTGTGGATCACTTGTGACAGAGGAACAGCCTCATTCGATGCTAATCCCAATTGAATATTTTCTGATGGGATATGGCTTTTATAGGCCTCCTCAGCTATCCTCCAGCTATGGATCAAGCCCAACCAGCCCTCTAAGTCCTTCTTGTATCTCACCTGAATTGCTGTCTCCGGAAAGCTTGGGCTTGAAGTTAAAACCTATCAAGACTCGGGTGGCTATTGAGGATTAAAATGAATGTTAGATTGCTGAGATACATTTTCTATCTGACCGAATTGAAGAGGGAATTGCCAAGCACATGCAGTAAAAGCTCCATCGTAACTGGCCAGTAAAGGAACCATGTATGATAGTACTGGATACGTGATGATCATGCCTCTCTCAGAATGCTGTCAAAGCTGTGGACATATTTTGGCCAAGAAAGGAAATAATTTTGAACGTCAAGGAAGTTGTCAGGGAATTTTTTGGGGTATATCTTAGTTGATCTTATTTGTTTTGCTTCAGACTTGTGGGGCGAGTAGCTGATGAGCTGAGCTCCTGGTCTCATTGTCTGGTGGTAGTCAACTCATCACTTGAGAACAAGTCATGATAAATTTAGAATATAATGCGGCAATTCCTTTATGTAGATAATTTTGAGGTGTCTTTGTATCCACTGTATGTAGAGAATGAATTCTTTTTTGGAGTAGGTTGGGGAACAATTTTTGTGGTCATTCATTTGTAGAATAACAAAGATGTACTATTTTAATTTGTTGATCTCTTGGTGTCTGGAATAAATAAGAATTTCATTTATTCAATTTTGGCAATTGCACGGCTACTGTAATCTTCAATAATAACGGATTATTCAGATTGATCAATGGCCACAAGCAAGTCTTCTTCCAAATATATGGTTTTCTTGAAATATCGTTTTCAATGTCTATGAAATATGTCCCAACTTAAAATATGTTTTGAGATGCTGCATACTTCGTTCAAAGTAGCATGAAAAAAGTATATATGAATGTGATATGCTTGGGGAATTACATCTGTCAAATGTAAGATAGTGATGATAGCAAACTCAATGAAATCACTATTTCATTATAGTCTTTCAATAACGTCTGGGAAAATTGCTGTGGCCTTTTCTTGATAAGTTTTGTGGAGCATCCACCAAGATGCAATTAACAAAAAAATCACTTGCATCCCCTTGTTGCATTTACCGTACAGATAAACAGTTAGCTTTTGCTAGGGAGGAATTGTTTTTTTCTTTGCATTAGTTTTTAGTTCTCAATAGTGCAGAAGCAATAAAATTGAGTCAAATATTCGTTGTAGGTTCTACAAGGAAGTTTGCTAGGAAACGATTTATGGAGCTTCATTGACAGATTACTTGGAAGTGACAGAAAATTAAATTAGGAAAAATGATTTCTCTAGATTTTGGGGCATAACAAAGTCACCATGTGCACATAAGCGCTTGGGCCCCTCACCAGAAGCAGATCATGTGTTCTTTAATTACCAAGATGGCTCCTGGCCTCTGAAGATTTTCCTTTGTCTTCAAGTTGGAATCATTTAAGTGCATTGTCTCGTGATGATGTAAACACAGTGGTGACATAACTCATTTACCATATCTAACAGTCGTCAGGATCTGAGTCAATAATAGTTCACATTACATAATCATGATCTAAGGGAGTCATTGTGGCCCACTATACATTGATGTAGAATCATTTAGTGATGAATCTGTATTCTGCTGAGTAAACATTCATGAAGATCACACAACATATGATTTTTTAAATAGATAGGTGAGATTCTTAGCCAAATGAAGAGAACCAATTAGATATATCAAACCATAAAACTAATTTAAAAATATTGATGAAGAAATGCTCAGAGGTTTCAGCTTATGTTTTATACCTACTCATAACCATTAAGGTTGAGTGAAAGGAACGGCAAGATCTTTTTACAGTGATCTAGATTAGGTTTTCTGATAGTACTTCATACTCTCATCTCGAATATACTTCAGGCTTCAGGTATAAAACACATATACCCTTCTTCCTCTATACTCAAACTATCATACAAATAGATAGCATCAGTTTTGGATCAAATATTTATTTTCAACCATCAAACATTTATTTTCAACCATTGAATCATTGGCTTGCAATTATTAAGGTTTTTTTAATATTTCCCGAGTTGTGGATTTGCTTTTACTTGTTCTGCAAGACTCCTATGAAACTGTTTGAAAAATGTATGGAGATATTTTGACATTCCTTTTTAAAGTTTGGGTTTTGGATTTGCTTTTACTGGTTATTGAAGACTTCTATCAGAAGGCTCTTTTAAAGACCACATATATAAATTATATATTCTTAAATTATAAAATAAAAAATATTTTGAATTTAGATGCTCTATTCATCATAAAAGGGTATCAATCTTCCAAAATTGTCACTATTTTATAAAGACAATTCAGACAATTGAATATACAATGATTAAATTGAAGTTGACAAGTAGAAGGTATAAAATTATTATATTTCTCTCACTATTCAATCAGGTAATTTTTGAGTCAAAACTCCTTGACCAAATAAAAAATACTCAAAAACTGTAATCTTTAACCACAAAAAACAGAACATATTCCAATTCAAATCTTCTTTTATTAATATCTTCAATCAAATTTTCTTTTCCCTTTCATTTATCCATCTTCACCATCCCCAGAATCATTGAACACTCCACAATTCAATACAAAAATCAATCATTAATAATCCTCTTTATTCCTTTTAACAATTCTTAACCTGCAGTGAACATGAATCCCTAAATTAAATAAAATTAAACATCCAAGATAAGGATGATGACTTGGTTTTTCCAATTAAACTATCTTCTAAAAATGAGTGGACGACAGAAAGGATGTATAATTAAAAATAAGGTTCCAAACTACTTTTTTTCCCAGATATCTTATCTGAAAAGCAAGGTTCCAAAACTTCCAAGGAGGCAAAGGTAATGGCAGAGGAAATTCCCTGTTTTGAAGTTACAGATCCTCAAACGGTCAGAAATCTCCTCAAACAGTCAGAAATCTCCGCAAAGCTACGGGTCCACATTAAAGATAAAGCAAAACGCGTCACGATCCGATCGATTCTATCAATTGCGCGTAAATGATTAAATGTTAAATATGGAATGGCGAGAAATAAAATGCGGAATGTATAGTTGTGTGCAAATTTACGCCGTGTCATCTGCCAAAACTGGCGGCGTCGATAAATCTAGAACGACATGTGAAGAAGTGTGCACAGTGCACAACACATGAATGAATGAATACCACAAACACTGTTTCCAATCTCAATTTTGGGAACTAGTGTGAATCTAGGGTTAGCGATCTATTTGCCAAAATTACTATTTAAACAGTTTTTAGCTCTTATTTTAAAGAAAGTTGGCCCTTTTTTTCGCCATGGCGAGCTCTGATGTCAAAGATTTGATCAGCATTTAATGGCGGCTGAAAATCAGGAGTTGCGTTTACATTGTACGAGAATGTTTACCTGGTTATCTGCAAGATCAATGTGGGTGTTTGATTTGAATACAATTTCATCTACTCGTTTCATTTGCTTCATTAATGCACTTGAAATTAGGGTTGTCATGTACATCACGATGTTTGTTGTATAGTCATGTTTATGATTAATGTGGTTGATCGATTTGAGTGCATCCTCATGCATGCATTTGTTTCATTAACTTTATTAATATACTAAACATTGTGCAATTTGTACATTACACATTGTTGTGTAGTCATATGTATGCTTAATGTGGGTGATTGATTTGGGTACAATTTTATGTATTTGTTTCATTAACTTTATTAATATACTAAACATTGTGCAATTTGCACATTACATTTTGTTGTGTAGTCGTATGTATGCTTAATGTGGGTGATTGATTTGAGTACAATTTCATGTATTTGTTTTATTAACTTTATTAATATACTAAACATTTTGTAATTTGTACATCATATTTTGTTGTATGGTCGTTTGTATGCTCAATGTGTGTGATTGATTTGAGTACAACTTCATGTACTCCTTTCTTTTGTTTCATCAACGTACTAAATATTGTTTATAACATACATATCACAATGTTTGTGCACCTCTATACAACTTGCACATAGTGCATTAATGCAATTTGATATATCCTTGGATATGTTTGTGCCTAGTCAAACTATATGAATGTGAGACATGTTCACATCTACATCATATAAAATGCCACCATGTATATGCGACACTTTGCAACCCCAAGATAAGACACCAAATATGTATGAATTTTAACACTAAACACATATTTGGTGGTGTCTATGACTTAGACATCTACATCATATAAAATGCCACCATGTATATGCAACACTTTGCAACCCCAAGATATGATACCAAAAATATGTATGAATTTTGACACTAAACACATATTTGGTGGTGTCTATGACTTAGGATATAAAATCATACAGGTTTGACAATTACCATAATCCCATTCATATATGTCACATGTCCATGTGTTGGATTTTGGTTAGCATCTACTTAGATTCTAGAGAAAAATAAATACAAATTCACATCTTGTACACATTTTCCCATTTTTGTTCTAAATAGAAGTCACGCATCTACCAAAATATTTCTACAAATCAAATGTTTCTTTGGCTTGCATTTTGTTTTTTCATTTGCATATTTTATGATCTTGTGCATGTTACCAACTAGTATGTAAGATTGTCCCCTAAATTGCTTGGAATTCAAAGGATTGGAATAGTAGTGAAGATTTTTTCTTTATTTTGTGTAAACAAAGATACATCTAAAATAACGAGACATTTCACTCAATTTGTAATAATTCACACAGATATAAAAATAAAGAAAAATGGATGAAAAATACATACCTAAGGTCTTATTAGACATTAAAAGAATGTTCAGTTTGGCATTGGAAACACAACAATAATGCTTAATTTAACCTTGGAAACAAACGCCTAGAGTTCTTTAGATAATTTTATGATTTCCATCAAATAACTTAGACCATCACCACGTATCCCTCAAACTTGTTCTCATGCAACATCATAATTCTTTCAAAGTTTAGGTAAAGCTATATATTCTTAGTTAAAGCAAAAACTGATGTCTCAAAGTTGAATATTCGTATTCAATAACTTGACATACTTCTTCATCAACATTGAGAAAGTTTCTCTCATAGTGCCAAAATTGTCCATTTTAGCACCCCACTAGTGGAAGTCACTTGGTGCACATTGCTATCGGGATTACTAGCAAATTTGAGTTAGAATTTCTTAGTTAACACTTTGTAGGAGGAACTCCACCCACACAAACATTATGAAGATGAATATATCAAGTCTCAACAGTTTTGCAAGTGTGACGAGTAATAAGTGAAAGATTAAACCAATGAGTATCTTGACCACTCTACACAAGAACCTCCCTAAGAAACACAAAGTTCTCAAATCTATGAGCGAATTATCAACTTCCATTCACATTCAGATGAAGTTTTTGACTTTGAAAACTAGGGTCAAGCATTCCACAATGCATCCAAGATTAAATCCAAGATTAAACTTAAGAAAAATTCTCCTCAAGAAAGATCAAGCTCATGTAGGAAATTAGCTACAAGACTTCCACATAGAAGCATCATCCCCCTATGTAAAACCAGCTGTGATGCTCTAGACTAGCCATGTAAGGGTATAAATTTATAATAAGGTGACATATGTTGTCATCATCATTACACTATCTCCCACAACACATTGCCATGTGCAACAATCACCATTAGCACAAGACACATCAAATAGATTGAGTTCACAAAAATGTAACGAAATAAAATGCTTTGCATAAATAATCTAAGCTAGTAAGTAAATGCAATCAACTAAGCACAATTAATTTGGATTGATTATAGAGTGGGACCAATAAATGAATAGTAATAAATATGACAATTAAATAATGAAAATTAGAAAACTTATCTCTAGGAATCTATTAATCTTAGTTTGTTGTATGTCTTGAAGTCTACAAAGTTGTAGAACCTTTTGGTTCCCACACAACACATGGATCCAATTTTTGTAGATTTGATCTCTAATGGATAGATCCAAATTGAAACAAAGTAAGGATTACAATATTTTATTGAATCTTTGATGCACTTGCAAGGATTGCAATGTTCATAAATATCTTAAGGGAATCTATCAACTCACTATAGCTAATTCTCTTAGGTCAAACCCTTGCATACATTAACTTTAAGACTCTAAATATTCACTTTAAAACTCTAAGTGAATATTTAAAGGTAATATTATCAAGTATGCAAGTGGGTTATATGTAGATGATATAGATTCTAATTCTTTTTGTCTGTAAGCATGTGCTAATGATTTCTCCTTTTTAATCCATTTGAATTAGTTGCCTATTTTATGTCTTTAGATATTAATACACATCAACATGTGCCAATTCAACTAATAAAAACTAGTAAAAAAGGAAGCAAAATTTGAAATTTGAAATTTGAACTTGAAGGTCTTTACTATGTGTAATATGATCAAATTATGATTGGTGTGAAAATAAACCTAGGTAACAACGTGGTTATCATTTGGTAAGGAGTGAATGTATTGAGGGACTATTCTTAAACATCATTTAGTTTAACAATGAAAGGTAATTTTGGCAATCAAAACAAGATAATATATAATACTTTTTAGATGTGGATAGGTGTAAAATTGTTAGTGACTTTTTAACTATTGAACTAGATGATATTTAAGTAGAAACATATTGACGTGATTGCAAAACATAATAATAAATAAGAGATAAATAATGAATACACAAAATCTATGTAAAACAATGGGAGAGATATATTATGGAGGTACGTGCTTTTATTTATTTACATTTTTATCTTTTCTTTAATTTTTAATTTTTTACTATTTGTCATTTTTACTATTATAATTAAAATTATTATAATTTAATTTGATAAATAAAATAGTAAATGCTTATACAGTTAAATAAATATTTTTCAAATAATTATTACTTTAAATATTTAATTTTTTTCTACATTAATTATTTTACACTTTCTATTTTAAAATTTTCAATAGTAAGACAATAAATCCTAAAAATTTTGCAAAAAAAAAAATTATGTTTATTTTTATTTATTTACATAAGAGTTATTTTAGAGTTACTATATTTTTTATGAGTATGTGCACTTTCTATATCATTGACTCAACCTTATGTTTTATTAATTTTATCTATGTAATAATTATTTTTTTAATTTTTAAAATCTTTTTCTTACTTCTTTAATATTTTTTGTTAATGTCATTGTAATTTATTATACAAAATCTATTCTAATTATTTAAAAACACGAGTTCAATTTCTCAACAAAAATGTAAAATTTTATTCGAGTTACATTTCAGTTTGTTTTAATCTTAGAGGTACTATTTGTAGGTTAGATTTTAAATTTTTTTTATCTTATTGGGTATCTCTTAATTAAGATGCTCACACTACTTCATCAATGTTGTCACTATAAATATCAAGATAAACATAAATAAATAAAAGAAAATACAAATAAGAATATAAACCAAAACTTAGAAAAATCTACTTATTAATACATAATTACATTGAAAATATTCTACTATAATAAACACAAAAGTAAATAAAAGATATCACAAACAATCAACTTTCACCATTACAATTACTAATTAAACTCAAACCAATACAATTATTAATTAAGTTAAAGACATTGGAGGGCATAGTTGATATTACAGCTGTCAATGTGAAATATTTAAAAGGCATTTAATAGAGTGTGATTTGATTTATTTGGCCTATAATAATGTGTGACCTGGCAAGTTGGTCACTTAACACTAGATATAATAAATAAATAAATAAATAAATAAATAAATAAATAAATAAATATATATATATATATATATTTATTTATTTATTTACGAAAATTATATTAGACGAGGAACAACAAGAATATGTAAATATATTTATTGATGAAAATTATGTTAAATGAGGAACAAGAAGAATATGTTCCTCGTGAGCAGAGCGATTACAACGTTACTCCAATTTGCAAGTTTATTTATGTTTTCAAGAAAGAGTTTATGGGAATAAATGTATTTTTTCTCCCCAATCCATGACAATTATCAACCTAACCTTAGCATTTTTTAATTTAAAAAATAGTTTTAAAGATTTTTTATTGTGTTATTCTAGTTTAATTGTGGGTGTAGAGGTGGGAAAAGTTATTTTTGGTAAGTGTATATTTGAATTTTAGATCTTTTGAAAATTTGAAACTTAAATTAAATTTATTGATTTGTTTAACTAATTGTTTTAGTTAATTTAAGACATGTATTGTATTTGAAGAGATATCTTATTTGTTTTGAAATTATTGAGCATATTGTTAGATAAGATTGTTATTATTGAAGTATTCATGATACATTTAAAGTAGTATTATTAGGATGACAAATATAAAGAGTATAGCATGAATATTTTTGGGTAAGATTGTGTCAGAATATTTTTATCATCAACGTTTTGAATCATATTCTATGATCCATCATCAAGATGAGTGAGAGAATTCAAGGATTTCTATGATCGATCATTTGCATCCTTGGATTCTCTCACTCATCATGATGATGGATCATAGAGTATGTTCAAAACATTGATGGTAAAATATTCTTACACAATCTTTACCAAGAAACACTCATGCTATAATATCATGGATTGTGGAAATACATTGTCATTAACAAAAAGAGTGTTCATTGAGCTGTTAAAGGGATCTGCTGCATTAGGGTTTTCAAAGGCATTGATTTCAGCTAGGTCAAAGGATTTCCTTGTGTTTATCATCAAGGAAAGGGGGGAAATGCTATTGATCGGGTGCAAGATGGGAATATTTCATTCCGCGCTGGGCATTGTGGATATGGTGGCTTTGGCTCAAGTATCACTTCAAAGAATGCCCAAGGGTTTCTATTGATGGCGATGACAACCAGTGGAGACAAAGGAGGTGTGCATGGGGAGACAAGTGAAGTACTAAAGGGATGCCCTAGCAGCTCCTCTAGGGCTCCTACAATAATGACTATGCAGAGGCATGTGTACCATTACTAGGGTAATGAGTCCACAAGAGCCATGAAAAGACCTATGGCCAGGTCCATCTCGGTGGTGTTAAAAAATGAAGTAGAGAAAGAAGTTGACCAATGTTGCAATCTTTTCAAAGCTCGGTTTGATTGTTTGATTTAGGGGTTTGTGGTCGAGTTTGCTAGATCTTAATAAATGGATCACTGATAACTGGGAACCATTTTTGGATGGATGTGTTCAAATCTACCCTGTAGTTAGAGGCTTTTTCATTGTTGTTTTTGAAAATATTAAGGATAGAAATAATATTCTTTGTGATTTCTTCTAGGACTAGGATGTTAAGTTTCCACTAATTTTGAAACCTTGACATCTGGCTGTACCGTCCTAAAAAGTTAGCACCTATTAATGGTGGCTTTAGGACCATTTAGATCTCATTTTAGTGATTCCTAGATCCGAGTGTCTTTATTCTTGATTTCCTACTTCTTTCATTTTCTTCCTTGAAACTTTTCATACTTCCCAAGCTCTAGAACCACTTTGAAATCAACCCTGCTAGGACTAGGTCAACCTAAGTCAACCTTGTCCTCGAGAATTGATTTTAAGTGGGCTTTGGGCCCTATGCGGAGGTTTTTATTTCTGATCTTTATTTGTGGTTGACACGACAATATTGAGTCCTGAAATGAGTATAAAAGAACATCAAGGCCTCTCATTTTGACATCTACAATTACATGACATCCTTACACAAGTAAGTGCTATCAATTGATCAAGTGCAAGAAAGTCAAGCAATTCAAGTTGTGCAATTGAAGTGGCAGATTCAAGATTTGAAGGCAAACACCCATTGGAGATCTCCATATCTCCATCTCTTCAAGTCTTCTTTCAAGAAAATGCAATCTTCCCTAGTTGATGCAAGTTTATCTCTCATGGCCAAGTAGATGAATTCTCAAGCTAGCAAGAAAATCCACAAGCATACATTCATTCAAGATCTAGGATTGGAAAGTGTAGATCCATTGAATTTGTGGAGACATCCTTGATCCTACAACATCTTCATGGATTTATCAGATCCTAACATCCATCCATGAGGGTCTTTCATGCAAGGTGAATATTTACATTTACTTTGTTTACAACACTTTCCTTTTACAATTTTTATTTCATTATAAGGTTGATTCCTATACAGGGACTTGACCAAGGAAATCCCCTTTCCACAACCTTTTTCCTCTTTTTCTTGTGTGCAGGAATAGGTTGTTGGAGCTTCATATCTGGATTTAGGGAGTTACATAACCAGTCTCAAATCTCTCATAGATTTCATCATATTTTGACTCTCTAGGACAAGGTTGACTTTCTTGGACAAGGTCGACTTTGGTTGACATTTTTCTTTGGATCCCAAATTTTCACAGTCATAAGTTACAGGTGTTAGAGTGCCACATCCAGAACTAGTTCTGGTTCCGACAAGTTTGCAATAATCAAAACTAGATCTGAAGTTTGCCTCTTCTCTTCTCTTTTCAAGGTGAGTTCATTCTTCTTTTCATTTTACATACAATTGTATGCATCAGATATGATATTACATCTTATTAGAATCAATTCCTTTCATGCATTTACATATCACAATCACACACATTCCACATCTCTTTAAGGAAAGTAAACCCCAATTCATCCACTCTCATTTGGATATTGCATTAGCACCCCTACATCAATCTTGGGTTGTGCTAATTTGATTTTCTTGAGGGTGGTCCTTTGGGAGCATACTTACTTTCTTGAATGTACATACCAACCCCCAAGAATTTGGTGAGTGATCTATTATTTTCTACATAGCATTGCTCACATTTTTCTTATGTACATTTTGGTGAACTTGACTTATGACATTTCCATTCCAATTTTGGTGTTAGATTCCCTCTCTTGCAACTACATATATAGATCTACTTTGTATGCATTGTGATAGTCACTATTTACATTACATCTTTGCTACATTGTATGTATTCATATCTAGTTTGAATTTGATAGTTAATGTGCTTTATTTTTGCATATTTCTCTCAAATATCATAATTGCCTTGCATTTATATTTCCTTTCATTCCTTTGTGCATGAGTGTTATCACTTTGAGTCCAACCTATAGCATTTTGATTAGAAGAAGTCATAGACTTATGGGTTCCTTGATCCATAACCTTCCTTTCCTAGGAATCTTGATGAGACTAACATGCATCTTAATGATATCAATCCTATCATGTAGAGAATAAATCTTCTCATTCTTCTCAAGATGAAGATGAAGTCTTATGGGTTTCTCCTAACTAAGTCCAAAAACTTTCCCATGATTTTAAAAAATTTGAACAATGGTTAGCTCAAGAAAACCACAATCCTAAAGCTCTTTTCTTTGTAGACCTTGGCATATGAAAAATTAATCATAATGATGAACATGGTGTTAACATTTTGCGTAGAATTTCTCATCTTGTCCATACTAATGTCAAGCCTCTTATGGATTGTTCTCAAGATTTAGGCTTCACTCCACCTACTACAAGTGTTGAAGCCTCTTTTCCTATCTCTACTTTCATTCCTAGTGTATCCACTTTTACTCCACCAATCATAATGTATACACTAAAAAATGACTTGATTAATTAATTAAATATCTATTATTTAATTAATATTGACTTGATGAATTAATTAAATATTTATTTAATGAATATTTATTTCCTCTATTATTAAATAAATTATTCAATTTATTTGATATATTCACTATAGCCTATTCTTCTTATCCTAAGTCCTCTAAATTAGTCTTATTAAAGTTAATTAATTAATTTACCAATTACACAATCATTAATATGACTAAGTAACCTAGTCCACCTCATAGACCTAGTCACCTGACACATCACCTTGGCTAAAATAATGAATTTTTATTAATTATTAAGAAATCATTATCATCGCACACACATGTCCTATTTTTAAGGGCTATGCGGCCTCATAAGACTTGGTCTCATGACCACATGTCTTCCCCTACATCAAGTCAAGAAACAATCCCTATTCCTAAGGAGCTTCTCAAGCCACCTCAAGGAGTCAAAGATGACTCATGGGACACTTGTACCAAGAGTCCTCATGAGGAAAAGGTCTTTCCCCCCTTCCTCTCCATGGTCTTTGTGAGACACTTGACATGTGTCTTTCCCTTCCACCTTCTTCTCTTCCATGTCAATGTAGGAGGAACATCTTCCCTATTCTTCCTCTCACATTCCAACTACATCCCCCTTTCTCTCAACCCCTTCAACCAAGTCAATTATAGCCCTAGGATCTTCCACCTTTCAATCTCCACCCTAGGATTGTGCCATCTAGGCTTAAGTCCTCCAAAAACCTATAAAAGGAGCATCATTCTTCCTTTGTGAGCCTAACAACAATAGTGATTACAAGCATACAAGCATACAAGCAATCAAGCCATAAAACAATCAAGCATTTGAAGCCATTTTCATAGTATTTCATCAATTAGTTGCATAATCTAGATTTAGGCTAGTTTGCATAAGATAAATCAAATCTCCACACTTTGTAAGCATCTTGGACAAAGGAGCATCATTTGGAAATTTGAGAGCTCACAAATTCAAGAAATCAAAGCATAGGAGGACAATGGAGAGAAGCTATAATGGTTAAGTGAAGGTAAAGCTCTTATTTTGAATTCATTTAGTTATTTGTATTCTTCATTGTAATGCTTTTTAGATTGATTTAGTAGCTTAATTTAGTTAGTATTTCATTTCTAGAATTAGTAAACTAATTTGCATACACATAACAACTTCAGTCCAAAATTCCATTCCTACACATGTGAGTCTTCCTAAACCTATTCTTCCTTCCATTCATTCAAGTGTGTCATGTGTTTCATTTCCTTCATCCATGCCCACTTACCATAGTGTCTCTTTTTCCTATTCAAACATTCCTTCCATTTCAAATAATGTTCCTAAAATTCTCATGTTTCTCCTCCCACCATTTCTTCTACCGATTCTACCATTAATAGCTTGGCTCAAATTGTGTCTTCTTTGCAACAAAAAATTGCCTCCATGACTCAATCCAAATTTAACATTCCTAATTGTGATATTTATAGTCCTTTGTCTTTGGATATCATCCATGCTGCTATCCCACAAAACATTGAGATTCCTCATCTGGCTGCCAACAAGAAGGTGAGTCCATTTTTTGGCCAAAAAGTGGAACTCTTTTTCCTATTTATTTAAGTTCATTATGCTTGACTTGAATATTTGAAGTACTTAGAGATTGAATCTCAAAAAAAGTCAGTAATAGTTGTAGTACTCGAAGTCTACTTTTCAAATATGTAATTTATTTTAATACCTAGATGATAAAATTTCATTTTCAATAGGAATTACTAAAACTCACATTTAAAAGTCCTTGTTTCAGGACCATACTATGCCAGTGTATGACAAGCAAAATTTAATCTAAATGAAACTATCTCTCTGAATCCTTTTTAGGAATGGTATGTAACATAGTTAAGATTGATGAAAATATTTGTTTGTATTTTTTTATTGAATATTTTTTAATTAATTTTCTATTAGGCATAATTGCTGTTTTTAAAACATCTCATTTACGACAAGCATAATTTGACCAAAACATATGATTTTTTATTTTTATTTTGAAAAGTGTGTAGAATTGTCTCTAGTTTGATGTCATATAATTGTTTTTGCAAGAAATTTTTAAACAAAAAAGTTATTAAAATAACAAAATACCCTATTATCTCTAGTTTGTAGACATGTTTCAAAATAAATTCAATGAAAAATAGAAAAATTAATCAAATATACAAAGAAATTACATATTTAGAATCTACACAATCTGATCTATAATGGTTTTTTTTTTTGTCACAAATTTTTGTAGAAAACAAGTTCTGATTTGTGGCCAAAGTGTATTTTTTGTCTGCAGATTGAGATGACCTCTAATGTTCAGGTCAAACCAAATCCAAAGTTAAGGGTTGGTTGACCAGGCCTTTCCCAAAGCTAAACCTGACGAAAATTCGGGTGAAATTTTTAAAATATTTTGGAATGAGGCCCCACTTATAAAATGTAACTTTGTTCTTTAAAATGCCACCCCGTTTATGTTTATGTCTGTTGGTAGTTTGAGATATGTGAAACAGGACCTCATTTTGAAACAAGGTAACATTTCAAAAATGAAACGTTACCCCATTTTGAAATGGAGTAACATTTCAAAAATGAAATGTATCCCATTTCAAAATGGGGCCATGTTTCTTTTTTGACCTTTTTATTAAATTTTACTCAAAAGTTTTTACTACATCAACAAGTTTACCTGCAATATGACTGACAATGACAAATTTTGCAGAGTCTTTTTTTTAAAAGTCTTGTTTATGCATTATTCTATTCACCATTAGAATGATTCAATGATTGGGAGCATCTTGGAGGATTTTTTAAGAGCTGAACCATTGAATACATTCTTTGATTGATTTCAATTGTCAATCATGAGATCTAAACAGCTTCAAAAGAGGAAAGGAAGGAGGGTTATAACCCTTGAAGAAATACAAGAAGAGAAAGATAAAGAGGCAAAACGTCAAAAAGATAGAAGATTGATGATGCACCAAATGAATAAAAAATGAAGCTTCAAGATCCACAACAATTGAAGAGATAAACATTGTAGATACCATGGGGGATATGATGGGCGCAGAAGATGAGGTTAAAGAGGTGAATGCAAAAGGCAATATGAATATATATAACAATGCAAGTGCATCTTTGAATGCACCTTTTAATGATGTATAAAATGTGACAACAAACATGATTCTAGGTACATGTTCAATTCCACCTTTGAATGATACTAAAACTATGGTTATAGATAATACCCTTTATGGAGATTTATTACAAGCATATAATAATGTTGAAATTGATATAAAAAAATACATTAGTTAAACATGCTATATCTACTATTTCTAGTGTCATTGAGTCTATTAGAAAAATGATTTGATCGAAAGATAAGAATGTAGCACGACGAGCCATAACAACTGTTACAGTCAATTAAAAATCTTTGGATAAAAGAATGGTAAAAAATATTAGTGGAATTTTAAACATGCATTCTAAAACATTGGTAAGAGCAACAAAGAGAAGATTAAGTATTGTAAATGATCCAATCAACCAATGATGGAGTTTTAGTGGTAGAATCCCATGACCTAACATGAAATTGAATCCTGAAATCAAATCTTTGGTTGAAAAATATTGGCATGACAATACAAGGGTGTCATCTAATGCTAGAGATGTTTTGAAATTAATAGTGGGTTGTAAAATTTGTGATCCTCATCCAAAACACCTATTAGACACCACCCAAATTGAATTTTATAGAATTTTTTTATACGAGGTTGTGTTACCTAGACATATTACCCTTAGTCAAAGATCATTTAAAAAATGTAAACCTTGGTATGTGAAAATGAATAAGAAATGAATATCTTGTTGTAAAACACATGTTCAATTTTGTTATTACTATGATGTTTTTTGATATATACATTGTACTTTACATGATAATATCATTATGAAGGATTGTGGTATTAATATACCTTTTGAAACAATCAAGGAGTTTTTATAAGGTTTGTTTTGTGAAAGATCTAATGGATAATTTTTTTTTGAAGTTCATGTATTTCAGGGCAGTGCACTAGTTGTGGGAATTTTTCATTATTAGGACAATGTATGCATGAAACTAGTGAAAATGAATTTTGACAATAATTATTGGATGTTAAAAGATTTAAGAATGTTGAGTATCCTTTAAAAGATGTTAAAATTGGAAAGCGATGCAAATTAATCACAAAAAAATGTAGTATACATGCATTCATTTCAGAATTCAAGAGTAAGGTTGTTCCTAAATGTGTGAAACACTCTCAATATGCTAGATGACTTGATGGTCAATTTAAAACATGTAGAAATACATTTCTAGTTGGCACTATACTATCAATGGTTGACTTTGCAAAAAACTATACTCTTGCTCCACAAGAGGAAACTCAAGATCAATACTACAACTCAATACAAGTGGATATGTTTGTTCATAATGTTTATATACATGCACATGATAGTACATAGGGTGATAGAAAAATTGTGAGGGAGTATCATTTATAGTTGAGTGATATCAGATGCACTCGTCAGAGTTTGTTCAGTATTGTTTTGAAAGATTTTATATTAATTTAAGAGAATGATAAATCCAGATGAGAGAATGATAAATCCAAATAATTGTAGGAGACAACTCAAGAATGATCAAATGTTCTATTGGCTTAGTAGGGCTCACAAGGAAACCAATATACCACATATGTGGAATTTTTTGAAGCTGGATGTGGTAAATGAGAACATGACAAAGCTGGTGCATGTGTTAAAATAATTTTGGCTAGAGAGCAATTAAAACTTGAGGGTGCAGTAAAATTTTAAGATGCACATGCTATTGTGGATTGGTGCAATTCAAAATTATCTATAGGATCAAATGAGAACTTTAGAATTAAATGATTCTTTTCATTAATTGAAGAAAATAACATTCCACTTAGACTCAATTGTGATACAAATAGTGGATTTTCATCATGATATTCATTTAAGAGTTCAGATGAAAGCACATGGTCTTTGTGGTCAAGAGAGCTTGCATATTCTTGTCAATTTTTTTATTTATTTCGGGTGATTGGGATGCTTGTGAGAATAAAGAATGGGTCGAAGAATGGAAACAAAGATCACTGACGCCTGCTCAAACATACAAACAATATACAACACTCAAAGACAATGATCAACTATTTGCATCAGAGGATTATGATCATGTTTCAGATCTTGTACAAGAAATTTAATTATATATTTTATATATCACTTTATATTTGAATGTATTTATTGGTCTAAGTTTATTATGGTAATTTGTTTTTATATAAGTTTATTTCTCATGTCAATTAGCCATTTTATTTTTATTTGCAGCACATGTGTATGTTGTTGTGGTACCTAAGAATAATGAAGAGGAAAAAAAGGATTGGTTGGCTAGATGTGTTGAGACCAAACATAATCTAGTAGAACCTAGAGAAGATGATGATGGCTATCATTATCCTACAAGTTTGATGGTGGTTGTTGGCACATGGATATGAAAATACCTAACAAAGAAGAATGGTTTCTCTACATTTGAAGACTATGAAACACATAAGAATATTATCCACTACTTGCATTTTCTCGTGACAACAGATATAAATCTATCCAGATATCGTGGGAGACCTACTAATAAAGAGTTGTGGTCAATTTCTATGGAAGAACATGCAATAATTATATATGCACTATAGAAAAGAGAGGATGTTGATGGTACAATGGAATACGTAAATGCAAGTTATTATAAATGTGAACTTCTAGAATTTGTGATAATTTTATATATAATTTTTTTATTTTTACATCACCTTAACATATCATAATCTTATTATTGATGCATTGTAGAAAGTAGAGGATGTGTACTTTTTGAAACTGTGATAACTTCATATATAATCATAATCTTATTATTATGTGTACTTTTTGAAATTATGATAACTTCATATATATTTTTTTAAAAAAAAAATCACCTCAACATATCCTAATCCTACATCCCCTTAGGACATCCCAAATTTAGATCCCCTTAAGACATCCTAGAATTGCATCCCCTCATTCTATCATAGTTCAGTACATCTCCAAATCACATATCCTAATGGTACATCCTCTTAAGAAATCCTAATTTTATGTCTCCTTAAGAAATCCCCTTAAGACATACTAATTTTAGATTCCCTTAAGACATCCTAATTTTAGGTCCCCTTAAGGCATCTCCTTAAGACATCTTAGTTTTGGGTCCCCTTAAGACATCCCCTTAAGACATCCTAATTTTAGATCCCCTTAAGGCATCCCCTTAAGCCATCATATCTATCACATCCTCAAATTACATATCCTAATCCTACATCCCCTTAATTAAGAAATCCCCTCAAGAAATCCCCTTAAGACACCCCCTTAAGTTCACCTAGAATTTTAATGTGCTCTCATTTTAAAATGTTGTATAGGTCTCTTGATTTTTGGTTTATGTCTATACTGATACCATTCTATTGAAGAACTTAATGATTGTGCTTTTTTAACTTGGTAAGAATGACGCTCTTACATTTGTACTTAGTTACATTAATTTTTACTTGTTTTTAGTTACGTATTTTCTATTTGTACAAGATTTCAGTTACTTATTAAAGATTTATTCATTATTGCAAGTTGCTAGATCTATGGTTCATTTATTATTGTATGTCAATATGGATATAGTGTGTCCATAATTTTTAGATTTAAGATCTGATGATATGCGAGGTCATTAGAATAATATTGCCTCATTTCCTCTCTCCATGTGTTGTGCCTATCAAGGTCACTATCGATAGACCTTGCTGAATCTACAATGTTATGAATTGTAGATATGAAATGCACAACATGGGGAGGGGGGGGGGGAATGGTTGATTTTGTAACTGAGCAATGTGTTCCATGAAGGATTTTATGTTTTCATCAACTTGTGCTTTGTAACACGCCTGATCAGTATCTGGTTGTTGTTAGATAACTGAGAGGCAGGGGGAGTGAATCAGTTATGTTCAGTTATCCTATAGTCCCAAATTACTTTCATATGTATAGTATCAAATTGAACAAATAAACTAAACAACTTAGTAATAACTTGTGTATGACTTACTGATTAATTAACCGACTGTCGGATAATGTAAACCAATTAGTAGTTAACATATACCAATCCAACCAGTTACTGTAATGTGTAGAGAAAAATATTAAAATATCACATCCATACACATTTAACACTTGACTTTTAACATGGAAACCCTATTAAGGGAAAAACCACCTGGGACTGGTAACCCAAATATTTTCACTCTTCTGAAGTGAGCTTGGTTAAGAGCCTACCCTATTAAAGGTGACAAAGAAACTCTAAGGTGTGACCTTGTTAGAGTATTTATCACTAACAGTTCTTTGTGACCATACATTCACTTGGGTCAACAAGAAAACAAGTAACATTCATAGAATGCCAATAAAAAAGATGGTTAAGTCTCACTTGGTTAAGAGATTTTGACTGTAGCAATCATTAGAAAGAAACAGTGTATGACCTGATTCAAATGCAACTTTTTTTTTCTCATATTTAGATTTATGCTAAGCTCAATATCATTTTGGTCAACATAATCTCTTCATTCTCCTTCTCCCTCTTACTCTATTGTGCTTAATTATCTCCTTCTGTCACTCGATTTGATTTGTAAAATCACTTGGTTCTCACTTCAACCTGTCTGACCAACTTCACATGTATGCACCAACAATTTGCATCCCTTATGTGATTCTCACTCCTCTCCTTGAATTTCTTATCTCCTTACATAGACATGTAAACCATTTTCATTTCAACCATAGATTTTTCCTCTTAATCTCTATCATTAGTTTTGTCTCTTTAACCTTCCTCAGAACTTGTTCCTTAAACCATTTTCAATCTTCATCATTTGATCATCCTTGAATTTTTCTAACCGTAGATCTTCATAATTTTTTTTATCTTTATCCTTGGAATCTTTTAGATTCATCCAACTCATCATCACATGTCGGCAATCACATGTTCCTCTTTATTTCTTGTGCTTGGTCAATACCATGATATGTCAGTTTATTCTTGCTCGATTAATACCACACTTGGTGTACACTACATCTGCTTGGTGTACACTAAGTTCTTCATA
This sequence comes from Chamaecyparis obtusa, assembly GCA_027943335.1. NCBI lineage: Eukaryota > Viridiplantae > Streptophyta > Pinopsida > Cupressales > Cupressaceae > Chamaecyparis > Chamaecyparis obtusa. The sequence goes on along the minus strand of BSBK01007750.1, from coordinate 761,260 downwards.
TACTGGCCATAGTAACTTGTACATTCTTGATCTTCAACACTTAATAGAATCATGTAAGTCAATCAAATCACTATCATACTGTCATAGACTCATCAATAAGTTTCCCAATGAATACCTTATTCATAACTTACTCATACAACTCATCTTCTTGCTAATATCTCCTTTCCTTCACCAACATCACCTCCTTCAGATATTTGCAACTATCATGATAAGTAAAGTCAAAGATAGTTGACATCAATGACAATATAACAACTGATCTAATGTCTCACATATACCTCAATAGCTCGGTGATCATCATAACATTCTACCATTTTATTCTCCAAGTAGTCTATCAGTTGTAGTTCTAACAATCTCTCCCTTTGGCATTGATGACAACACAATATGAAATATACCATTGAATACCAATTAAATCTTAAGTGTTTACAACTCGGTCTTTATGTTGTGATTCGATTAGCTCTCCCTTAGCTTATGTTTTTAATATGTTTAATCACTACACATACTCTCCCTTTCGATTATCTTTTTTCCTAACTAAATATTTCATGCATAATCTCTCTCTTTGACAACAATGCCAAAAATAAGCTCTTCAGTAGCTAAATAAGTGTCTTTTTTATTCCTTTATAGATTCTTGTACCTTGCATGTACATATATTCTTGGTTTCAGCTTGTCTTCCACCTTCTTCACATCCTTAGGAATCCAAAAATGTGAACATCTTGCATCAACATAATGAAAATTATGATAAAGAATAGGTTGATGCAGCCCCATATCACCTTAGTGAATGTTAGATAGGGGAAGGACCCCTGGTCTACTTCTCAAGTACTCAAATGTATCCTTCGGTAAGGGTTTTGTGAATATATCTACAAGTTGTTCCTGTGACTTCACATATTCCATTTTGACCCATTTCTCATGAACTTTCTCCCTTAAGTAATGATATTTGATGGATATGTGCTTTGTCTTTTTATGCATCATTGGATTATTTGAAATATTGATAGCACTTGTGTTGTCACAATAGATTGTTACTGGATCTGTTATTTCTTCATGCATACCTTCCAACAATTGCTTTATCTATGCAATAGTAGAGAAGTTGATAACAACAACTACATATTTGGCTTCAACAGTGGATTGAGAAATGCAACCTTATTTCTTTCTTATCCATGTTACTAATCTTTCTCCTAAAAAGAAAGCTCCTCTAGTAGTGCTTTTTCTATCATCAATATTTCCCGCCCAATCAATATCTGTATAGACTTTAAGTTTAAAATTGCCTTCTTTCTTATACCACAGTCCATAGTTCTTAGTGTTCTTTAGATATCTCAAGATTATTTTTACAACAATCATATGTGTCTCTTTAGGATTTGCAGAAAATCTAGCTACAATTCCAACATGTGCAATATCTGGTCTACTATGCACAACATACATTAGTTTTCAAATCATATATCTGTATAAGGTTTGATTTACCTCTATTGACTTGTCATCCTTGGTTAGCTTGCATCCAGTTACCATAGGTGTACCGAATGGCTTTGAGTCTTCCATACCGAATATCTTCAAGATCTCTTTAATGTACTTTGACTGTGTGATGTAGATACTTTCTTTCAATTGTTGAATTTGTAAACCAATAATGAATTTGATCTCCCCAAAAATTGACATTTCAAACTCTTTTCTCATTTCATCAACAAAAGATTTACACAGAGTATCATGACCTCCAAATATGATATCATCAACAAATATTTTAGCAATAAGAATTTTATCATCAGATTCACGTTTCAAATATAGATTGATGTTATCACTTGTTCTAACAAATCTAATTCTTATTAAATAAGAGTGCAATCTTTTATACCATGCTCTCAGTGCTTATTTCAGTCCATAAAATGCCTTGTGCAGTTTACAAACCATCTTCTTCTGAGTTGGATCTATAAAACCTTCAGGTTGTTTAATGTTGTAGACATGGAAAATTGGCAAAGGCTTAATTTAATCAAAAGGTGCAACAAATCATAAAATAGCACTAAAAATCGATAAATAGAACAAAAGGCAATTTAAATCAAAGGAAAATTCAATTAAATGATTAAATGATTAAATAAAGCTTGAAAAGGGGAAAAACACTAAGAAATTGATGAAATTCAATTAATGACATAGTTGTTGAAATGAAAAATCAAAATGAACCTCTTACCCTTCATGGCTAAATTTAATTACTTTAATTAATTAATAAATCATAAATTCTCTCAACAAAGGAAAAAGGAGACAAAATGGACACAAATCACTCACTTTTGTTGAAATGGTCCAGCCTTTTGAAACCATTTAAATGTTTGTCCCCCAATTTAGGGACAAAGCAAAGCCAATTGACCTTACCCAAGCATAACCATGGTTATCTCACTCTACCCCCTACCCTTGGGAAAATCTTATAAATAGAAGGCATTTTGAGGCATTATTAATCCACTCCATATCTTTGAATTGCAGCAAAGCTCTGTCAATTTGCATCCATATCACTCACTTATCATTTGTCATTGCTAATTAGCTTAAATTGCTTTGATCATAGTAGATTGTTCATCAAATAGAGCTAGAATTTGATAATTAGATCTAAATTTGCATATCATATAGCTTAATTCTCATCTTTAGAGTGTCACTAGTGAGGATCATAGCTGAGAGCCTCATTTACCACTTTATTTTAGAGATCCATGAGATGTTGATAGATTAATTGTGCATTTGTTAGATTATTTTGCTCTAATTCTTGTTGTTCTTAGTTAATCTTGTAATTTCATGAAGGTGTAAATCACTCACACACAAATGTATACCTCTTCTTCAAGTATCCCATTCAGAAATGCATAATTGATATCCATATGATATACCTTGAATCCTTTATAAGCAACATATGCAAGTAGAATTCTTACTCCTTCTAGTCTAGCAACAGGTGCAAAAGTTCTCCATAGTCAATTCCTTCTTCTTGTGCATAACCTTTGTAGACTAATCTTTCCTTGTCTCTTGTAACATCTCCATTCTCATTCAATTTTTTTCTAAAAATCCATTTGGTGCCGATCACATTTTTGTCTTTAGGCCTCGGTACTAATGTCCATGTCTTATTTTTTTGTATTTTATCGATCTCTTCATTCATTGCTTTAATCCATTCATCATTTGCCAATGCATCCTTAACAATTCTAGGTTCAAATTCACAAATCAAATATGTATTGTTCCTTAACTTACTTCTTGTCATCACTCCTACTCCTTTGTTACCAATTATCTGATCGTGTGGATGGTGTATTCTCACATATTTTGCTAATACATACTCAGTTCTTTGTTCTTCAATGTTTTCTCCACTCGGTGCATGATCATCATTTTCCTCGGTGACTATTTGCTGTTGCTTAGTCTATAAGGGTTGTTTCTCAGTAGTAGTATTTTGTTGCTCAGTGACACTAGACTGTTGCTCGGGTAAAGTGTCAAGATCTTCACTTTGTATGTAAACAAATCTTCTATAGTCTTCTGGTTCCTTCTTACTTTCTTCATCATTCTTCTCTACAAACTCATCAACTCTCACATTTTTTCTTTCAATCATCTTGTTAGTAGTCTTGTTCAAACATTTATATGCCTTAATCCTAGTAGAGTATCCTAGAAATATGCCTTCATCTCCTTTATAATCAAACTTTCTATTTCTATCATCTTTTAGAATGTAACATCTACTTTAAAATATCTTAAAATAGCTCACATTAGGTGTATAACCATACCATAGCTCATAAGGTGTCTTGTTTGACTCTTTCTTTAGTTGTACTCGATTAAGTGTATAGACAACAATACTGATAGCTTCTCTCCAGTAAATTTGTGCAACCTCCTTTTCAATTAGCAATGTTCTAGCACAATCAATAATTGACCTATTCCTTCGTTCAACAATTCTATTCCATTGTGGTGTCCTCAGTACAGATACCTGTCTCTTTATTCCATGCTCACTACAAAAATTAATAAATTCATCATAAATGAATTCACCTCTTCTGTCAGATCTCAAGCATCTCAGTTGCTTGCCAGTTTCTTTCTCTACTTTTTCTTTGTACCACTTAAACATTTAAAAAGCTTCTAATTTTTCTTTTAGAAACATAACGTACATCATCCTAGAGAAGTCATCAACAAATAAGATAAAATACCTATCTCCATAATAGCTCTGAATTCTCATTGGACCACATAAGTTAGTATGAACTAAATCCAAAATTTTATTAGATGAATAATGTTTTCTCTTGAAACTAGAATTTTTTATTTTACCCATTTGACATTGTTTGCACATCACATGGTCACGCTTAGATATGCTCATTAAACATATAACTTTCCTTTTCTTATTGATCTTTACCATGTTGTCAAAATTCACATGACATAACCTCTTGTGCCATAACCAATCATCATCATTCTTAGGCATTAAACATGAAGTTTCAACATTATCTAGATAAAATAGGTTACCTTTTAATTGTTCACCAGTACCGATTAGTCTTCCAGCATCATCATAGATCTTTACTCTTTTATTCTCAAATGCAACTCAATGACCTATATTATTCAATTGTGCTACACTCAACAAATTATAGTTAAGTCCTTTCACCCAATAAGTATTTTCACATATGATCTTGTTGTTTAGCAATATCGGTCCTTTACCTTTCACTTGACAAGGTGTATCATTTCCCATTTTTACAAATCCTCCATTATAATGTTCAAGATTTTCAAAATTATCATAGTCACCAATCATATGATGTGTGCAGCCACTATCAATAATCCAAGTATCAATTTTTTCTTACTTTAGAAATAAGTGGCTTTTCTACATACCTTTCTTCTTCTTCAAAATCTTCCTTCATTCACTAGTACATTTGAGGCCAAATTATGACGGCTATTTGTCATATTTGCAATGCCTATTTGTAGATATTTCGACATATGTGTCCATCAGCATTTTTGTGTTGCGAATTGCTACAGAAGTGATAATCGTCGGTCTTCTGACATAATATTCTGTCGAAATGTAGCACATGAATACCAACTTTGTTATGAAATTTATTACGGTAGACCTATTAGAACTCTGACAAACCATGTGGAGGTCCCATCGAAACATTCCATCAAAATAGTGACACATATGCAATGCTTGTCTGACAGGAAAACCCATTGGAGATATAACATGCTTGTCACAATTATCTATCGAAAAGGAGTTCTCTCCAACATTATACCTCTTGGAATAGCGATATATCTGCAGTGAATGTCTGATAGGTAAACCCGTTGGTGGTATAGCATTCTTGTCGCACCTATCCATCGAAAGAGTTTTCATTCATGTCAAAAAAGCGACGGATATGCACATTAAAGATAACAAAGCTCAAGAGACCATCATAGGTTGTCTCTTTCTTTGGTCTATATTATTAACAAAATGTTTTACCTTTCATTAGCTCATCAAATCTAAGGATTTGAAAGAATTTAATAGAATATTTTCATGATAACGTATATTATTTAAATTGACATTGCACAAATTTATCTACTTCACACACTTGTAGACTATGAGGACGACGATAAAGAAGCATCTCCTCCCATGGCCTACACTAATACATTTGGGGTCATTTTGCGACGGCTATGTGTCGCAATTGTGATAGCTATGTGTCGCAATAGCAACACCCATAGACGTCGCTATTTTTTAGTCGCAACTTGCGACGTCTATGGGTAGCCGTCGCAATTGCGACACATATCCGTCGCAATGTGACTAAGATTTAAGAAGCGGCATGGCCGTCGCCCCCCCGTCGCATGGCTTCGGAGGGCTGTCGCAATCGCGACGGACCTCCCAAGCAATTGCGACGGGCGCCTGCATCGCATTGCGACGGGTTTCCGTCGCAATTGCGACGCCCGTGGGTGGATTAAAAAAAAAAATTAATTTAATACATTGCTAATGAACCACATTAATGCTTTTTTCTTTCAACAAATGAGGACAGCCACTGTAAAGACAACATGATAATGTACACTCACTGTAAGGACAGTCACAAATGAGGACATCTCACAGTGACTGTCCCTAGTGTAATTGCCACTTGAATGTATTGCTATTCAGCCACATTAATGCTTTTCTTCTTCAACAAATGAGGATAGTCACTGTAAAGACAACATGATAATGTACACTCACTGTGAGTGTACATTATCATGTTGTCTTTACAGTGACTATCCTCATTTGTTGAAGAAGAAAAGCATTAATGTGGCTGAATAGCAATACATTCAAGTGGCAATTACACTAGGGACAGTCACTGTGAGATGTCCTCATTTGTGACTATCCTTACAGTGAGTGTACATTATCATGTTGTCTTTACAGTGAGTGTACATTATCATGTTGTCTTTACAGTGTCAATATATGCATTATTACTTAAACTGAAGAGTACTCTAAATAATATGTCATTGTGGAGTTCTGATTGCTTCCAATTTGATATACGCTTGTTCTACTTATGTATCCAGCATCATGTAAGAAAAGTTGATGCTTTTAAATAGATTCATTTAGCCATGAAATGCCTGTGCATGTTACATACAAGATTCCAAGGCCCAAAACTGATTACTCATTATAATTCATGTACAGAATGATAATCAACCACAACGAGGCATGCGTAGGCGCTGCTTAGATTTTGAGGCATCAGAAGCTCGTAGAAGAAACTTGACTAATGGCTCATGGAATGCAACAAACTTATTGCCTAAAACAGGAGCATTGGTAACCACAGATGATGGTTTTGAAAAGAACACTTCACCATCAATGTCACGTGAGGGAACTGCAATTTCTGATGGCAAGTAACTTGTAGTATATAAGAGAGATGCAGGTACAGATGCTGGGAATACATTGCTAATGAACCACATTAATGCTTTTTTCCTTCAACAAATGAGGACAGTCACTTTAAAGACAACATGATAATGTACACTCACTGTAAGGATAGTCACAAATGACGACATCTCACAGTGACTGTCCCTTGTGTAATTGCCACTTGAATGTATTGCTATTCAGCCACATTAATGCTTTTCTTCTTCAACAAATGAGGATAGTCACTCTAAAGACAACATGATAATGTACACGGGCTGTAAGTGTACATTATCATGTTGTCTTTACAATGACTGTCCTCCTTCAAGTGGCAATTACACAAGGGACAGTCACTGTAAAGGCAACATGATAATGTAGAGAAATGTTGTCATTTGTATTTTCAACAGTGCCGAGAGAGATTCCCTCCGCGAAATCACAGCTACAATTTCTGAGTACGTTGGGTTTATTTTTCTTTTGCCATTATTATGTAATCTGGTATTCAGTTGTTACAGAGCTAAAATACCCAGAAATGAGGACATATCTGTGTTGAATTTATTGTTAGCGGCTCTGGTTATTTAGAAGTTTAATTTTATTTGTTCATCTTTCAAGCACAAACGTTTTATGGACCGTAACATCTTCATTGTTTCGGGTATGCAATGAAACAGCCGTAACTTGCAACTACCTTCACGGTACTTGTGTACATTATCATGTTGTCTTTACAGTGACTGTCCTCATTCAAGTGGCAATTACACAAGGGACAGTCACTGTGAGATGTCCTCATTTGTGACAAGGACAGTCACACGAGGACATCTCACAGTGACTGTCCCTTGTGTAATTGCCACTTGAATGTATTGCTATTCAACCACATTTATGGGCCCGTTTGGACCCCAGCACACAGTAGCATCTACAGAGAAGAATATCCCAGGTGTAACAAGTTGTAAGAATATACCAACAGTTCTAAGAAGTTCCCTAGCACATAGTAGCATCTACAAAGAAGAATATACAACATGAGGGCAGCCACTGTAAAGACAACATGATAATGTACACTCATTGTATGTGTACATTATCATGTTGTCTTTACAGTGACTGTCCTCATTCAAGTGGAAATTACAGAAGGGACAGTCATTGTGAGATGTCCTCATTTGTGACAAGGATAGTCACACATGAGGACATCTCACAGTGATCGATTGTCCCTTGTGTAATTGCCCCTTGAATGTATTGCTATTGAACCACATTAATGCTTTTCTTCTTCAACAAATGAGGACAGTCACTCTAAAGACAACATGATAATGTACACTCATTGTAAGGACAGTCACAAATGAGGACATCTCACAGTGACTGTCCCTTGTGTAATTGCCACTTGAATTACACAAGGGACAGTCATTGTGAGATGTCCTCATTTGTGACAAGGATAGTCACACATGAGGACATCTCACAGTGATCGATTGTCCCTTGTGTAATTGCCACTTGAATGTATTGCTATTGAACCACATTAATGCTTTTTTTCTTCAACAAATGAGGACAGTCACTCTAAAGACAACATGATAATGTACACTCACTGTAAGGACAGTCACAAATGAGGACATCTCACAGTGACTGCCCCTTGTGTGATTGCCACTTGAATGTATTGCTATTCAGCCACATTAATGCTTTTCTTCTTCATCAAATGAGGATAGTCACTCTAAAGACAACATGATAATGTACACGGGCTGTAAGTGTACATTATCATGTTGTCTTTACAGTGACTGTCCTCCTTCAAGTGGCAATTACACAAGGGACAGCAACTGTAAAGGCAACATGATAATGTAGAGAAACGTTGTCATTTGTATTTTCAACAGTGCCGAGAGAGATTCCCTCCGCGAAATCACAGCTACAATTTCTGAGTACGTTGGGTTTATTTTTCTTTTGCCATTATTATGTAATCTGGTATTCAGCTGTTACAGAGCTAAAATACCCAGAAATGGGGACATATCTGTGTTGAATTTATTGTTAGCAGCTCTGGTTATTTAGAAGTTTAATTTTATTTGTTCATCTTTCAAGCACAAACGTTTTATGGACCGTAACATCTTCATTGTTTCGGGTATGCAATGAAACAGCCGTAACTTGCAACTACCTTCACGGTACTTGTGTACATTATCATGTTGTCTTTACAGTGACTGTCCTCATTCAAGTGGCAATTACACAAGTGACAGTCACTGTGAGATGTCCTCATTTGTGACAAGGACAGTCACACGAGGACATCTCACAGTGACTGTCCCTTGTGTAATTGCCACTTGAATGTATTGCTATTCAACCACATTTATGGGCCCGTTTGGACCCCAGCACACAGTAGCATCTACAGAGAAGAATATCCCAGGTGTAACAAGTTGTAAGAATATACCAACAGTTCTAAGAAGTTCCCTAGCACATAGTAGCATCTACAGAGAAGAATATACAACATGAGGGCAGCCACTGTAAAGACAACATGATAATGTACACTCATTGTATGTGTACATTATCATGTTGTCTTTACAGTGACTGTCCTCATTCAAGTGGCAATTACAGAAGGGACAGTCATTGTGAGATGTCCTCATTTGTGACAAGGATAGTCACACATGAGGACATCTCACAGTGATCGATTGTCCCTTGTGTAATTGCCACTTGAATGTATTGCTATTGAACCACATTAATGCTTTTCTTCTTCAACAAATGAGGACAGTCACTCTAAAGACAACATGATAATGTACACTCACTGTAAGGACAGTCACAAATGAGGACATCTCACAGTGACTGTCCCTTGTGTAATTGCCACTTGAATTACACAAGGGACAGTCATTGTGAGATGTCCTCATTTGTGACAAGGATAGTCACACATGAGGACATCTCACAGTGATCGATTGTCCCTTGTGTAATTGCCACTTGAATGTATTGCTATTGAACCACATTAATGCTTTTCTTCTTCAACAAATGAGGACAGTCACTCTAAAGACAACATGATAATGTACACTCACTGTAAGGACAGTCACAAATGAGGACATCTCACAGTGACTGTCCCTTGTGTGATTGCCACTTGAATGTATTGCTATTCAGCCACATTAATGCTTTTCTTCTTCAACAAATGAGGATAGTCACTCTAAAGACAACATGATAATGTACACGGGCTGTAAGTGTACATTATCATGTTGTCTTTACAGTGACTGTCCTCCTTCAAGTGGCAATTACACAAGGGACAGTCACTGTAAAGGCAACATGATAATGTAGAGAAACGTTGTCATTTGTATTTTCAACAGTGCCGAGAGAGATTCCCTCCGCGAAATCACAGCTACAATTTCTGAGTACGTTGGGTTTATTTTTCTTTTGTCATTATTATGTAATCTGGTATTCAGCTGTTACAAAGCTAAAATACCCAGAAATGAGGACATATCTGTGTTGAATTTATTGTTAGCGGCTCTGGTTATTTAGAAGTTTAATTTTATTTGTTCATCTTTCAAGCACAAACGTTTTGTGGACCGTAACATCTTCATTGTTTCGGGTATGCAATGAAACAGCCGTAACTTGCAACTACCTTCACGGTACTTGTGTACATTATCATGTTGTCTTTACAGTGACTGTCCTCATTCAAGTGGCAATTACACAAGGGACAGTCACTGTGAGATGTCCTCATTTGTGACAAGGACAGTCACACATGAGGACATCTCACAGTGACTATCCCTTGTGTAATTGCCACTTGAATGTATTGCTATTCAACCACATTTATGGGCCCGTTTGGACCCCAGCACACAGTAGCATCTACAGAGAAGAATATCCCAGGTGTAACAAGTTGTAAGAATATACCAACAGTTCTAAGAAGTTCCCTAGCACATAGTAGCATCTACAGAGAAGAATATACAACATGAGGGCAGCCACTGTAAAGACAACATGATAATGTACACTCATTGTATGTGTACATTATCATGTTGTCTTTACAGTGACTGTCCTCATTCAAGTGGCAATTACAGAAGGGACAGTCATTGTGAGATGTCCTCATTTGTGACAAGGATAGTCACACATGAGGACATCTCACAGTGATCGATTGTCCCTTGTGTAATTGCCACTTGAATGTATTGCTATTGAACCACATTAATGCTTTTCTTCTTCAACAAATGAGGACAGTCACTCTAAAGACAACATGATAATGTACACTCACTGTAAGGACAGTCACAAATGAGGACATCTCACAGTGACTGTCCCTTGTGTAATTGCCACTTGAATTACACAAGGGACAGTCATTGTGAGATGTCCTCATTTGTGACAAGGACAGTCACACATGAGGACATCTCACAGTGATTGTCCCTTGTGTAATTGCCACTTGAATGTATTGCTATTCAACCACATTAATGCTTTTCTTCTTCAACAAATGAGGACAGTCACTCTAAAGACACCATGATAATGTACACTCACTATAAGGACAGTCACAAATGAGGACATCTCATAGTGACTGTCCCTTGTGTAATTGCCACTTGAATGTATTGCTATTCAGCCACATTAATGCTTTTCTTCTTCAACAAATGAGGATAGTCACTCTAAGGACAACATGATAATGTACACTCACTGTAAGTGTACATTATCATGTTGTATTACAAATGGACCTTATGTTGGTCGGGATATAAGTGCAAAAAAAAAAAGGAACGTTGTCATTTGTGTTTTCAACAGCGCCGAGAGAGATTCCCTCCGCGAAATCAAGCGGGTTATCATTTGTGTTTTGAACAAAGCGGGTTGTCATTTGTGTTTTGAACAGCACCGAGAGAGATTCCCTCCCGAAATCAAGCGGGTTGTCATTTGTGTTTTCAACAGTGCCGAGAGAGATTCCCTCCGCAAAATCACAGCTACATTTTCTGAGTACGTTGGGTTTATTTTTCTTTTGTCATTATTATTTAATCTGGTATTCAGCTGTTAGAGAGCTAAAATACCCAGAAATGAGGACATATCTGTGTTGAATTTATTGTTAGCGGCTTTGGTTATTTAGAATGCTTCCCCACAATACTTAATTACACAAGGGACAGTCACTGTGAGATGTCCTCATTTGTGACAAGGACAGTCACACATGAGGACATCTCACAGTGACTGTCCCTTGTGTAATTGCCACTTGAATGTATTGCTATTCAACCACATTTATGGGCCCGTTTGGACCACGACACACAGTAGCATCTACAGAGAAGAATATCCCAGGTGTAACAAGTTGTAAGAATATACCAACAGTTCTAAGAAGTTCCCTAGCACATAGTAGCATCTACAGAGAAGAATATACAACATGAGGGCAGCCACTGTAAAGACAACATGATAATGTACACTCATTGTATGTGTACATTATCATGTTGTCTTTACAGTGACTGTCCTCATTCAAGTGGCAATTACAGAAGGGACAGTCATTGTGAGATGTCCTCATTTGTGACAAGGATAGTCACACATGAGGACATCTCACAGTGATCGATTGTCCCTTGTGTAATTGCCACTTGAATGTATTGCTATTGAACCACATTAATGCTTTTCTTCTTCAACAAATGAGGACAGTCACTCTAAAGACAACATGATAATGTACACTCATTGTAAGGACAGTCACAAATGAGGACATCTCACAATGACTGTCCCTTGTGTAATTGCCACTTGAATTACACAAGGGACAGTCATTGTGAGATGTCCTCATTTGTGACAAGGATAGTCACACATGAGGACATCTCACAGCGATCGATTGTCCCTTGTGTAATTGCCACTTGAATGTATTGCTATTGAACCACATTAATGCTTTTCTTCTTCAACAAATGAGGACAGTCACTCTAAAGACAACATGATAATGTACACTCACTGTAAGGACAGTCACAAATGAGGACATCTCACAGTGACTGTCCCTTGTGTGATTGCCACTTGAATGTATTGCTATTCAGCCACATTAATGCTTTTCTTCTTCATCAAATGAGGATAGTCACTCTAAAGACAACATGATAATGTACACGGGCTGTAAGTGTACATTATCATGTTGTCTTTACAGTGTCTGTCCTCATTCAAGTGGAAATTACACAAGGGACAGTCACTGTGAGATGTCCTCATTTGTGACAAGGACAGTCACACATGAGGACATCTCACAGTGACTGTCCCTTGTGTAATTGCCACTTGAATGTATTGCTATTCAACCACATTTATGGGCCCGTTTGGACCGCGGCACATAGTAGCATCTACAGAGAAGAATATCCCAGGTGTAACAAGTTGTAAGAATATACCAACAGTTCTAAGAAGTTCCCTAGCACATAGTAGCATCTACAGAGAAGAATATGGGTCAACGAGGTTGACTTCAAAGCCATGCAATCTAATGGTAATAGTAATATCATAATTTGACATACTATCAGAAATACTTCCTAAATAGACTATTCAATCTTATAAGAGATGGATTCATGAGAACTATTATTTATGAAATATGAGTCAATGACTTTAATTAAAAAAATTACACAATCTAATTCTTGTAAAAATATCAAAATTTGACACATTGAAAATACCTTCCAAAAGTATCGTTAATTGATTAATATGAATCACTACTCATGAAATATAATTTTATAAACCTAATCTAAAAACTACACAATAAAAATCTTAATAGCAATATTGTAAGAAACTATTCCCAAAAGCAAGCCTAATAAAATTTGATGAAAATAATTTTTGTTTCACTCAACTTTGACATTCACAACTTCCTCTTTTATTATAATAAGAAAAAAAATGTCTTTTTAGATATACCTCATGAACCATACTCGAATAATCTATCATTTTTCTTCTCAAAAACATATTTGCAGAGCCTGCTTCTTTTACTTGTTTGTACTTTTATCTCTCTGATGGAAAGGGTTCCTTCAGGACACATTTTTCCAAGTTCACTGCTTGAGATATTTGAGGAGGGTTCCCCTGCTTGAGTATCCATCCAACCCATATTCGAGTAGTTCTACAATTGCACAGTCTAAATTAATAATACTGACAATTGAATGACGAATGATGATACATAGAATTGATATAAACTAATCCTAAAAACACTAAAACATTATTAATATATTTATATTTCATAAATAAAATTGATATAAAAGATTTGGAAAGATACATTAAAAAATAGAAAAACAGTAATTTATAATAGAAGGAAACTTAAATTGCTATTTAAAAAAAAAACAAGAGTCTTAAATCTTATCATTTTGTTTCATTATCATCCATAAGTACACACCTCTAGCATAATAATTATATTTTACCACCCATAAAATGAAAAAAAGATTTTCACAAGAGAAATTGAAGCTAGATTATAAAAATGAACCATCTTATTGGAAACTGGAACTGTTATCATACCCAAAAGGAATACAAAATTTCACCTTATCATACCCAGATTGTTGCTTTGCCCGGCGGAGGGAAATTTGATCAGTAAAATTGACACAGAGTATGTTGTCTCCATTGTCATGCTGGATAACAAAACACCAACTTTAATGGGCATGTACTGTCCCTTGTGTAATTGCCACTTGAATGCATTGCTATTTGATGCAGGGGCATCCCTAATGCAAGCCAAAGACACCATGATTGAAGGAAGTTGCCATGAAGCCAAGGAGTCAAATCCTATCAATTGGAACATAAGATTTTCACCTTGGAGCTTTGAAGGATTGACTGGTGAAAGGTCCTTTTGATTGACAAATCAGAGTCTTTTTGAATGACAAATCAGAGTCTTTTTGAATGACAATAAATTAGAATAGGAGTTTTAGATGTTTTCTTGGTTTGTAATAAATATTAAGGATTGATTTTATCTCCTTATAAACATCCACTTGTTGGACACAAGACCCCTTGGTGACTTATAAACCTTGGGCATCTTTTGAGTCCTTGGATGAAATGAGCATAGTAAGTGTTTATTAGGTGTCTTTTAGATGTTGTTAAGAAGTTTGAAGGTCCAAAATAACTTTAATAAGGTTCCTAAAGTTTCACAACACATTTTTAACCTTCTCGGCAAAGTTGTTTGCAAAGTTGTAATGCAACTTTAAAAGTTGCTTAGCAAAGTTGACATTTGTTGGATAAACTGTTCTAACCACCTAGATGGTTGAACCAACGTTTGGAGAGCCTATTTTAGGCTTCAAATGGTCGAAGACAGACAGAGAACCAGTATTGTAATCATTTTGCTTTCATAAAAAATAAAAATAACCCTGTTTTAGTGCATTTCTGGTGAAAAACGAACTCTGTATGGCTGTACGGATGGTGGTTGGATGATAAAATTTGCCTGGAAGTTGTAATAGTGACATCTGATGCTTTGGAAGTTGGTTTGATTGATTCTCTTTGTTTTATATCTAAGTTATTTCAAATTTTCTGTGCATTGTTTACAAACCCTCATTTTCAGGGTTTGACTGATGTAAAGACCTTAACTCACGTTTCAACCATTGGAATTCCTTCTTCCTTGGTGGAATGAGAGTTAAGGATGTATATTTGTATATTCTAAAAGCCCTGACTACTCTGCATCACTATTGAACCACATTAATGCTTTTTTCCTTCAACAAATGAGGACAGTCACTGTAAAGACAACATGATAATGTACACTCACTGTAAGGATAGTCACAAATGAGGAAATCTCAGAGTGATTATCCCTTGTGTAATTGCCGCTTGAATACATTGCTATTGAACCACATTAATGCTTTTTTCCTTCAAGTGGCAATTACACAAGGGACAGTCACTGTGAGATGTCCTCATTTGTGACAAGGACAGTCACACATGAGGACATCTCACAGTGACTGTCCCTTGTGTAATTGCCACTTGAATGTATTGCTATTCAACCACATTTATGGGCCTGTTTGGACCACGGCACACAATAGCATCTACAGAGAAGAATATCCCAGGTGTAACAAGTTGTAAGAATATACCAACATTCTAAGAAGTTCCCTAGCACATAGTAGCATCTACAAAGAAGAATATACAACATGAGGGCAGCCACTGTAAAGACAACATGATAATGTACACTCATTATATGTGTACATTATCATGTTGTCTTTACAAGGATAGTCATTTGTGACAAGGATAGTCACACATGAGGACATCTCACAGTGATCGATTGTCCCTTGTGTAATTGCCACTTGAATGTATTGCTATTGAACCACATTAATGCTTTTCTTCTTCAACAAATGAGGACAGTCACTCTAAAGACAACATGATAATGTACACTCACTGTAAGGATAGTCACAAATGAGGACATCTCACAGTGACTGTCCCTTGTGTGATTGCCACTTGAATGTATTGCTATTCAGCCACATTAATGCTTTTCTTCTTCAACAAATGAGGATAGTCACTCTAAAGACACAATGATAATGTACACGGGCTGTAAGTGTACATTATCATGTTGTCTTTACAGTGACTGTCCTCCTTCAAGTGGCAATTACACAAGGGATTTGTGTTTTCATTTGTGTTTTCAACAGCGCCGTAACCCTCCGCGAAATCACATCGGGATATAAGGGCAAAACAAACAAGAACGTTGTCATTTGTATTTTCAACAGCGCCGAGAGAGATAAACAAACTTAAAACTCAGACTTAAGAAAGATGAAGGCAATGCTTCAAAAGGACGATGCCCTAAATACGGGAAAACACAATACCACCATTAAACGATGCCCTAGTCACCGTATCAATGCTGCCAGCTCCGTACCAGTATGCTGACTGCTCACTTTCATCCTGTGATAAAGGTAACTTCATTAATCATACTTGAAATGGCAGCATACGAACTAAAGCTGATGAACATTTATAAACTAAAAGTTTAAAACTACAGATTACAAATGTAGTAGTTTCATACGAAAAGAACTTGATGTCTGAAATTTACCATTAGAAGTATCCAAAGGAATACCACAGTACTGTTGAACTTGGAGAATCGGAGATGATCTACACAGCAAGGTTCAATAGCTGTAAGGACTGTTACACCATCTTTAGCATTTGAATACATTTTCTCCTTGGCTTCTGGTGGATCCTCAAAGACCCCCAATGACGTTTTCCCTACAATTATCAATTGTTTGTCAGTATGAGATATTAATAAATAAACATTAATCACAATATTAGGCAAACAATGTTCTTGATGTCTGAATCTAAATCACAGAAAGCTCTAATAAAGTAGTTCTCAGTTTCACATTAAACTAAGTTTCAATTTCAAATGGTTATAATAATTTTTGCAAGTTATAAGTAGCTGGTTACAGTATATGACATAAAAAGAAAAAAAATCATTTCTATTCTTTTCTTCTTTTTCTCTTTCAACGAAGCTTTTGCACCACACAAATGCATACCAAGAATTTCTCAGGAGGTTTCAAGACCATTGCATACCAAACTTCTTCTCTGTAGATGCTACTGTGTGTCGTGGTCCAAACGGGTCCAAATAGACCTAGTGACTCTAGTAGGTCTCCAAAACCTGTTCTGCAGCAATAACTCTTCAATTTGACAAAGGACCTTATGAACTTATATGTTTTTTGAGTACCCTTTTTGATGTTCTAACAATCCTCCAACTCCCAGACCTTGACTCCACTCCAGCATATCAATGTCCTTATTGAGTCCGCAGACCTAATGCATGCCTTTGGGTGTGGGTTCCAAAACAAGGCATTGAAAATGGGTGCATGAAACCAAGATCAGAGTTTGAAGATGTCCACCATGCTCTAAAGATCTAGATTCAACAAGGTTTGAGGTCCTTTACTTGCCGCTACCCTCTGATCTTGCATAATCCATCAACTCCTAGTCAAGAACATTGAGATTCTTGACCTAGGGCTTGCTCTTGAAATTCTCTGGCTTAGTATCCTATTCCAAAGCTTTTAAAATATGAAAATAAACCCCCTTAACTTTCATTTTACAAAGAACAGAGGATATCCTATGGTTTATTTGCAAGTTAAGGCCATTTGAATGCAATAACCCAAAAAATGAGGGTTTGACAGAACAACAGATAAGAAAAAGGAATAACTTTGATATAAGGTGTCTTGAATCTACCAAATAAACTCTCAAAGCATAAGATATAAATACTCTAACTTCCACACTGGTCTGCCCTCCCTTTCACATCCGTACACTGTACAGTGCTTGAAGGAAATGCACAAAAAAGGCTCTGAAATAGTGGCTCTATCTGACAGAGAGTCCATGCTAGGCTTCATGACTAACCTAGAGCACATTCCTTGTTATGGAGGAAGTTTGAATGGTGAAGAACTTATGGAATGGATAGAGGACCTAGATAACCATTTTGACTACAAGTATCTTATTAATAACCATTTTGACTACAAGTATCTTATGGATAGAGGACCTTGATAACCATTTTGACTCATTTAGTATCTTATTGAGCTTCACTTTGTTTTGAGAATATAGTTTAATATTCTCTACTAAACAGGGCCAACCACGTGAAGGTGGAAGCTCATTTGGCCCCACCCCCTCCCCCTAACATCACTCTACATTCCCCGTTAACATCTAACATTCATTCATTCTTTCAATTATTAATAAAATGTAACATTCAATCAATATCACATGATAACATTCATTAACACATTAGATTCGTTAACACACAACATTCATCAATATGAAAATAAACACATAATTCATGAACATTCATTAGCACATAATTAAATTCATTGAGACATAAAATTCAGTCATTATCAATTAAGGTATTTAGATGACAATCATTTCTTTTTTCTCTTTCTAATTTTTTTTTCTATGTAAGCTCTAAGAGGAGCATCAGTGTTATCATCAATACCCCCCTCATCAGTTGTTTTGTTCTTTGTTCTTGATGATCTCAAATTCCTATGCTGCTGCAAAGGGGGGTCCTCTACAATAACAAATAAAAGAGTTAAATTTAAAATATTTAATTATAATTGTTACAAGTATTTAATTATTTTAAAGAACATAACTGTGGCGCTCTTTAATTACCTGATCTGGCCACATCATTTTGTCTAGACTCAACCTCAACATGCTCATGAGCACCGACCCCTCAATCCTCTACAGTTGCTATATAAAATGTTACATTAATCCAAACACCAATTGTAATTACATATAAAAATTTTAATAGCAAATGTATACCTCCACCACTAGGATGCACATCATGCGAACCTTCATTATGCATAGATTGTGTAGAAGGATTGTCAGGCTGCATTCCAATATCCTACACATTGTTATCATTGCTTTCTTAAAATAGATATACTCACTTTATATTAGAACTTAACATCAAATAGACTAATTGGTAAAGTATTCAATTTGAAATAAATTTCATTTAGCTTATTTACCTGTGGCTCAGATGCATCATTATTTGAACCTTGCACACTGATTTCAGCTCGTAGCCGTTCAGCCACGGCTCTATAGCCTTGTTGGAAGCCAATTCTCTTGTCCTCTTCTGTGAGGCATCTATTGAACTCTGACCCCTACATTTTTTCTTGGTATGGTGAATTTTACTTGCATTGTTTGATCAAAAAAATTTTCCTTGCAATATATAAAAAAATTGATACAAGTTTTCATTTACTAATACTTACAACTCGTGCTTGAAGTTTGGAAAAACCACCAGAGCCGAGCTTGTGTGTCCCGTGCTTTTCTAATCTTTCCTTTGTTGCCTTTGATGTGTCAGGCAATCTATGAAAAGTTTGAAATATGTTAGAGACCAGTATAGGAAAAATTTAGAGGTTAATTAGTACATAATTACATTCTCAAAAGTATCACATACCTTGCTCTACTCTCTACTGGCGTAATTCCTTTTTTCATGTCGGCTTTATACTTTCCATCCAAAATCAAACCCTGCCACTCAGCCTCAAGAACACAGGGCGGACGCTCGTGCCTTGGGTTAACCTCTAAATATTTCCTGTACTGGTCCCTAATATACTTCAAACATAAACCAGCTCTTTCAAGGAGCTTGTTTCTCTCGAATGCACGAGGTCCAAAAAGCTGGGTCATACTATGTACAAGATCATCCTTCAACTTTTTATCTTGGTTATTCCACCTTTTAAGTAAAAAAAAACATGTTAGACTCATAAATGAAGAGAAGCTACCTTTAATATAGTTCAAGAAATTGATGAAAAGGAAAACTATTCTAGCAATGATATGAAATCAAAATAGTGGTTTGGGGTTTTAGTTAGGATATGATGTTCCACCATGTACGTATGGTGGGCCCGAATATCCGCAAACACTCGTCACCAAGTTTTCGCCAAAAAATATCATTCCCTACAAAATAATCATGGGATCATTAGTCGATGAAGAGTGATCAAAAACTAAATTACTATTATATCACTATAGAATAATAATAACTTTAAAGTACCTGGAAGTTTGGATACTTTTAAGGGAACGCCTTCATCGTCGCTGATGATCAATACGCAATCCTTCACCGTTCTCGTACTAGGAACACGGGAACATCCAGGAAATGATGTTGCATCGGGACTTGTTGCATCTCCTATTGCAAAAAATGAAAACCATTATCAAATGCCTCCAAGAAATAATACTTCAAGGGAAATAAATTGGTGCAGAGCACCCATGGCACAAACACAATCAAGGGATCTACAACGTAAACACATAACACTTAAACACATAACAAAAAAGAGAAAAAGAGGGATTTGTGTACCAGTAGATGGTGCAACAGTTGGTGCATTTAGGCTGTGTGTTGTTGACATGGCAGTCGGCAAGACATTTGTGGCTGTCCTGGATGGAGGCGGCGTTGTCATATCATCATGGAAAGGAGCTGAAGAATAAAATTGTTAGAGCATGCATAAATATAGAACGCGTGGACTAGCATGGACAAGATTGTTAGAGCATTAAAAAAAAAGATTGTTCGAGCATGTATTGTCAATGATTATGATCATTCCTATATATATTCAGTGGAAAACACAAGTGGGGAATGGAACATGTGATCTACCTGAACCACTTGCAATACCGGCCTCATCATGGGAATGGGGTTCAAAATTACGCAAATAACTCTGTAAAGACAATGCATCCATATTTTAATTAATGTCATAAAAGAGCATAACATAAAAACCATTATTGAACTCTTGTAATAATTAAAAATTTCATTAATACTTACTTTAAAGTTTTCAGAAGTGCGCAACAACTCAGCTGCCCTGTCTTTTATTTCCTGAGTCTGAGGATGTATGGATACCAAACGTAGAAGTTCTTTCCCAATTTTCTTTAGCAGCTTTTTAATGGAACCGATCGGGTCATCGGTCTCTGCTAAATCAATAAAAAAAGGGTCCACAAGGGGGGACTCCTGAGGGACTGCAAGTTGCTTTCCCTCTCTCCGACCACCGGCCCTCTGTGACAACAATAGTATTAGTATTATCAAAATTACTCCAAAACAGTGAAGAAAATAACATTAAAAAAAATAACATTTTGCTTCTATCTAGTTTGCACAATTACAATGAATTTTACCTGCTCATGTGTAGATGAGCTAGGAATATCGTCACCATCACCTTCGGGCGGTTGCTCCATATTGTGCCCCTGTGTCAAAGATCAAGTATAAAAATGTTAGCCAAAAATTTAATAACTAAATGGTATGTTGGAGTCATTGATTAGAAGTTGGTTTAATAGTATGTACCACCCCCATGATAGTAGCCTCGTTTGTATCTATGCGGTTCAAATTGTAATCAATAAGCAGCTCTTCCCCTGCACGTATTGATTTTATCGCACAGATGAATACACGATTTCCCTCGCGCGCCTCAAATATGCAATTGGGTTGCTTTATAGTTGACCCAGGTCGTGTACTATTTATAAAACCCGCAATATTCCCTGTTGCTTTTGGCCTTCCATCAATGTATATAGCCACACTTTTACTTTGATTATTGTCTTGCTGTTGTATATAATTTGCCGAGAGTGCATACCTACGCATACTTTTTTTATATTGAACAATATGCATCCAACTTTTGTAATCGTAACATGGTCCAACATACTCCATCAATTCAGAAACTTTGTTGTAAGACACCTTTATGCCATCCATAGAAAATAGGCCCAAACCATGTAATGATGATGGTGCTATGCGATATATCCTCTCATTAACACAAAAATCAATGTTTATTGGAGGAAGTTCCTTGGGTACCCAATGTTTCTGTAGATGTTGGTACCTCAAGGGCACCTCGATGTCACCTTTCGTCTCATCATCATAAGAACATGACCCCCCTTGAGCAAGGAAAAATTTCATGTGTTTATTGAATTTCCTTCTAGTCCTTTGACCTCTAGTTAATCTCCCTATTCTAGATAAACTGCATGTCTCACTTTCCTCTTCTATTCCTATATTTCCCTCACTCGAGGAAGACACTTCTGACAAATACCTATTTGCTGGTACCTGCAAATGGGAGAGATCTTAGAAGACATCAATCTTACTATTGATAAGTGTATTAAATAGACTTTCTATAAGGTGTATTGACTTATACCTGTCGATCCATGAGACTGTGCGGGATGCTCTTGAAAGGGGTTCAATTTCCTGCAAATGTAATTCAATTATCGTGAGCATAATCACATCATAATCATAATCACATCCATCATAAGCATCACATAAAAATTAAAAACATTAAAACGTACACATTATAACACTTATAGCTTTTAAATAGATAATGAATAAACTATGTAACCATTTAAGACAAATATATTTCTATCAAGAAATGAATATTAAATACATTAAGGATTGATGGCATACCTTTAAATTTCATCATCATCATCCTCATCATCATCATCATCATCATCATCATCATCATCATCCTCGTCATCGTCGTCATCATCATCGTCGTCGTCGTCGTCATCATCAACATCATCATCATCAACATCAACATCATCTTCATCATCATCATCAGTAGCAGCATCATCTTCTTCTTCTTCTTCATGAAAATTTGTCTCAGGAACATCATCCAATAATTGTCGATCGTGATCATCATCTACATCATCTTCTACTTCTTCGGTATCTTCTTCTTCCATCGCATTATACTTTATCGGCCTTCCTCTCGGTTCATGTCTAACAACAAATGACCAACCCGGTTTATGTGAAACCTCTGAGTAAAATACCTGTTCACATTGGCTTGGAAGAACATAGGGCTCATCCCCAACTGGCTCAAACGCCCTTGTATTAACCATTGTAAATCCATTATCATGTTCAATAACAGTTCTATTAGGATCATTTGGATTAAGTCGTAGCCTGTACCATTTGACAACGAAGAGTACTAATTTGAAGGAACTAAAGTCGCACTCAAGTATATCATCCAAAATGCCATAGTATTGATTTTTAGACTCTTGAGGATCTAAGTCATTTCTAGATGAAATATTAGTCACTTGAAAGACTGCAGTTATTCCAGAATCACAAGTTTTCTTCGTGTCATCCAACACTTTGATGCGAAATTTTTGACCATTACAGAACATACCCTTGTGGTGTTTAACCTGCAATAATATGTGAAACATGTCAAAATTATTATATCGTGAGTTGATAAACATACGGGTGATTAATAATTTTGTACGTACCTGGAAATCTCTTAAACCATATGCTAAATCTATTTCCCTTTGCGTAACATTAGAATCTCCATTACGATGAGCTTCTTTAACCAATGAAGATACACCTTCCCATGTTAATGTGTGACCAGAATGTTGACATCGTTCAATCCATACCGTCATCCAATCAAGATTGTTTGCAATATACAAATGTAGTGCATCCCACTCTCGAGCAACTGTACAAAAAAAAAATAGACGACTTACAACCGATTTATTTTGAAGATTAAGAAATAATTTATTACAATAACATCTTATAATTTATTACCTGTCACTTTCCTCAATCTACCTTTCCCCATCAAGTACTCCCCTTTGAATTTTTTAAAAGGGTCGAGATCCCAAATGCGATCTACATGGATATTTGAAGCAAACTTAGGAAGATATTCAGTAATGTACACCATAGTCTGGTATACCATGTATCCCTCTACCATAGAACCCTCAGGATGTGCTCTTTGTCGAACCAAAGCCTTCAAAGATTTCAAGTGCCTCTCAACCATCCACATTGACCTAGTGTGTGCAGGTCCACACAATTCAATCTCCTCAACTTGGTGTATGAGGTAGTGTTCTTGTGCATTGAAAAAAGTTGGAGGTAGACACTTTTGCATTTCACACAATAAATGAGGAATTCTTCTCTTCCAATAGTTTATATCTTCTTTATGGATTTCTTTAGATGACAACCACCTACATTAAGAGATTCAAGTCATAAAAAATATATAAATACGAGACTTTACAAAATAATATACAATAGATTACATAGCAAGAAAAACAAATCGCGAATATAATAAATATATACAACAAATTGAACAGATATTACTGCTTACCTCATGTATTTTCCAAGATCATATATCACTTGTTTGATGTTATTGTTGAAGTGCTCTGGGAGAGATAGAGGTAGCACGTACTGCAGTAATTATAAACCAATCATTTCATTATTTTCTAACATAACATAATGAATAGTACACGTAGTTTAGGAATATATTGTAAATACAGAAGAACATAACTTACCTTGATGAAAGTATGCCAATCATGCGTTTTGAGCCCTGGCCCAAATTCACTTTTCTTTGATATGAGATTGCTTATGTTCCCAGCAAATCCTGTGGGAAATCGAATTTTTCGTATGACTTCTTTTATGGCATCACTTTGCTGCTCCGTTAATAACCAAGGAAGGGCACTTATATTAATCTGATCTGTATTGCTATTTGAGTGAATGAAATTCTTCAGTGCATGATTGGATTCATGAATGTCATTACAAATTTTGACAATTTTTTCTTTGTCACGCCTTCCATCCAGTATTTTCCACAATGTCTCTGTTATATTCTTTCCAACATGCATAAGATCAAACAAATGCACAATTTGTAGGTCCTCGTAGTAGGGCAACCTACTAAATTGTCTGGGATAGCTTTTTAGTCCCTTTGGAAGGTTGTCAGTAGTGCCTTGACGACCTTCACGATCATCAATTACATAATTAGTAAACAAAAATCACAATAGAAATATATAAATTACAAACATAAACCATTAAGTGGAACGACATTACCTCGACGATTAATTCTATTATATTCCAACTTCCATAGGCGAGGTGTCATTCTTCGTGGCTTTGATGTAGTCTCTTCTTTCCCATTGAAAAGATGTTTTTCCATACTTCGATACTTATGATTCCTGTGGAGGAAGTGTCTGTACTCATCAAACACATGCTTTCCTAAACTTTTTGAATGACGAGATTTCATCTTTGGACCACAAACTGGACATGCAAATTTTCCCTTTGTTTGAAGACCTACAAGATAATGATATAATTGGATTATTAAATATGTTGATTTTTATAATTAGAATTATCATGCGCAACTTGAATTCACTATAACATACCACAAAAATGTGTTAGCCCTGGGGCATCATGTATTGTCCATACAAGTATTGCATGGAATTGAAATTGTCTTTGTCCTATTGGTCTAGACACGTCATACATAGTGACACCATTCCATAACTCCACCAACTCGTCAATAAGAGGCTCAATATATACATTCATATCTTTAACTTGATATTTACCTACTTGAATGAACAGTAACATTACATAATTATTGTGACCATTTTACTATAAGATTTGTAAGTACATGTAAATTAATAACTATCAAATGATAAAATACCTGGAACAATCATTGCCAACATAATGTGCTCCCTCTTTATTGACATCCACGGAGGAATGTTATTGTTGATAACAAAAACAGGCCACACCGAGCAAACAGATCTCATCTCTCCAAATGGATTGACACCATCCGCTGCCAATGAAAGCCTGAGATTACGAGGTTCTTCTTTGAAGTGTTGCCACTTTTCCTCTATGTGCATAAATGCCGAACCATCCGCAGGGATTCGAATAATGTCATCTCGACTTCTATTGCGTGCATGGTAATCCATAAATTGTGCCAAGCTAGTACACTTGAATAATTGTCGCATCCGTGGAATAATGGGGATGTAACGAAGAACCTTGTGAGGCACCTTTTTTGTTATTCGATCTGTTCGATATCTACTCGTATGACATACAGGGCATTGTGTTGCAAATTCATGTTCTTTATAATATATAATATGATCATTGGGACAAGCATGTATTGCTTGATACTCCATTCCAATATCTTTCATAATAGCAGATAATTCTCGATATGAGCGAGGTAGAATATTTGATGGTGGTAACAAAAACTCGCCTATCAATCTACAGCAAAAAATATAAGTTGTTAATATAAACAATATTAGTGGTACATTATTCACCCTTTGTTAACTATAAAGACATATATGACATACCTTAACATACGTGACATTGTTATGTTGGATAAACCATTCATAACCTTCAAGTTCAACAACAACAATACAGCAGAGAGAAGAGTTGTTTGGGAGTCTT
The DNA here is from genome assembly GCA_027943335.1 of Chamaecyparis obtusa. NCBI lineage: Eukaryota > Viridiplantae > Streptophyta > Pinopsida > Cupressales > Cupressaceae > Chamaecyparis > Chamaecyparis obtusa. The sequence goes on along the minus strand of BSBK01007750.1, from coordinate 735,176 downwards.
TGTATAGGGGCTCGTATGCCTTCTCAAGTAGAGGTACATCAAGGCTATCATCATCATCATGATCAGATCCGCTTGGACTAAATGTGTCATGGATCAATGTATTTATACCATCATCTTGAATTGTGTTTTCTGGCGCATGATCATCATCTTCCATGGGATCATTATCTTCACCTTGGATATTCGCACCCCCATGTTCCTCCATATCATGTACTTCCCTGGGGAGATCAACCTATATAAAATTGATTAACATAAATAAACCATGATCTTCAACTCATCATCAAGTGATTTCATATGTATATAAATTGTTAAAATGATATAATGAACAACTTACCAGTGGATGATAGTCATGCCCCCCTTCAATGTGACCATTCTCCCTACAATGTCTCTTAACTGTTTTGATTAGCAATCTTCTACGGTTTAAGACCTTACAAATTTTGCAGGGACAATAACATTTTCCATCACCTTTTCTTTTCAAGTTAGACCACAATCTAGCGATTGTCTCCCTATTTTGTTCTTCACTTATATTATCTGACATGATCGTTCTTCGTAGGAAGCAAAAATTGGGCTATGAAAACTTCGGTCTACAACTTTCAGTGACTAAGCAAAATTGTCAAAAGTACACAAAACATATAAGCTACAAGGCCTTCTTGCTTAGCTCTAGAAGCTCTCTAGCAATCAAAACATATAAGATACAAGGCCTAACAGCAATTTCAAAACATATAAGCTACAAGGCAAGACATATTACATGACATGGCAAAAGGATTAAAATATACATTAGATTAAAAAATATACAATTTTCAAACCTGAGCGCGCGGCTATAACTCGTGCAATGGTCTTCTTGCTTAGCTTTAGAAGCTCTCCAGCAATCAAAACATATAAGCTACAAGGCCTAATAGCAATTTCAAAACAAGGGTCATCAAAAGAACCAAAAATAATGTGTGCAAACAATACCTTGTGAAGTGGTATAGACAATTAGAAGATGCTACTATGTGCTAGGGAACTTCTTAGAACTGTTGGTATATTCTTACAACTTGTTACACCTGGGATATTCTTCTCTGTAGATGCTACTGTGTGCCGTGGTCCAAACGGGCCCATAAATGTGGTTGAATAGCAATACATTCAAGTGGCTTACACAAGGGACAATCACTGTGAGATATCCTCATGTGTGACTGTCCTTGTCACAAATGAGGACATCTCACAGTGACTGTCCCTTGTGTAATTGCCACTTGAATGAGGTCAGTCACTGTAAAGACAACATGATAATGTACACATACAATGAGTGTACATTATCATGTTGTCTTTACAGTGGCTGCCCTCATGTTGTATATTCTTCTCTGTAGATGCTACTACGTGCTAGGGAACTTCTTAGAACTGTTGGTATATTCTTACAACTTGTTACACCTGGGATATTCTTCTCTGTAGATGCTACTGTGTGTCATGGTCCAAACGGGCCCATAAATGTGGTTGAATAGCAATACATTCAAGTGGCAATTACACAAGGGACAGTCACTGTGAGATGTCCTCATGTGTGACTGTCCTTGTCACAAATGAGGACATCTCACAGTGACTGTCCCTTGTGTAATTAAGTATTGTGGGGAAGCATTCTAAATAACCAAAGCCGCTAACAATAAATTCAACATAGATATGTCCTCATTTCTGGGTATTTTAGCTCTCTAACAGCTGAATACCAGATTAAATAATAATGACAAAAGAAAAATAAACCCAACGTACTCAGAAATTGTAGCTGTGATTTTGCGGAGGGAATCTCTCTCGGCGCTGTTGAAAACACAAATGACAACCCGCTTGATTTCGCAGAGGGAATCTCTCTCGGTGCTGTTCAAAACACAAATGACAACCCGCTTTGTTCAAAACAAAAATGATAACCCGCTTGATTTCGCGGAGGGAATCTCTCTCGGCGCTGTTGAAAACACAAATGACAACGTTCCTTTTTTTTTTTGCACTTATATCCTGACCAACATAAGGTCCATTTGTAATACAACATGATAATGTACACTTACAGTGAGTGTACATTATCATGTTGTCCTTAGAGTGACTATCCTCATTTTTTGAAGAAGAAAAGCATTAATGTGGCTGAATAGCAATACATTCAAGTGGCAATTACACAAGGGACAGTCACTATGAGATGTCCTCATTTGTGACTGTCCTTACAGTGAGTGTACATTATCATGGTGTCTTTAGAGTGACTGTCCTCATTTGTTGAAGAAGAAAAGCATTAATGTGGTTGAATAGCAATACATTCAAGTGGCAATTACACAAGGGACAATCACTGTGAGATGTCCTCATGTGTGACTGTCCTTGTCACAAATGAGGACATCTCACAATGACTGTCCCTTGTGTAATTCAAGTGGCAATTACACAAGGGACAGTCACTGTGAGATGTCCTCATTTGTGACTGTCCTTACAGTGAGTGTACATTATCATGTTGTCTTTAGAGTGACTGTCCTCATTTGTTGAAGAAGAAAAGCATTAATGTGGTTCAATAGCAATACATTCAAGTGGCAATTACACAAGGGACAATGTCATGAGCCGTGACATATTGAACTTAGTATAATAATAAAATGATTAGATGATATATAATAATCTATTATTAACGGTATATAACAATAATATATAATTATTATCAAAAGATAATAATAATATATAGTTAGCATAATAAGTAATATGTTAATTAAATAATATTAAAATATTAATAAATAATATAATTATGATTATGATTATAATATAAATTAATAATAAATAATTATTAATAAATTATATATATTATATTATAATAATATATTAAGTAATAATATTAAATCAATTATTGATATAATAATTTTAATATATAAATAATATTAATAAACCTCTCAATATAAAACAATATGTTATCACTATAATAATATTTATTATAATATTATTAATATTACTAACATCATTAATTATAATATTTAATAATAACAATAACATTAATAATAATAATAATAATAATAACGTTTAAAGCAATATCGAATATCTGTAATCGATATACATCTACATTAAACATCTGCATTATCTATCACGATGAGGAACGAAGAAGTGATACAACAATCACTAGTCATTACACATCGATACCATGAGAGGATGATTAATGAACCAAATACTATGAAGTCAAGATCAACATGATATGAATAAGGGATAGGTCGCTATGTGTTTCAGAAGATGTATTGATAAGCAAGAAGGATAACCATTCATATATTATAAATAATCATTAATTGCACAAGTTTAGACAATGACATATCCGATAAAGCAATATCAAACATGAAGACCCGCTAGCAAATATGCACCATCACTTCCTATGTTATCATGACAATAACATAAACTAGATTGAATTCTACTATCTATATCAATAGACACCACATAGGAGGATATCGACTAAAGGATTGAAAGATTATCGATTGTCTGAGATAAACCACATCTTGTAGAAACACAAAAGCATCAGTGATTATATCACAAGCTATTGATGAATGAGGCATCAGTCATGGATAATAAGTACAATGTATCCTTAAGTATTAACAGGAATGGAAGTCAATTTGAAGATCAAACTCCATTACCAGCAATCAACCAATAAATGGACAATTATCAGAAAATGATATCGACTTATATCAGAGTAGAAAGATTGGATATCATCATAACAATATGGGATAAGGCAAGAGTTAATATTGATTGACTAAATACTAATGATAGTTAGACCAAACTAATACAAACACAATGGATGTTAACTACTGGTTGCACTACCAATTAGGGAAGATTACCTTCATAAAAAGATTTGATATTGAGTCAATCTGGGAGTTATCTATGATCAGAAAATAATGAAATAATATTATGTGAACTGTCGGATTATGGAAAGGTGTGCTTAACAAAGGGACATGGAGGAAGAAACAAGACACTTCTCATTCATAGCATCTCTTCATTTGTTAAAGACAATATAAGAATGCATTCTCGTCAGTCACTCAAGGCATCATTAGAACTTTATTTACTTATCCATATTTGGATATACTCAATAGAGCATCTGCCTTTGGCAGTTTGGTTTCAAGTTTATCATTGCAGATCAGAGACAACACCATGATTGCACAGATAGAAAGGATAGTCAGAAACAACATCAATATTTGAAGTTGCAAGCATATAATTCAGAATCTGAAATAGCAACATATCACTCATAGCGATATTACACATTTGCATAATTACATCATCATATCAGACACATCAAATACATTGCTGTAAGCAATACTTATTGATTGTATATCGATATTGTTTATATCAGACATACCATCATTATACTATCACTATAAGTGATAGGAAACATCATATTCATAGCATATTTCATATCATTATATCCGACAGTGCTATTAAACATATTGGTATCAATATCATCTTGCACACATATTGTGATTGAATCTGAAATAGCGGTTGATATCTTAAGTAACCTCCATTACTTAGTTTAATTGTAAGTATTTGATAGAGTAAGTCTGAGAAGTGGAGTAATTGTTCCTGTTTTCCAAGTTAGCCAAAAAGGGGACATTATAGACAATCACTGTGAGATGTCCTCATGTGTGACTGTCCTTGTCACAAATGAGGACATCTCACAATGACTGTCCCTTGTGTAATTCAAGCGGCAATTACACAAGGGACAGTCACTGTGACATGTCCTCATTTGTGACTGTCCTTACAGTGAGTGTACATTATCATGTTGTCTTTAGAGTGACTGTCCTCATTTGTTGAAGAAGAAAAGCATTAATGTGGTTCAATAGCAATACATTCAAGTGACAATTACACAAGGGACAATCACTGTGAGATGTCCTCATGTGTGACTATCCTTGTCACAAATGAGGACATCTCACAATGACTGTCCCTTATGTAATTCAAGCGGAAATTACACAAGGGACAGTCACTGTGAGATGTCCTCATTTGTGACTGTCCTTACAGTGAGTGTACATTATCATGTTGTCTTTAGAGTGACTGTCCTCATTTGTTGAAGAAGAAAAGCATTAATGTGGTTCAATAGCAATACATTCAAGTGGCAATTACACAAGGGGCAATCACTGTGAGATGTCCTCATGTGTGACTGTCCTTGTCACAAATGAGGACATCTCACAATGACTGTCCCTTGTGTAATTCAAGCAGCAATTACACAAGGGACAGTCACTGTGAGATGTCCTCATTTGTGACTATCCTTACAGTGAGTGTACATTATCATGTTGTCTTTAGAGTGACTGTCCTCATTTGTTGAAGAAGAAAAGAATTAATGTGGTTCAATAGCAATACATTCAAGCGGCAATTACACAAGGGACAGTCACTGTGAGATGTCCTCATTTGTGACTGTCCGTACAGTGAGTGTACATTATCATGTTGTCTTTAGAGTGACTGTCCTCATTTGTTGAAGAAGAAAAGCATTAATGTGGTTCAATAGCAATACATTCAAGTGGAAATTACACAAGGGACAATCGATCACTGTGAGATGTCCTCATGTGTGACCTTTGTGAAGGCAAGTGCCAATTTGTACCCAAGTTACCAATATTGTGGCAAAAGTGGGAATGAAGCTTTTAGGGGTCAAATTGGGAAAAGAAGTGTAGAAGTGGCCTATGTGAGGTCTAAATAGCCTAACTAAGTCATGGTTAGGGTCTTATGGTGTTTGAACAATAAGTTTTGAACCAAAATCCCAAAGGTTGTAACAAGTTGTCAATGTTGTCATTCACAACATTGACAACATTTGTGCAAGGGAGCATTTTCGAGTAAGATGGTTATGTAACTATATGAAACCATTGAATTAGGCATCAGATCAACTATAAGAGGCCTCCATCGATTTGTGCAAAAGGTTGGGGGGAAAAACATTTGGAATTAAGAAGATTTGTAGAGTAACACGGTTTTAGTGAATTCTTGAGTTTTTTTGTTTCTTTGTTTTCAGTTGATTAATGGATTAGATAGCTCGCAGTGTCTATTGGAAAAGTTAGTACAAGTTGTTTTTTTATTCTGTGTTGTGTTTTTTTTGAGTTTTGAAGCATTCCAACTAGTTTGTTAATTCTTTTGTTAAGTACCCTATCATTGGTTTGAACCAGGCAGGTTGAACAAATGGAGTCTTAGCTCATCATTCCATTGTCAATTTTGTACGGGCTCTTGGAATGGGTGAGGAGACTCCATGTACTATATGTTTGGAAGGAGGGGCCCTGGGAAGCTCATTTTCTATGTTTGCAATGATGTCCTAGGTGAGTCAGTTGAGCACAGTTAGGGATGACAAATCATTACAAGAAGATTACAACAAGTTGAATGCATTGGTTGCTTCAACTAAAATCTCATGGAGAGGTAGACACACATCTAAAGAAGCCCCAAGTCAAATTAGAAGATTGGGTGAGTTTCTTTGGCTGCTAAGAAAACAAACTCTTAGTCAGACTGTCCAAGTTGTGTCAAAATACTTATTTTCAGTCATGGCTGTAGCAGTTGGTGTACAAAAAATCTAGGAGGAGAAGACCTTAGATATCTTGGAGTTCTCAATAAAGGGCATCTGAATCCTAAGCCCTTTAGGTGGCTTAATATAAACAAAAAGGCTTGACAAAGGCCTAATTGCTAGCAGCCTATTTTTGGGTGCAATTGGCATGCATGGTTTGATGAACCGGATTGAAGTACTGATGAAAAGTATAGGTGAAGGAGTAATATTGAAACCAATAGAGGTCCTAGTGGCCAGCCTCTCCATGGAGTAAAGTTCTAGTTGAATGTGTTTCAATTTGTGAAGACAAGACTAGGAGTGTCCTAGTAGCTAGATTGGTATTGAGCAGAGTTCGTTGTATTTCTTGTTGGTGTGCACTAGTTGAAGGAGTGGGATCTTGGGTAGAGATACCTAAAGAGTGTAGGGATAGTTAAGTACCCTATCAAGTCAAAACATTGGCCTAAAGAGACCCTAGTGAAGGATAGGGAGTGAGCAAGACAAAGTGTTACATCAATTAACAAGATCATTTTTTGGTAATTGTGTACATTATCATGTTGTCTTTACAGTGACTGTCCTCATTTGTTGAAGAAGAAAAGCATTAATGTGGTTCAATAGCAATACATTCAAGTGGAAATTACACAAGGGAATATCACTATGAGATGTCCTAAGTGTGACTGTCCTTGTCACAAATGAGGACATCTCACAGTGACTGTCCCTTGTGTAATTGCCACTTGAATGAGGACAGTCACTGTAAAGACAACATGATAATGTACACAAGTACCGTGAAGGTAGTCGCAAGTTAGGGCTGTTTCATTGCATACTCGAAACAATGAAGACATTACAGTCCACAAAATGTTTGTGCTTGAAAGATGAACAAATAAAATTAAACTTCTAAATAACCAAAGCCGCTAACAATAAATTCAACACAGATATGTCCTCATTTCTGGGTATTTTAGCTCTCTAACAGCTGAATACCAGATTACATAATAATGACAAAAGAAAAATAAACCCAACGTACTCAGAAATTGTAGCTGTGATTTCGCGGAGGGAATCTCTCTCGGCGCTGTTGAAAACACAAATGACAACGTTCTTGTTTTTTTTGCCCTTATATCCCGATGTGATTTCGCGGAGGGTTACGGTGCTGTTGAAAACACAAATGACAACGTTCCTTTTTTTTTTTGCCCTTATATCCCAACAACATCGCAATTGCAAGTTAGGGCTGTTTCACTGCATACCCGAAACAATGAAGACGTTACGGTCCACAAAATGTTTGTGCTTGAAAGATGAACAAATAAAATTAAACTTCTAAATAACCAAAGCCGCTAACAATAAATTCAACATAGATATGTCCTCATTTCTGGGTATTTTAGCTCTCTAACAGCTGAATACCAGATTACATAATAATGACAAAAGAAAAATAAACCCAACGTACTCAGAAATTGTAGCTGTGATTTCGCGGAGGGTTACGGCACTGTTGAAAACACAAATGACAACGTTCTTGTTTTTTTTGCCCTTATATCCCGATGTGATTTCGCGGAGGGTTACGGCACTGTTGAAAACACAAATGACAACGTTCTTATTTTGTTTGCCGTTATATCCTGATGTGATTTCGCGGAGGGTTACGGCGCTGTTCAAAACACACATGACAACGTTCCTTTTAAATTTTGCGCTTATATCCTGACAACGTCGCAATTGCGACAGTGACAAATGTATTGTCGTCGCAAATTGCGACGGTGTCGGGCTATATTTGAAAAAAAAAGAGCAAAACCACATGACATTTGCCTGCCGTCACAAATGGCCGTCGCAATTTCACCCCAAATGTATTAGTGCTACATTACTTAAGCCATGGGAGGGGATGCTTCTTTATGGCTATCCTCGTAGTCTAGAAGTGCACAAAGTATATAAATTCATTCAATGTCAAACTAAAATAATGTACGTTATACATGAAAATATTCTATTAAATTCTTTCAAATCCCCGCATTTGATGAGCTAATGAAAGGTAAAATGTTTTGTCAATAATATAGACCAAAGAATGAGACCAACTATGATGGTCTCTTGAGCTCTGTTATCTTTAGTCCTAGCTATTGGGTAAGGCCTGGAAGACTTATACCTGTCGATCGTCGAGAATAATCACCACCTTGCCTTTATGTACATAGCACAATATCCAATATAATTGATCCCAATCTTGCAAAAAACATTTTACACTTGTGCAAATCATCAATACTGGAGGCCTGAAGTAATTGTATACGATCACTAGCACATTTCATGCATGGATGAGAAACAGTATCCAAAGTTTCTAGATTCTGAGAAGAGGTATGAGTGGAGGCCAAAAAAGGGATATTTGTGAAGATTTTATAGACGTAGGTTACTGAATCATCATCTCTGCACTAGTACTCAATATGGAAACCCTCATATGTATATAACCACTCTAGAAAATCTCCATATCTAGCAAATCTCCACAAAAATCCCTTCTGGCCTCCACTGCATACATGTCTTCTCAGAATCTAAAAACTCTCCATCATTGATTCCCGTCATTTTTTTAGCATCTCCGTAGACCGAGACCTTAAATTATTGAGCTTCTCTTTGTTTCGAGAATAGTTTAACATTCTCTACTTAACAAGGCCAACCACGTGAAGGTGGAAGCTCATCTAGCCCCTCCTAGGAGCCTCTGATGATCCTTTACAATATTTTAAGACTTCTAAGATGTATTCTTAGGGATCGTAAAGGGTCATAAGGGGTCTTGGGACACAACAAATGAGAAACATAAATGTAGGCATCACGGTCACAATTTTTTGGAGACACAACATAATTGAGTGGTATAATTATGTTGTGTCTCCAAAAAATTGTGACCATGATTCCTACCTTTATGTTTCTCAGCTGTTTTGATATCTACATCGTAGTTTGTAGTTGTTGCAGCAACAGAGCATCAAGCACCACCTTCAGCACAATATGATGACTAGATAGGTCTGTATGTTTTATGAAACACCTATCCACAATAGAATGGGAAGACATCTTTCTAGCTTGGGCCTGGATCCTACCCCAATTGTCGAAGGATCCAGGCCCAAGATATAAATATGTCTTCCCATTCTGTTTAAGCCATATTCATTATTCTTGTCAAACTTCCTTGGTACGGTAGGCCTACTCTCTGCAGTACTCTTCTTCAATCTATGTTCGATGATAAGAATCTTATTCTTATTCCTAATTGCAACCAGAGCTTCCTTTTCATCAGGATTCAACTCTACTTCCCCCATCTCATCATCCTCGTCACCCTCAGCTGCCATCCTAAGCCCTTCTTCCCTCTCTAATTCTTCAAGCCTCTGTAAGATATTTGGATCAATAAAGTCTGTAACATTGTGTCCATCCATGATCTCAAAAATATCATCATCTTTCCACTCTTCACTTGCCAAAATATACCACTTCTTCAAGCTTGTAGAGTAATCTTATTAATAAAAGAACTCTTGCCAACATTAGGGTACCCACAGATCAAAATAGTTTATGTTATTGGTGCTTGTGCTCAAGGATATCAATTCAATGTTTTGAAATGACCAAATCATTTTAATTTCGATGCAGAGAAAAGGAGCGGGAGAAAAAGAGTGGGTGAAAGTTGAGCACGAGAGAAGGTATGTGATTTATTCATCTTTGATTGGTATCTTTGACGGGTAACATCTTTTGAGCCTCTGGCATCATATTCAACCACAATTTCAAATGAATTGCATCTTATTTGATCATGAATGCTCTCTGAAATGACCAATCATGTTTTCTATTCGCTTATACTGAGCTACAACAGAACACGATTCTTTTTGGTGCTTTTTTTTTTCCCATATTTAGTAGATAAAAATTATGGCAGCAACCACTTAGCCATCTTTTTGATGTTCCAGGTATTTTACAAAGATACATGTATGTGGATATATCATTCAGTTACTTGTAGTTATTGGTCAAATGCAAATATTTTGTCAAGTTGAAAGGGCAAGAAATCAGTTTGGTGTTTTAAGTTTATGTTAAAAGTTGATTTGGTAAAATCCTCAGAAAACACACATGTTCTAAAATTTAAAGAAGTTGAATGTTAAATGTAAGATATATATCTCATCCATAGTAATCAAAAGAAAGGACATGAAACTAAGGAGATTTACCAATCCAAAACTATAAGCGAATAGAAAACATGATTGGTACCTTATGAATTGGTTTTTGAGGTGCATGATCTTCATCAATCTCCTCAGAAGAAGACCCCTCCTCACTGCTACTGCTTTATTGTTTAACAATTGGTTTGGAAAAATGCATTTAACACAATAAAAAAAATTACAAAACTGAACCAATGGCATGTTTACAACAAAGAAATAGAATGATAATAATATGCTGAAAATTCATTTTGTTTAATACACGCCAAAGGACCAGTCCCAACAATTCTTAAACATACTTTATCTGATATGATGAATTGTTAATAAAGGTCTAATTTTGTAGACTGCTAGCACGAAGGAAGATTTGACCTAGCCAAATCTTCCTTGTACCACACAAAAAACTGTGTGACAACTATGTGTACTCCAACCTTAATTGTTTAAGAATTCATCATATCAGATAAAGTATGTTTAAGAATTGTTGGGAGTTCTATTAGACCTTTGTTGTAAACATGCCATTGGTTCAATTTTGTAAATTTTTTTTTTGTGTTAAATGTATTTTTCTAAACCAATTATTAAACAACAAAGTAGTAGCAGTGAGGATGGGTCTTCTTCTGAGGAGATTGATGAAGATCGTGCACCTCAAAAACCAATTCATAAGGTACCAATCATGTTTTCTATTCTCTTATATTTTTGGATTGGTAAATCTCCTTAGTTTCATGTCCTTTCTTTTGATTACTATGGATGAGACATATATCTTACATTTAACATTCAACTTCTTTACATTTTAGAACATGTAGTGTGTTTTATAAGGATTTTACCAAATCAACTTTTAACATTGTGTCCATCCATGATCTCAGGAATATCATCTTCTTTCCACTCTTCATTTGCCAAAATATACCACTTCTTCAAGCTTGCAGAGTAATCTTATTAATAAAATAACTCTTGCCAACATTAGGGCACCCACATATCACAATAGTTGATGTTATTGGTGCTTGTGCTCAAGGATATCGATTCACTATTTTGAAATGTTGACTGTGGTTATCAAATGGATAGCCCGTGAGCTTCTAGCTAGGCACCATTTGTATTGATAGCTTAGGGCATTAAATGTATTGTATCATTGATAGTTGAGACTTTGTTAAAAGGAAATAGGACAAAGAACGATTTTGATTTATTTTCTCTATTTTGATCCCTAAGTGGCTGCTGCCATGATTTTTATTTTGAGTGCAAATTTGATAGAATTTTAGTTGGGTTTTCACTAGGGTTTTCAGTATATTGAGCTACAACAAAACATGATTCTTTTTGGTGCCTTTTTTCCCCATATTCAGCAGATAAAAATCATGGCGGCAACCACTTAGCCATCTTTTTGATGTTCCAGGTATTTTACAAAGATACAAGTATGTGGATTTATCATTCAGTTGCTTGCAGTTATTGGTCAAATGCAAATATTTTGTCAAGTTGAAAGGGAAAGAAATCAGTTTGGTGTTTTCAGTTTATGTTAAAAGTTGATTTGGTAAAATCCTTAGGAAACACACTACATGTTCTAAAATGTAAAGAAGTTGAATGTTAAATGTAAGATATATATCTCATCCATAGTAATCAAAAGAAAGGATATGAAACTAAGGAGATTTACCAATCCAAAAATATAAGCGAATAGAAAACATGATTGGTACCTTATGAATTAGTTTTTAAGGTGCATGATCTTCATCAATCTACTCAGAAGAAGACCCCTCCTCACTGCTACTGCTTTCTTGTTTAACAATTGGTTTGGAAAAATGCATTTAACACAAAAATTTTTACAAAACTGAACCAATGGCATGTTTACAACAAATAAATAGAATGATAATAATATGTTGAAAATTCTATTTTGTTTAATACACACCAAAGGACTAGTTCCAACAATTCTTAAACATACTTTATCTGATATGATGAATTGTTAATAAAGGTCTAATTCTATAGATTGCTAGCATGAAGGAAGATTTGACCTAGCCAAATCTACCTTGTACCACACAAAAAACTATGTGATGTAGGGGTATTCTAGGGTACTTGGTAAATCTGCACGGGAGGTGTATGTTTGGGCGGTGTTACTCGGTTGCAGCCTTGACTGACGGTCTCGGTCATTGAAGGAAGCTCGGTCGCTAAAGGAACTCGATAATCTCTGGCACTCGGTGAAAGTGTTACTTGGCGATGTCTGTGGTGCTTGGTCGATACTGGTGCTCGGTGATGCTTGGCATGCTCGGTTATTTCACTGTTTCTCGGTAGTTTTGGTTTGTCGACTGGAGTTCTATGTGATTTGTTGGGCTAACTTGGTGCATTTATTGTTGGTAGCTATTGTTACAGGCCAACATGTTGAATTAAATGTTTGTAAGGCTATTTTGATGGTAACTTGTATTACATTTAATAATTTTTGGGGGGAGTTAATGGTTTCATCCAACTGACTTGTGGCTGATGATTAGTATTTATAGGGTGTTTGGGTAGATGTTTAGGGGGGATCAAAGGAGATCGATAGAAGTTCATGACTTGGAAGGCTTAGCGAATCAAATTTGAGGTTTTGAAAGCTGGAGTTGGTGAAGTTGTGGAAAAGATCTTGCATGATCTTGCAGATTAGATTGTTATCTGATAGTTTTTAGTTGCAGGGCTAGTGGTTTGCACACTTGGAGACAAGGAGATTGCTTGGAGGCTTGCGAGCTCAAGTTTAGATCTGCCTTAGGGTTTCCATTAGTTGCTGATTATTTTTAGAGCTAAACTAGCTGATATTGTATTGGATCTGTTTGGATCTTGCAGAATTGTTTTTGATTGTAATTGGCCCAAACTCGGAAGGCCTTATAGCCGTGCATGTTAATGAAAATAAGAGTTAAAAAATTATTTTTTTATTGTGTTGTTGAGTATTCCACTGTGTTGATTGTTGGCTACAAGGTTTGGGCTGTCCTTAATTGGATCCACCATCCTTGACTGCATCACTATGTCTACTCCAACCTTAATTGTTTAAGAATTCATCATATCAGATAAAGTATGTTTAAGAATTGTTGGGAGTTCTATTAGACCTTTGTTGTAAACATGCCATTGGTTCAGTTTTGTAAATTTGTTTTTTTGTGTTAAATGCATTTAAATGGAACATTAAGCATAGTAATAATATGCTTAATCTATTAGTAATTGGCAGATTAAATGTAGATAACACCTTTATCAGTTTAACATGTTATTATAAGATACTAAAGAAGACCTGCTATTTATCAGACAAATCTTCATTGTCCCCCACAATGAAGATAATGAAGATTGACCTCTTGCCCCACAACAAAGAATATTGTACTAAGACCTTTTCATCCTAGTGACAAGAACATAGAAGCATTCTAACTCATTTGTAAAGAAAATAAGCTTTCTATAAAATGAATGGTTCAACCTAATTAATACTAGCACTTGCACTCAAAGGATAATGATTTGGCTGAAAGACTTAAGAGAGACTATTTGCATCTAGTCATTATTCATGCACCATGCAATATGCATTGTGCAACGCAATGAAATCAACAATGTGTATAGAAATGACAAAAACTATATTCCACAATTCTTGGGCTAAACTCTAAATTTATTTTCTTTTTATATCTCTATGCTATTGAGACCATTCTTATTTTATTAAACACAATTTTTCCGACTTAAAAATCTCAATTAGAATAAGATATAATATAGTGTTAGACTAAACTTTGAACAAAGACATGTAATGTTTATGTTAATGATCTAATAAGCTGCAAATATAGGAATTGAAAAAGAAGATAGTTCCAAGAAATATTTTCACAAATATGAAACGTGAGGAAAAGTAATAACATTAACAATGCCAAGATTCACATCATTAAATTTCACCTATGGATGAGTTTCTGCAGTGGGTTGCCCAACATAAAAAATATGTTGAGTTGCATTTGAGCTGTAACTAAGAGTATTATGTAGAACAAACCCTAAACTTTGAAAGCGTTCTCTAGCCTGGCAATTCAAAATTCAATCTAGGCAAGCATCAATAAGTGAAATAAATTATAGACATCAACATCAACATCATCATAATCATTAGAAGCATTGTAAAGCACCAATGAGAGAAGGCCATTTCCAAACTAAGCTAAACAATTAATAACTAATTGTCAACGGTTACATGGAGATTATAAATCAGTTGGAGAGGCTTATTAGAGCAGATTAGTTTCTTGTGTTCTAGGTGTATAGGGGAAGTTTCTTAAGGAGAATTGTTCGTGTAGTCAAGAATAGGATATGGAATATTGAAAATTTGTGAAATTTTTGGTAGAAGTATTGTTAGCAGATACAAACCATTAGGAGGGTATTTGTTTTGGATAGTACTATGTTTCTTGAAAGTTTTTGTGATGCTTCTAAACTTTAAAGACATATTTTATGGCTTAACGATAATATTGATTAGTGTTTTGTTTTCTAATGTAAAATCTTTTCAATATAATCATGGAATGGTGTTGATCATTCATGGTCTTGAAGAAACTTTTCTTCTATTTGATGTATCCTAAATTCATTGAGTTCTAGTACATGTGAATTGGCCAAATTGAATAATTTCCAGAGTTAAATTTTTGTTTACCTATGTAAGCTTCACATTCATTCTTTGCTTGTTTTGATTCTCGAGTCTTAACGTTGTTTCTCATTTTGATATAGACTAACCAAAAGATGGTTTAGTTGGTCCTCTCTTTCTATTTAATCATTTGTGTTCTTCATGGTGTAAGTGTCAATATGTTATAATCCAACCAGCATGTCATACCCCCACTTCTGACAAACCTCACAACATGTAAATCACAGCCAAAGACTTGGGTGATCAGCATACACAAACACCGATTACCTTTAGGAAACAATGATCATTAATATTCATTAATGGCGGGTGGTGATTCCTTGGTAATAAAGACATTGACAACATTCATCATCTTAACCAAGTCATGGGTGGTGATCCTTGAAATAGTACAATTAGTAAAAGGAAATAACAACATAACTAATAATTGTTACCTTTATTAATAAGTATAAAGCAACGCTTATAGTTTAAATAGAAAGCCACGTCTCTTAGAAAAGAGATCTTTGTTCAAAGGGATGCATCACTTCATTTGGCTATAGAGGCATAGAAGGAAAGACATTTTATTTGGAGTGAGGAAGAAGGAAAATTGGAAAACAAAATATGGAATAATCAGGTTGGAATTGGAGAAGAATTCAGAAATAAACTTGAATAAGAAAAAAGATAAGTTATCTAGTTCTTTGTTTGAGGCCATGTTCCGCTTCTACTTTTGTTCTCCTTTGGGTTTGACTTGGGTTCCTTTGGTAGGAACTTGGGTGCCTGGGCCAATCCCGGGTGCACCTACAGTTGTGGGTGCCAAAAAATGGGCTCCACATGCCTAAGAAAACTATTTTGCACCCTCAAAAATCCATTTGCATATACATTTGAAACTTTTGCAAATTATAAATATGATACACGAGGTATTTTATTCATAATTTTATAAGCTAACTCATTATTATGGTAACATGGGTATGACCACACTCCATTCCTAATGGTACTTGACATGGAGTGTGGTTCAAATGAAGTTGAACCAAATGCTGACTGTGATGGCTATGATCATGATCATGATCATGATCATGATCATGATGAAGATGAATATGAATATTAAATCTAAAATATGGCTTGTAATTTGAATTTTCATTGTGAATGAAGAAACTATAGATTCAAGTTGACTCATTCTATGTTGTAGTATATTTGTTCCCTAGATCTACCATATTATATATGTGCAACCTATAAGGGACATCTTCTGCTCATCCATGTATCAGAGGTCGGTAAGAGTTCTTAGGAGAAAGATAAGATGTCAATGGGAGATGGAGAAACCAATCTCATTATACTACTTGAAGCCTTGCAATGTTGAGAGTGGGATAAAGACTAAACTTGAGACCCTATATAAGGAACAACCTTATTGGGCTTCACTTTGTTTCAAGAATAGTTTTATATTCTGTACTAAACAGGGCCAACCACGTGAAGGTGGAAGCTCATTTGGCCCCACCCCCCCAAACATCACTCTAAATTCCCCGTTAACATCTAACATTCATTCATTATTTCATCCATTAATAAAATGTAACATTCATTAATTATCACATGATAACATTCATTAACACATTAGTAAAATGTAACATTCATTAATTATCACACGATAACATTCATTAACATTCATTAACACATTATAAAATTTATGAACATTCAATAGCACATAATTAATTTCATTGGCATATAAAAATAAGTCATTATCAATTTAGGTGCATAGATGAAAATCATTTCTTTTTTTTTCTTTTGATTTCTCATTTTTAAGAAGTAATCTCTAAGAGGAGCATCGATATCATCATGATCATCTCCCCTCTCATTAGATCTCAATGCACACCTAGTTCTCTGCTGATGAAAAGGGGGGTCATTTGCAATAACATATAAAAGGGTTAAATTAAAAACATTAAAAACATTTTAAAGTATATCAATACTTTAAAGACCATAATCGTATAGCTCTTTACCTGATCTAGTCACATTATCAACATCGAGATCAGTTTGTCTGGCCTCAGCCTCAACCTCAACCTGCTCATTAACAACGACCTCTACACTCTCTATAGCTGCAATAAATATTGTTACATTAATCCAAACACCAATTGCAATTAAATTTGTATTACTAAACCAATCAATTTAAGATGTTTACTTCTATTAATAGTTACATATAAAAAATTGAATAGAAAATGTATACCACCATCACTCTGATGCACATCCTCATTCTCATTATCACTCACAGGTTGTGTATGGCCAGAATTGGCAGGTTGCATTTCAATTTCATACGCATTCATGTTATCATTACTTTCTTACTTAAAACAAATTTACTCACTTTATGTTAGAACTTAACATCAAATAAACTAATTGGTAAATGATTAAATTTGAAATATCATCTATTTAGCTTACTTACCGCGATGGATCCATCAGTAGAACCTTGTGCACTTCTTATTCTTTCTGCCACAACTTTATAGTCTTGTTGGAAGCCAATTCTCTTGTCCTCTTGTGTGAGACTTATATTGAACTTCGCACCTTGCATTTTTTCTTGGTATTGTCAAATTTTATTTCATTGTTTCATCAAAACAAAAAAGATTGCAAATTATAAATAAATATTATAAAGATCAAATTATTATTTTTAGTGTTAAACAGATCTTAGCTCTCCAAATGGATTGACACCGTCCGCTGCCACTGGAAGCTTGAGATTTTGAGGTTCCTCGATAAAGTGCGATCAATTTTCCTCTATATCCTTAAATGCAGAACCATCCAAAGGCATTCGAATAATGTCATCTTGACTCCTATTGCATGCATGGTAATCCATAAATTGTGCCAAGCTACTACACCTAAAAAATCTTTGCAAACGTGGTATAATGGGGATGTAACGAAGAACCTTGTGAGATGCCTTTTTTGTTATTTGATCTATTCGATATCTACTCGTATGACATTCAGGGAATTCTATTGCAAATTCATGTTCTTTATGATAAATAATATGATCATTGGGATAAGCATCTATTGCTTGATACTCTATTCAAATATCTTTCATAGTGGCACATAATTCTCGGTATGAGTGAGGGAGAATATTCAACAGTGGTAACCAAAAATCACCTATCAATCTATAGAAAAAAAATATAAGTTGTTAATATTAACAATATTTATGGTACATGTTTCACCCTTTAATTATTATAATGACATATATGACTTACCTTAGCATACGTGACATTGTTATGTTGGATAAACTATTCATAACCTTCAAGTTCAACAACAATAATGCAACAGAGAGAAGAGTTGTTTGGGAGCCTTTGTAAAGGGTCGTGGCTGCATTATCAAGTAGAGGTATATCATGGATGGCATCAACATCATCCTGATCATCATCATCAGTTGCGCCAGTACCAAATGTGTCATGGATTAATTTATTAGTACCATCATCTTCAAATGTGTTATCTGGCACATGATTGCCATCTTCCATGGGATCATAATCTTTAGCTTCAATATTCACACCTCCACGATCCTCCACTTCCAAAGCCATATTCTCGATATTCACACCTCCATGGTCCATATCACGTACTCCCCTAGGGAGGTCAACCTATATAAAAATGATGAACACAAATAAACCATGATAATGATCTCATCATCAAGTGTATTTCATATATATATATTAATTGTTAAATAAATATAATGAAAAACTTACTAATTGATGATAATCAAACCCCCCTTCAATGTGACCATTAGCAATCTTCTAGTGTTTAAGCCCTTAAAAATATTGCAGGGACAATAAAATTTTCCATCACCTTTTCTTTTCAGGTTAGACCATAATCTATTGATTGTATCCCCATTACCTTCTTCAATTGGATTGTCTGACATGATCCTTCTTCACTTAGATTATCTATAACCTAATTATATATAGAAATTAAAAAGTTAGTTATGAAATGATGTTGTAGTATAGTATACCAAATTGAAACACTTCTGTTATTGTAGTTGTCCACCTCAAACTCTTTCCTATTGTGGCAAGAAAGAAATATATTCAAATAATATAGTAGTTTGTAAATCAAAATAAAATATCATATATATTATACACAAAATATATCAAAAGAAAATTTGACCAAGCACTACTGGGAGCTAGACCAAAAAAAAAATGGACTTGTGATGATTTTCACAATAATACATTTGTTGTAGGATAAGGTCCCAGTAGTGCTTAGGAAAATCTGCATGGTGAAGGTTGTATATGTTGTGTGTGTGTGTGCGCATAAAAAAGGGGGCCTTTATCTTTGATCTTAAAATGACAAATATGCATATCTAACACTTTTTGAGGGTGCAGGGAAAAACAAATGGAGGCAACTTGAGACCACAAATGGAGGCAAATTGTTGATTGAGGGTGCAGGGAACAACACCTGTCAGTACTTTTATTGAATTGTAAATTTCAATTTTCAACCATTCTGTGAATATAGAACATGGATGTAATCTCTAGAAAAAAACAAAATGTAGACATGAGAGATTACTTATTTTTTTACTCTACATTACTTACTATTTGAGTGCACGTTCCACCTGCAACTTGATCACGTCTTGTTTGATGCTTCAATTTTGTGTTGATTGTCCTGTAGAAGTACACAGTTTTGTATTTCCCCAATATTTTATTCAAAAAGTAACAATAGAATAAAATACTTGTTGAGAAAGATCATCATAGGAGTATCAAAAACTCGAGATCCAAAGGCAACTCAACATTATAAGATTCTTACATTCAACCTTCATCTCATGCACCTAATAAATATGAGATAAAATACATGAAATTGAAAAACTACATTACAAAACAATGAGCTAAAACTACCTACAAAAGTATTACCCAATTTATATACAAAACATTTAACTAATGAATTGTGTTTTTCTTCTCATCTTCACTACCAAAATAATCACCCCTTTAATCTAACTACACTATGTAAGTCCAGTTTAGCGACCACGTGTCTGTCATCCTCAATCAAGACTAAGGAACACTATAGGCAAATATACTATCTAAATTTTAAAAGCAACTATACTGCAAGCTTTTATGAATAAGAAAATAAAATTTAAAATTCATTACTTGCAACTACAACATTAGAGAAAAGTTGAATTTTATTTATGCCTTGATGGATATCTATACCGTGTCATAAATCTCCCATTTTGACATAGGATAAGAGCATAGTGATAGAAGATAGATCCATTTTGTGCATAACCTAAAGTCATCGTATTCCATGAGAGTGCATCTTTTGAGAATTTTTTTTTGAACATTTCAAGGGACCAGTAGTTCTACAATTAAATCATCATAACTTTCCCATTACTTAACAATCACACATGGCATAGACTCTCTTCAAACTCACAATATGTTGCATGTGTAGTACAAAACTCATGAGATTCTAAAGAAGGCCTCACTCTTAATTAGCCAAATTTTCCTTGTACCACACAAAAAAATGTGTGATAACTATGTCTACTCCAACCTTAATTGTTTAAGAATTCATCATATCAAATAAAGTATGTTTAAGAATTGTTGGGACTAGTCCTTTGGCGTGTATTAAATAGAATACAATTTTTAGCATATTATTATCACTCTATTTCTTTGTTGTAAACATGCCATTGGTTCAGTTTTCTAATTTTTTTTTGTGTTAAATGCATTTAAAATTATCTTCATTGTCTTCTGATTGTCTAAATGCTTCTTTATTTGTCAGCCAATTAATACATGCTAGTATATAAAGAAGACAATCAGAAGACAATGAAGATTTGCCTAACCAATAGTCTACAGAATTAGACCTTTATTTGGCTAGGTCAAATCTTCCTTCGTGCTAGCCGTCTACAGAAATAGACCTTTATTTTAAATGCATTAAACACAAAAAAAAATTACAAAACCGAACCAATGGCATGTATATGTAAGGAAACTCAGGTGCGGAAATAGCTTCCTACGCTAATCTCTATAGGAGAGTATTGTGCAAATTCTTATAAATCCTTACAATTTCAGATTCGTTAACTACTTTAACAAAGATATTGCAACCACATACAATGCATACAAAAAAATAGAGAATGACACAATGATATACCCTGGGGAAAACCTTTCGGTAAAAAACCCCAGCACTCCAAAACCTGCACAATGTATTATCTTCAACACAAAGATTACAATACACTTGCAATGCAAGTTCTTTCAGGAAATGAGAGACAAAGCCAACAAGACTTAAACTTCTGTTATATCTCTCCCATAGGAGCAACATCATATATATAGACTCCTCTGGACCCAAAAATAGGCACAATCACCAAGACCCATGCACAAAGCCACATGTACATAGTTGTTACATGCAATCCCAAGAATAGACGTCCATCCCTAGAATAGACTATGACAGCTTGTCATAGAATCCACCAAAAATAACGGTCACAAGAGAAGTGTAAGAGAATCTGTCATACCAACCTATTTTTGGCATATTCTCTTACACACACCAACC
The DNA here is from genome assembly GCA_027943335.1 of Chamaecyparis obtusa. Taxonomy (NCBI): domain Eukaryota; kingdom Viridiplantae; phylum Streptophyta; class Pinopsida; order Cupressales; family Cupressaceae; genus Chamaecyparis; species Chamaecyparis obtusa. The sequence goes on along the minus strand of BSBK01007750.1, from coordinate 713,609 downwards.
ACTTCTTCTTGGGCGGCCAAATAGGCCCAAGTCATAAGATGCTCTTACACCTGTCATAGCACATTCCTTAAATAGTTCTTACGCGTCATAGGAATCTGTCATGACCGTTTCAGTCATGATCTCCTTACACACAAGATGCTGACACATCAAGTGGAGTGACTCATCAACATGCCAACTAGACATGTACACTCACACTTAATTACATTATTTGCAAAAAATACATTTACAAAACAAATAATAAGAATAGGAATTATCCAAGGTTGAGACACCTTATTCCTAACATTCTCCCACTTGTCGAACACCTTGTAAGAGCAACATGAACATAACAGGAACTTTAACCGCTATAGACCAAAAGGCCCATAGACTCCGAACACCATCTGAACTTCTCAGTGCCCACTAGTTTCGTTAATGCATCTGCAACATTCTTCACAGTATCTACCTTCTCCAAATTTACCTTTCCATCTTCCACCATATCTCTCACAAAGTGAAACTGCACATCAATGTGCTTCGTTCTAGCATGGAAAGTTGGATTCTTTGCAAGGCAAATAGCGCTCTGACTGTCACACCAAATAGTAATCTATTCTGCATCAACACCAACATTAGAACACAATATTCTAAGAAAAATGGCTTCTTTACAAGCATGAGTAGCAGCCATGTACTCAACTTCTGTAGTGGACAAAGCAACCACAGGTTGTCGCTTACTCATCCAACTGATGGCACCACCAAACATAGAGAACACATAAGCACTGGTGGATCTCCTGCTGTCAATATCACCTACCCAATTTGAATCCACAAACCCATGAATACAAACTAAATGCGGAGATCTAGAAGAGTTACCATGATAACATATGGAGTAATCTGATGTACCCCTCAAATATCTGAATACTCACTTAACTGCATCCCAATGTACCTGTCCAGGATTAGCCATAAACTGACTCAGGACTCCCACTGCTTGGGCAATGTCTGGTCTAGTACAGACCATAGCGTACATAGGACTGCCAACTACACTAGCATAAGGTACTCTACTCATGTCCTCCACCTCACTAGGAGATTTTGGACAATCATCTACAGATAACTTTGTTCCCACAGAAATAGGAACACATAGTGGTCTACAATCTGCCATGCTGAACCTGTCCAACACAAACTTCACATACTTACTCTGACTCAACCAAAGTTTTTTGTTAGAACTGTCTCTACTGATTTCCATACCCAAGATGTACCTAGCTACCCCAAGATCTTTCATCTCAAACTGTGCTAACAACTGAGATTTAAAATCAGAAATCATACCCTTACCCTTTCCAAACAGCAACATATCATCAACATATAATGCAACAATAAGAAGCTAATCATTTTCAACTCTGAAATAAACACAATGATCTGATTTTGATCTTACAAATCCAATTGACAACACAAAGGCATCAAACTTAAGGTACCACATCCTAGGAGATTGCTTCAAACCATATAGAGATTTCTTTAATCTGCAAACTAAGGATTCTTTACCTTTAACAATGTAGTACTCAGGCTGTGACATATAAATCTCTTCCTCCAAATCACCATGAAGGAAAGCTATCTTCACATCCATCTGTTCTATCTCTAAATCATATGATGCAGCAAGAGATAACATAAATCTAATGGATGTCAACTTTGCAACAGGAGAGAATATTTCACCATAATCTATTCCCTCTACCTGTGAATACCCCTTTGCAACCAATCTAGCTTTATACCCTTCAACATTTCCATCTACACATAATTTCTTCTTGAACACCCATTTATAGCCAACAAATTTTCTCCCTTTAGGCAAAGGTACAAGGTCCCAAGTTTTGTTTTTCTCCAATGAAGCCATCTCATCATCCATAGCCTCAATCCAGGAACCTGCATCTTCCATGCCCAAAGCCTCTTTCACAGATCTAGGCTCATCAGTGTTAGTAATCAAAGAAAAGGCACAACTGGAATCTAACATAGAATAACCAAACCTTTCTGGTTGCTTTCTTTCTCTCATGGATCTCCTCAAGGGCTGCGATTGAGGTTATTCTTCCTCTTCTTCTGAACTATCAGAGATACTAGAGCTCTCCTCATCATTAGACCCAACATGGTCTCTCTGTTCAGTCTTCTCAGGGGTAGGAGGCAACTGAACAACATCTTTTTCCTTTTCTTTTTCATCTGGTTGTAGCACAATAGGAGAAGATGTTAGCTCTCTAAAAATAACATTTCTACTATACAACACCTTACTAGTCACAGGATCCCAAAGCTTGTATCCTTTCACACCAGCACTCTATCTGATGAAAATACATTTAACAGCTTTGTTTTCCAACTTAGATCTTTTCTCCTTTGGAACATGTGCATAAGCTTCACAACCAAAAACATGAAGATGTCTAATTGAAGGCTTCTTACCAGACCACACCTCCATGGGTGTCTTACCAACAAGGGCTGATGTAGGAGATCTGTTAACCAGATAGCAAGCAGTGGCCACAGCTTCGGCCCAAAACCTTTGTTCTAAACCAGCTCCACTAAGCATACTCCTAGCCTTCTCCATTAGTGTCCTGTTCATTCTCTCTGCAACTCTATTTTTCTATGGGGTATAAGGAGTTGTCTTATGCCTCTCGATACCTTGTTCTTTACAGAACTGTTCAAACTCTGCTGAGCAAAACTCACCACCATTGTCAGTTCTCACACACTTAATCTTCTTACTAGTCTGATTCTCTACAAGAGCTTTAAATTCCTTGAACCGACTAAAGACTTGTGTCTTACTTTTAAGGAAATAAATCCATGTCCTTCTACTGTAATCATCTATGAAAGATACAAAAAATACAGACTTGGAGATTGAAGGAACTTTTACTGGACCAAATACATCAGAATGAATAAGATCCAAAACATCAGAATATTTGTGAGAACTAGAGTAAAACTAAACATGATTTTTTTTACCATAGACACAGTGTTCGCAGAAGTCGAACTCAAGATTGCAATCATTTAACCTCTCAACGAGATTTTTATTTTTCAGGGTTCTGAGACCCTTTTCACCAATGTGGCCAAATCTCATATGCCACAACATTGTCTTTTCTACAGGAAGCTTACCTTCCAAGGTATTTGCACTACCATCGGAACCAATAGCCACAGACTTCTTCACTGCTTGTTTAGATGGTGAGGATGAAGAACTATTACATAGAGGAATACATGCATCTAGCTGGAATAAGGTACCTCTCCTAGTACCCCTTGCAAGCACTATCGATCCTCTCATCATCTTGCATCCTTCTTTCGAAAAAACAACTTGCACACCTACATCATTCAGCATACTTATAGATAATAGGTTTCGTGCCAAACCTAGAATGTGCATAACTCCGTTGATTCCCTTTACTCGTCCATCAGGAAATTTGATAGTGACCCTTCCGCGTCCAACTATCTTTAGGTGAGAATCATCACCCAAGTACACCTTTCCACCATCGAACTCTTCATATTTTGAGAACCATTTTCGATGAGAGGTCATGTGAAAAGATGCACCTGAGTCAACCAACCACACATCATCAGATGCATAGGCTGCCAAAGTTGCGATGAATGCATCACCATATTCTTGAGATCTTTCTAAAGCTAAATCTGAACCTTTTTTCTTCTTCTTCGGCTCTTTGCAGTCTTTACGAAAGTGCCCAGATTTATCACAGTTCCAACATTTTTCCTTGGACTTATTGGAAGTCTTTGACTTCCCACAGGATTTGGATCTACCCTTATTATCAGACTTATTGTCATTTTTCTTCCCTCTTTCAGTGGATCTCCTACAAATAGCAAGGGCTTCTTTTTCTGAAATGGAAGCCTTTCTCCGCATCTCCTCTGATAGCAACGAAGATACCACATCATCCATTTTGAAGGTGAATAAAGTGCTTCTGAGAGCCATCGCAAGATGGTCCCATGAATTCGGTAAAGAACACAAAAGTGTGTAGCAATGATCCTCCTCCTCTAACTTGACACCAGCTGATGTCAATTGTGCAGCCAACAGATTAAATGCATTTAAATGATCTGTTAAGGATCCACCTTCCTCCATTCACAAAGTATAAAAATTCTTCCTCAGGAACAACTTGTTCATCAGAGATTTGGCCTGATACATGGCCGCAAGTCTTTCCCACAAACTATTTGCAGTTTTCTCATCTAGAACATTCAGAAGGACTGCATCGGTTAAACAGAGTCTTATGAGACCCTTAGCTTTACGGTCTTTGATATCCCAATCTGCTTGAGCTATAGTTGCTAGTCTTGTAGCACTTGAAGTCACTTCCCATAGGTCATGATCTTCCAACATGTCTTCCATCTTGAGTTTCCACAACTTGAAATTAGTGCCATTAAATTTCTCCACCTCTATTCTTCCATATGATGAACTTGCCATCTCAATCTGCAAATAAGATTCAGAATGCTCTGCAAAAAACTCCCACTCAAACTTGAGATTAGCTCAAAAAACCCTACCCAACAACTAGGATCAAAAGTTGATCAAGCTCTGATACCACTTGTAAGGAAACTCAGATGCGGAAATAGATTCCTACACTAATCTCTATAGGAGAGTATTGTGCAAATTCTTATAAATCCTTACAATTTCAGATTCGTTAACTACTTTAACAAAGATATTGCAACCACATACAATGCATATAGAAAAATATAGAATGACACAATGATATACCTTGGGGAAAATCTTTCGGTAAAAAACCCCAGCACTCCAAAACCTGCACAATGTACTATCTTCAACACAAAGATTACAATACACTTGCAATGCAAGTTCTTTTAGGAAATGAGAGACAAAGCCAACAAGACTGAAACTTCTGTTATATCTCTCCCATAGGAGTAGCATCATATATATAGACTCCTCTGGACCCAAAAATAGGCACAATCACCAAGACCCATGCACAAAGCCACATGTACATAGTTGTTACGTGCAATCCCAAGAATAGGCGTCCATCCCTAGAATAGACTATGACAGCTTGTCATAGAATCTGCCAAAAATAATGATCATAAGAGAAGTGTAAGAGAATCTATCATACCAACCTATTTTTGGCATATTCTCTTACACACACCAACCACTTCTTCTTGGGTGCCCAAATAGGCCCAAGTCATAAGATGCTCTTACACCTGTCATAGCACATTCCTTAAATAGTTCTTACGCGTCATAGGAATCCATCATGACCATTTCAGTCATGATCTCCTTACGCACAAGATGCTGACACATCAAGTGGAGTGACTCATCAACATGCCAACTAGACATGTACACTCACACTTAATTACATTATTTGCAAAAAATACATTTACAAAATAAATAATAAGAATAGGAATTATCCAAGGTTGAGACACCTTATTCCTAACAGTATACAACAATTATCATAACTCGCAAGCAAAAGTCCAGTGCCCTCATCCCTCTTCGCACATGGTGCCCTCTTCACAACTCATGAAAATTACAAATAAATGTTTCATTGATTTTGAGTGCCTTTAATTGAATATAAGAAAATAAACTTTAAAATTCATTACTTGCAACTACAACATTAGAGAAAAGTTGAATTTTATGTGGTACAAGGAAGATTTGGCTAATTAAGAGTGAGGCCTTCTTTAGAATCTCATGAAGTTTGTACTACACATGCAACGTATTGTGAGTTTGAAGAGAGTTCATGATGAAGGGTGCTCCCCTTAATACCACAAACACATAACAGAAACAGAGAAACAACAACAACAATATGCAAGAACAGAAAATTGGCTTCTTATTATCTCCACAAATGTGGAATTAAAAACTTTCAAAATTACAATATGCAAAGCCACATGGGCATTCTCTTACAATATTTTGTAGGACAAAGGCTCGAATCAATACCCAGACCTACTACCTAGAACTATCCTAGACAACACTATGGGTCTTCTTTATATAGGCATTTTCCACCGCCCGAGAAGGTTCCAGAAATTTAGCCCTAAGGGCCAACCAAACTTAGAATTATTTTATTTTTCAATTTATTACATCAAAGTCGGCTCAAAATAATATTTGAAACCAGAACAAAAATTTTGAAGGAAAATTGTTTTTTGCCATTTCAGGTGACCCGACTTTCGGAGACCATAAGTCATCACCAGTTGACCCGATTGACTATTATAACCCCATTTCAAAAAGGCCACAAAGCGCTCTACAAGCTTGACTCATGCAAGCACCTATCACCCAAATTTTTGACCTCATCCGAGGCCTCTAAAGCCTTCAAAACTGAGTTCAAAGTTTCTGTACCCTGCTGCCAATACCGAAAATCTTCAATATCTTCAAAACTAGACCTGATCAAGCTGATATGACTGAGATGAACCTCCACATGTAAAATTAGAACATTTCGAGAGTTATGACCAACTTACTAAAAACAAAAAGTTTCCATAAATAGCAGCTCTACACAAGATAGCCCTTATTGAATACAAAACATAAATATTTTTGGGTGATGCAAGATTGCTCTTACACCCAGGATGCTCCTGCATCAGTTCGTGCCATGTGTGATAGAACCTACTTTATCTAATATGGTTCATTGTTAAACAAATTAAGGGTAGAGTAGTTATTAATTAGTTTTTTGTGGGGGACAATGAAGATTTGTCTGACAAATAGCATGTCTTCTTTAGTATCTCATGAATTTTTAACACATATGCATGAAATGAAGACTGTTTCAAGCCTTTGAGTCCTGGAGACAAGTGGAAATAGGAGTTTCTTTTGTTGAGTGAGGGCTAATTAGGCATAGCAGAAGAGCATTTGGGGATGGAAGTATTCACCAGTCAAAGGATGGAAGACTAAGATTGAGATGGGGTTAGTAACTCTGAAAAGGGTATTTGAAAAGGTAAGTACTTTTCTAGGTTGTTTTGAGACTTTGGGTGTAATCTGATGATTTCTATGTGTGTAGGGCTACTATAGAGGCCTAGAAGGGCTGTAGAAGAAGAATGATGTAAGTTGAATAGATCAGAGTGAATGGGGTGTTGAAACATGGTGAATAGACCATGATGAGATGATACTTGATGTTAGGATCAGGGTGAAAAGCCTAGTTGAGGTTTTGACATGGTGGAGGCACTAGGTGGCCTAGGATGGAGATGGTGCTAGGAGGAATTGCCAAGAAATGAGGAAGTGAACTTGTGTAGCAGGATTGTGGAAGTGGTTAACAAAGTCAGGGAAATCTACTTAATCCTTGAGTTGAGGCTAACTCCTTGAGTGGATTCCAATTTACTTGATGAATCCTTGAGTTGAGTTGGTCTCCTTAAGGTGATAGTAGAGGGCTCTGCATCAAGATGTATGAAACAAAGATGAAGAGGAATATCAATAAAAGATTAAATTCTTTGCAACTCTGGTAATCCACTCTCGTGGAACAATGAATAGAATAGTGAATCCATACATGTGTTTGAATGTGATCTTGGCTGGGTGATGATATAGGAACATTTCCTTTTGTTATATTTACATGTTCATGAAATAATTATACTATTTTTGTTGTTAATAAAGTCAAGAAATTGACTGGTGTTGGTGACTATGACTGGTAAAGGGGTATAGTCAACAGATTAAGGGTTGTAAACCTCTATTATGTAAATAATGAACTTTGAATATTCCTAAAGAGTTTTCCAATGTTAAAAAATCCTAATATTTATGAACAAAAATGCAAGCATTAGGGTCATTCTTATAGTTTCATTTTATGTCACTTTTGTGTGAGAGTATTCCTTTTCGATTCCCATTCAATGGCACCTATGTTTGTGAGAAAAAATGCTTTAATCTTTGAAGATAATGGTTCTTGGTTTTTTTTGCATGAAACTTAGATGAATGTTGCTAACTTGAAATTTGTCTTTGAACATTAAGTGTTTATTATGTATGCCTATACCTCGTATAATCCAAAAAAATCTTCAACACAAGGATTTTAGTAACTTAAAGGGCCTTAGTGATCGACTTTGAGTTGAGAAACTTTGGTGTCTAAAACTACATTGTTTTCAACTAGTTGGTAGATTTTAGTTTGTCTTGATGGTTTTCTTCCAAGATTTCACCCATTTTTGTCTAAAAAATTTTCATTGGCTACAGATTCTTGGGATTATATCCACCTCAGACATGGTAGTAGGCTAAGCTTTCCTATTCCTTCTGTTTGGTCTAGAAGAATCTACCTTGGAAGTGAATTGGATATGTTATATCCTTAAGGCATACCTTTGTGTTTAATTCCCTACATCTTCCCTGTAAGTGAATTAGATAGATTAGTTCCTCATGATTTAGCTTCATGTTTAAACTTTAAAGTGCTTTTTATAGGTTCTCTCCCAAGGATTAGTTAATGCATATGTAGCCTAGTTTGGAGTTGACTTGACATCCTCCATTTGTGGAAGGGCTATTTAGGATTTTTTCATGTTATCTCTTTTCTTTTCCTTGTGTATGCCAGAGGAATGGAGACAAGGTTAATGATCGATCAAAGATCATATGAAACCATGTAAACCACTTTTAGTAATAAAAAATGTAAATTTCATGTATATTTCCAGTCTCTGTCGTAGGGGTATAGTCAGAGGGTTCATTGAAAAAATGATCCTTTGAATGGTTACTATGAATTTGAATGATTTTATATAGCATATTTCTCATTTTACTTGATGTTTGGAATATCTTGTGCAAGGGTGAACATACTTTTGATCGTTTTGGTCATGAAATGCAACTATCTAATGATTATATGTAATGTTGAATGGATTAAATACTTTATTCTTGGTAGAAGTGAATGGAAGGAATAGTGTTGGTATTAGGTTTCATTTATTATTGAATTCAATGGTTTCCAAGATGTGTTGAGGAGTTTTCTCCTTGTTTAATGTTAACTGTTCCTACACAATCCACTCATACAATAGTGAAATGCTATGTGGAAGGGATGGTTGATAGTGTTCCTTGAGGGAAGGGGGATTGTGAAAGACTTGTTATCATTGTATTGTGTATTTCCAATATGTTTGGATGCAGGGAAGACCAGGAGAGTGAAGGATCACTCATTGATTGCATGATAACCCAGTTTTGAAGGGTCACTGGTTGAGGGGACAGTCAAGGTTCAGATGATTGGGCCATTGGAGGATCCTTTTTCTTTGTATTAGTTGCTATTCAAATTGGATGCATGGATTTCTTGTGAATTATTGGCTGCTATGTATCCTACAATTGCATCCATAAATTTGCATATACTTCTCTAGGGTTGTAAGCCACTTAGGGATCAAAATAGAGAAAATAAATCAAAATCATTCTTTGTCCTATTTCCTTTTAACAAAGTTTCAACTATCAATGATAAAATAAATTTGATTCCCTAAGCTATCAATACAAATGGCACCTAGCTAGAAGCTCACAGGTTGTCCATTTGATAACCATAGACAACATTTCAAAAAATTGATATCCTTGAGCACAAGAACCAATAACATCAAATAATGGAGTTAAAGCACAAGCTAGGGCACGACACCAATAGAATGTGGTCATTTCAGTGAGAATCTCAATAATATACAATGGCATCATTAAATGTGCCAGTAATATCAACAAACGTGAATCCAAATATTTCAAAATAGTGAATCGATATCCTTGAGCACAAGCACCAATAACATCAAATAATAGAGATAAAGCACGGGCTAGGGCAGGACACCAGTAGAATGCGGTCATTTTAGAGAGCATTCATGATTAAATAAAATGAAATGCATTTGAAATTTGCGGTCGAATATGATGCTAAAGGCTTGAAAGATGTTGCTTGTCAAAGATACCAATCAAAGAAATCACATACCTTCTCTCACGCTCAGCTTTCACCCGCTCATTTTCTCTATAATTGAAATAAAAATGATTTGGGTGTTTCACCTTTTTTTTTTTCATCTATACTGATTAGAATTCTGATGGTCTATTTAAAACCCATCGGAATACCGACACCATTGGGGACTATTACAAAAAAAAACACCAAATTCATTAAAAAAAATTATCTGTCAGAAGTTTTTGTCAAAATTTGGCCCCAAATGTAGTAGTGATTGCAACATACACCACTTCTTCTTCAGTTGTTTCAATCTCGATATCATTATCTTCTTTAATTAGGTAGCATGCCTTTTTTCCTTTATCTCTGTAGTCCCATTTTTCCATGTTTCCTCGCTGTCAGTTACCTCTGTGATCTTAGTAATCTCTTCTATCATTCTTTCTTTGATTTGATCTTTCACTTGTCCTCTCATTATCATTCTTGTCAGGACATCTAGCAACAATATGACCAATCTCTTTACATTTGAAACATATTGAGGGTAGTTTACCTCTATATTTTCCTTTGCCTTTTGGTAGTCTTCTATCCATTAATGCTTGAAGTTCTTCAGTCTCATCTTCTTCAGCTTCATAATCACTTCCATTTCTTATATGATGTCTTTTACTTGATCTTCCAATGTTTAAAGATGATAAAAATGAGACTCCACCTTAGGTACAACACTATTATCAAATTTGTTAAGCTCATATGCAGTCAATATACCGATTAGACTATTGAGGGAAACATCATTACCAGGTAAAACTCTCATTTCATGTATTGCATAGACTCTAATAACATAGTTAGGAAATAGTGTTCTAAGAATTTTTCTTACAACAATTTCTTCATCAATAGTTCCTCTTGCTCCTCGGATAGCATTCACCACTTCCTTGACTTGGTTTCTATACTGAGTTATGTTTTCACCTTCTTTCATCTTCATATCATCAAATTTTCCTCTTAAGCTTTCTGCCTTTTCCTTGAGAACATTTTGATCTCCACCATGAACTAGTGCCAATTTATCCCACATTTCTTTTACAGTTGTACAATTCTTAATGTCTTCAAGTTTAGCATCTGATAGAGAAGAAGCAATCTCAATCATCATTGCATTATGCTCTTGTCTTTCTTTCACCTACGTGACAGTCAAAGGACTTGTAGGTGCTATGAATTGATTTGCCAAATAGTATAGTGCAGAATCCCTAATGCCTGATAGATACAACTTTATCCTTCTTTTCCATGTTGAGAAATTATCCTTGTTCAACTTCGGTACCTCTCTCTTATACATCTTGGATCTTTAACTTAAGTCCTTAAAAAAATTCCTTTCAGATGTATAGTATAAACTTGAACAAATAGACTAAACAACTCATTAATAACTTGTGTATGACTTATTAACTAATCGACTGCCAAGTAATGTAAACAAACTAGTTGTTAACATAGACCAATCTAAACAGTTACTGTAATGTGTAAAGAAAAATAACAAAACATCACATCCATACACATTTAACACTTGGTTTTTAACATGGAAACCTTGTTAAAGGGACAACCACCTGGGACCGGTAACCCAAATATTTTCACTCTTTTGAAGTGAGCTCGGTTAATAGCCTACCTTGTTAAAGGTTACACACACTATAAGTTGTGACCTTGTTATAGGATTTATCACTAACAATTCTCTATGACCATACATTCACTTGGGTCAACAAGAAAACAAGTAACATTCATAGAATGCCAATAGAAAAAGATGGTTAAGTCTCACTCGATTAAGAGATTTTGACTGTAGAAATGGTTAGAAAGAAATAATGTATGATCTGATTCAAATGAAAATTCCTTTTATTGTATTTAGATAAGATCAATATCATTCTGGTCATCATAATCTCTTCATTCTCCTTCTTCCTCTTACTCTGTTATGCTCAGTTATCCTTCTATCACTCGGTTTGATCTGCATAATCACTTAGTTCTCACTTCAACCTGTCTGACCAACTTCACATGTATGCACCAACAATTTGCATCCCTCATCTAATTCTCTCTCCTCTCGTTGAATTTCTTGTCTCCTTATATAGACATGTAAACCATTTTCATTTCAGCTGTAGATTTTGCCTCTTAATCTCCATCAATGGTTTTGCCTCTTTAACCTTCCTCGAAACTTGTTCCTTAAAACATTTTCAATCTTCATCATCCAATTATCATCCTTGAATTTTTCCAGCTGTAGATCTTCATAACAAACTTTATCTTTATCCTTGGAATCTTTTAGATTCATCCTTCTCATCATCACATGTTGACAATCAAATATTCCTCTTTATTTCTCCTGCTCGGTCAATACTGTGATATGTCAGTTTCTTCCTGCTTAGTTAATTCCGCACTTAGTGTACACTACATCTACTCAGTGTACACTAATTTATTCATATATCGACCAAAGTAACATGTACATTCTTGATCTTCAACACTTAATAGAATCCTGTAAGTCAATCAAATCACTTTCATACTATCATAGAATCATCAAAAAGTTTCCCAATGAATACCTTATTCATAAATTACTCATACATCTCATCTTAATGCTAACATCTCCTTTCATTCACCAACATATCCTCCTTCAGATATTTGCAACTATCATGATAAGTAAAGTCAAATATAGTTGACATCAATGATAATATAACAACTAATCTAATGTCTCACATATACCTCAGTAGCGCGGTGATCATCATAACATTCTTCCATTTTGTTCTCCAAGTAGTCTATCATTTGTAGTTCTAACAATTGTGGTTGTGGTTGAGGTTGGGGATGAGGTTGTGGTTGAAGTTAGGGTGGGGGTGGGGGTGGGGATGGAGGTGGAGACACATGTCCTTGGGGAGGATTAATTAAATCATTAATGTCAAACTAATCCATAATCATCTTATAAATAAACCTTCTTTAAATATTTGATTTAAAATTGAATTAAATTATACATGGACATATAAAATTGAAACATTTAAAGAACTAAAACAATTAACTAACACATGATTTAACATAATTATATAGATTATAATTTCCTATCTATTAGAAAAATAAAAAGCATAATTTATCAAACATATAATTTATGAAATTTTAGATATGAAACAAAAGTCTAGATAGAATTTAATCTAAGCTATCCAACATAATGAACATATATTTAATAAAAAATAATGGGTCCTAATGTGTTGTAATGGGTTGTAATGGGATGTAATGGGTCCCAATGTGTCCTAATGTGTCTGAATGGTTCCTAATATGTCCTAAGGGGTCCTAGGACCATTTAGAACTAATTAGGACCCGATTAGGACCCCTTATGACACTTATTATGCATTAGGACCTCTTAGGACATATTATGTATCTTAAGGATTTTAGTGGCCCATAATGGGTCATAAGGGGTCATAGGATGACTTAGGGCACATTAGGACCCCTTATGATACATTAGGACCACTTTGGACCCATTAGTGTGTTGTACAAAAGTTAATGTGTTTTAGGGGGTCCTAATGTGTTCTAATGGGACCTAATGTATTCTAATGGGTCTTAATGTGTCTTAATGTGTCCCAATGGGTCCTAGGACCACTTAGGACCAATTAGGACCTGATTAGGACCCCTTATGATACTTATTATGCATTAGGACCCCTTAGGACCCATTATGTATCATAAGGGTTGCAATGGGTCTTAATGAATCCTAATGGGTCTTAATGGGTCATAGGACCACTTAGGGACCATTATGACCCCTTATGATACATTAGGACTGCTTAGGACCCATTAGTGTGTCGTACGATAGTTAATGTGCTCTAGGAGGTTCTAACGGGTCCTAATGTGTTATAAAGGGATGTAATGTGTTCTCATGGGTCTTAATGTGTCCTAATGGTTAATAATGTGTCCTCCAACCAATTAGGACCAATTAGGACCCATTAGGATACTTATTACACATTAGGAGCCCTTAGGAACCATTATGTATCATAAGGGTTGTAATGGGTTCAAATGGGTCCTAAAAGTTCCTAGGACCAATTAGGACTACTTATGATACATTAGGACCACTTAGGACCCATTAGTGTGTCATACAATAGTTAATATGCTCTACGGGGTCCTAATGGGCCCCAATGTGTTCTAATGGGACCTAATGTATTGTAATGGGTCTTAATGTTTCCTAATGGGTCCTAAAGTGTCCTAATGGGTCATAAGACAACTTAGGACCAATTAGGACATGATTAGGACACTTATTACACATTAGGATACCTTAGGATCCATTATAAATCATAAGGGCAATAATGGTTCCTAAGGATTCCTAATGTATCCTAGGAGGTACTAGGACCACTTAGGACTCATTAGGACCCCTTATTATACATTATGACCACTTAGGACCCGTTAGTTTTTCATACGATGGTTTATGTGTTCTAGGGGGTTCTATGGGTCATAATATGTTCTAATGGAACCTATTGTGTTCTAATGGGTCTTAATGTGTTCTAATGGTTCCTAATGTGTCCTAATGGGTCTTAAGGGTTCCTTGGACCACTTAGGACTAATTAGGACATGATTAGGACTCAATAGGACACTTATCACACATTAGGACCCCTTAGGACCCATTATGTATCATAAGGGTTGTAATGTGTCCTAATGTGTCCTAAGGTGTCCTAAGACCACTTAGGACCCATTATGACACATTAAGACCACTTAGGACCTCATAGGACCCATTATTGTGTCCTACGATGGTTAATGTGTGATAAGGTTTCCTAATGGGTCATAAGAGGTCTTAGGACCACTTAGGACCCATTATGAACCCTTATGATAAAATAGGACCATTTAAGACCCATTAGTGTTTTGTATGATAATTAATGCATTATAGGGGGTCCTAATGGGTCCTAATAGGTCCTAATGGGTTCCAAGACCACTTAGGACCCTTTATGACCCCTTAGGATACAATATGACCACTTAGGACCCATTAGTGTGGGCCATATGATTTTTAATGTGTTCTAAGGGGTCCTAATGTTTCCTAATGTGTTATAATGGAAACTAATGAGTCCTAATGGGTCCTATGGGGTCATAAGATCACTTAGAACCCATTATGACCCCTTATGATAAATTAGGACCCATGACATATTCTAAGGGTCCTAAGGAGTCCTAAGGGGTTGTAGGACCCATTAATGAGCCCTAAGACCATTTATGAGCCATTATTATGTGATTTGATGGTTACTATGCTCTATGGCATCCTAATGTGTCCTAAGGGATCCTAATATGTCCTAATGTGTCCTAATGTGTCCTAAGGGGTCCTAATTGGTCCCAAGGGGTCCTAGGATCACTTAGGACTCATTAGGACCCTTTATGATACATTAGGACCACTTAGGACCTCTTAGGATCCATTAGTGTGTCCTAGAATAGTTAATGTAATCTAAGAGGTTGTAATGGGGATTAAGGGGTCCTAATGGGTCCTAATGTGTACTAAGGAGTCAGAAGGGGTAATAGACACATTAATGAGCCATAGGACCATTTAGGACCCATTAGTTAGTGATTTTATGATTAGTGTGTTCTAAGGGGTCCTATTGTGTTGTAATGGGTCCTAATGTGTCATAAGGGGTCCTAGGACCCATTAATTAGTACTATAGGGTTGTAGATGATATTAGGACTCATTAATGGCTCCTGTTACTCCTTAGAACGCCTTATGATACATAATGGGTTCTAAGGGGTACTAATGTGTACTAAGGGGTTCTAAGGACCCATTAATGAGTCCCTCAAGGTTGTAAATGGTCTTAGGACATATTAATAGGTCCTAAGGGGTTATACTATGTTGTAATGGGTAAAAATGGGTCCAAATGGGTCCTAGGACCACTTAGGACCCATCAGGACCCTTTATGATACATTAGGAGCAATTAGGACCCCTTAGGACCCATTAGTGTGCCCTACAATTGTTATTGTGATCTAAGGGGTTGTAATGGGTCCTCAGGGATCACAATGTGTATTAAGAATTACTAAGGGGCTCTCAAGGATCATAGGACCCATTAATGAGTCCTAAGAGGGTGTAAATGGTCTCAAGACTCATTAATATGTCTTATGACCCCTTAGGACCCCTTATGATACATAGTGGGTCTTAAGGGGTCCTAATGGGTCCCATGGGGTTCTGAGGACCCATTAATGAGTCTTAAGAGGTTGTAAATGGTCCTATATTAATGGGTAATAAGGAGTTCTAAATGTTCCTATGACCCACTAATGGCTCCTACGATCCCTTAGGACCCCTTATCATACATAATGGGTCCTAAGGGGTCCTAATGTGTAATAAGGGGTCATACAACCCATTAATGAGTCCTAAGGGGAACATAATGGTCCTAAAACTCATTAATGGGTCCTACAACCCATAAGGACCCCTTATGATACATAATGGGTCTTAATGGGTCCTAATTTGTGTACTAAGGGGTCTTAAGATAAAATAATGGGAACTAATGGGTCCTAATGTGTACTAAGGGATCAGAGGAAACATTAATGGGTCCTAAGGGTCCCAAATGCTCCTATGACCCATTAATGGTTCCTACAACCTCTTAGAAGCCCTTGTCATAAATAATGGGTCCTAATGGGTACTAAGGGTTCTGAGGAAACATTAATGAGTCCTAAGGGATCCTAAATAGTCCTAAGGGGTCCTAATGCATTCTAAAGGGTTACTAGGGTCCTAAATGGTCCTATGACCAATTAGGACCCCTTATAATACCTGGTGGGTCCTAAGGTGTCTTAATGTGTACTAAAGGGTCCTAAGGGGTAAGAGGACCCGTTAATGAGTCCTACGACCCCTTAGGACCCCTTAAGATACATGATAGGTCCCAAAGGGTCCTAATGGTTACTAAGGGGTCCTAAATGGTTCGATGACTCATTAATGTGTCATATGACTGCTTAGGACTCTTAAGGGGTACTAAGTGGTCCTAATGCATATTAAGGGATCCTAATTCATAGTAAGAAGTCATTAATGGTGCTAGGATATATAATGGATGCTAAGAGGTCCTATAATACATTATGGGCCCTAAAGGGGTACTAAGGGGTCTTGGGATACGTTAATGGGTTCTAAGGGGTCATAGTTTTCATAAGGAGTACTAAAATGGGTTTTAAGGGGCCTCAGATACATAATAGGTCCTAATGAATGGTAATTAGGAATATAGTTACAAATATACCTAATTTAAACTATATAGACCCTCTAGAGCCTTTAGGATATAAATTTTTTTATCTTAAGATCTAATGGTTTGTTTAATAGATTCTTTTATAAATTTTATTTTTTTATTTTGTGTGTGATTGACGTATATAGGATTTTAATTCTAGGCGTTAAGTTTCTTTACGATTTTTATTTTAAGTTATTGGTTTACAATTTCTATATATAAATTTATTCATTTAGGGTTTCTACTGTGAGTTATTTGTTTAGGGTTTTTACCATGAGTTATTCATTTAGGGTTATGATTCCAAGTTACTAGTTTAAGGTTTATATTTAAGGTTGTTAATTATTTTTAATATGTTGTTTCATCATGTGTACATACATGCAGTTTTTACATTTTTAGAAAAAAAAATTAATAAAAATTACATCTATATGTATTGAATACATGAAAAAATAAATACATTTACAAAACCTTTTTTTTTATATATTTCTATAATAAAAGTAAAAAAAATTTACATATAAATTCATTTTTCGTAATAAAAATTAACAAATACTACTAGAAATTGATAAATACTACTAAAAACAATAAAAAATAATAAAAATGAAAAAAAACTAAAGAAAGGGCGTACCTGGAGACATTTGTGGTTGGAAGCAAAATTGGGCAAATGTCTGAAGCGGGGAGATGTTTGTTAAAATGACCCCCCACTAGTAAAAAATAAAATTATATAGATTTTCAAAATGGGGCCCTGTTTGGAAGTGGGGTCCTATTTCACATAGGACAGCTTGGGGTCCCGTGCCTTAAGGGATTTCAATTTGAATTTTGGCTTAGGATCCCAAACCAAATAGTGACCCCATCTTTGGAAGTGGGACCTTGTTTCATAAACACATTTTTCCCGAAAATGACTAAATGTAAAAGTTCCATGAAAAGTGGACTCATCTTCTTGATTTTACCCATCTTGAGATCTATAATGGTAGGGGTGATCCTTTGATTCATGTTAAGAGTTTTCAAATATTGTGTACTGATTTCTTTCACAACTATACATTCATAGAAATTTTTTTTACTATATCTTTTCAAGACAAAGCCTTGTGATGGTATTGTTCTTTTCCTCCTTATTCCATTGATTCCTTTCACAATCTCGCTAATGATTTCATTCAACACTTTCAAAATATCATTGGTCAAATTTATTTAACTGATTTAATGCATTGTAAACAAGTAGTTAAAGAAAAAAATTGTGACTTCATTGGTAGATTGAAGCGTTTACATCCTCAAATTTATTATCCCGTACCTGATGTTGATGTGCAACACATTTTATTTCTTATTTACAAAAATACATTAGAAATAAGATTCTTCTTTCTGAATTCTCTTCCTTTTCTCATTTTTGTGCAGTGCTTCATCATCATCAACTACAAGTGAGTCAATTTGAGAGAACCACTCCAATGGATTGTATTCTTGTTGATAAGAGTGATGTTGGATCCCATTTCAATAAGTTTTAGAAACCCAAAACCTTTATCAAAATCAACAAATCATTCAACACAGTTGATGAGAAAGTGGTAGTAGCATCCAAAGGTGTGACTCCTTTGTCATTCATTTTAAAACCCACTCGTAATTTTACTCAACTTTCTAAATATTTGGATAATGTGATGTTAAAGTTAATTAATGATAATATGTTAACACTTCCTTCTATCAAACTCATTGATCCTTCTAAACCTAAATCAAAATACTTTGATTCCAGAGGTTTTTTTTCAATACCTTTGCCAACCTAGCCATGATGTTGAGAGGTGTTACCAATTAAAAATTGTTATTCAAGACCTTATTGATTCTAATGCTATATCTATGGACATTGCCAATAAAAATGGGAATAAACCTATAGCACCTCCTAACCAAAAATTAAAATATATACCAACCCTTTTTTCATCCCATTCAACCAATACCATTGACCAAACCCAACCTTCTTCTTCTTTTTCTTGCATTGACTAAGATGACAATATTGATGAAGCTAATCATGCGGTCAATCAAACTGAGAAACTTTAACCTAAACCCAAACCTTCACCTCATCTTTGCATGAAATTTGAGTCTTCTAAGGAAATTAAAGTGCTTGATGTTCCCCTATACATTGTCAAAAGGGTTGATGACCTTCCTTCCCATTGTGTCTTTATTGATCTGACTTGCATGGTGAATGTAATAACTGAAGAGCATCTCTATAGTAAAGGATTGCAATGTGACTTCTATGATAAATATAATGTTATGATAAAAACATTAAATGGTTTCATTTATCCTTCCCATGGTTCCATTTCATTTCTTTTTGAATTTTGTGGTAAAACCATAGATGCTACCTTCACTTTCATCCCAACTTTTAATCAATTCAAAATCAAACTTGTTCTTCCTTGGATTACCTCCATGAAAGTTATGGCTTATCCTATTCATAAATTCCTTAAATTTCCTCATAAGGGGCAAATCATGATTGTTAACCATAGTCTTTATTAGCCTTCAGTACCTTGAGACTCAGTTGACATTGAATTATTTTGGCCTTCCATGCCTCAACCAACTCAAGCACATCCTAAGAATCTCTTTCACTCATACCAATCTTATAAGGTCTGCAAGATTTGTGAACTTATAAAATCTAAGGATGATCCTAGACATAGAATTCTTCCTACAATAAATATACCTCGTGTTCCTATTACTTATATGAATACTTCCCAACCCATCTTTGAATCTAGTGTGGTTCCTTTTGTTCTCCCTTCTAAGGAAGAAAATGTTGATTGATCCTACCCCAAATTGAATTTATAGAAAAACCAAATGCAACCATCATTCTTGTGACCATCATTGCAAACATTGTACTAGAGCCCATCAATGTGCTTCTAAAAACATTGCTTTGCCTCATACACCTCATGCTTCACTACCCTTTGACCAACCCATGCTTGAGCCCATAGAGGAAGTAGATTTAATCAAGATTAAAATGAAGAAACATGATAATAATATTCGTATCTTAGGTTATAATATAATTAATCTATATGAAGAAGATACTCTTGATGATGATGTTGTTGATGTTAACAATGATATTCATGCTAGTTATTTTGATGAATATGAGACTATTTATATTGATCGTGATTTACTAGTTATGCTTTCAAAATAGTTATCTATCACTCCTACTAACAAGAAAAATGACCTATCTTCACAACAGGGTCCTTTTTTGGAACTGGCTATTGTTCCATCTACTGTGCTTAATTTTGATCCTCTTACAAATTTCTCACCTTTCCAAAATATTATAGAATGAGATGGGGAAGGGGGGAAGGTGATATGCTTGATTAGCTCCTCTTGTGCAGTATATTTTGTTTATTTTCCTGTTGTAATGTGCTTCCCCTGTGATGTTCTTATTTTTATTTGTTTTGTTTAGATTTCTTTAAACGAAACTTATTGCTGCATAGGCATAAGGTGATAAAGGAATCAAAATATTGTGAACATTGTTCTATTTGTATCTCTCTTCTTTTATATGTCATTACATGTTATGTTGTACCCGTGCCACTATTTGTAAATGTTCCTTTGTGTTGTCTTCTTTGGATGATGAAAAATGGTAGCTACCTATTATTTTTGGTCTCTGTGATGCCAACCCAAAAAGGCCCTTCTTCTTAACTCTTACAAGCTTTTCTACCATTGTGTTTGTAGTTCTACTAGCTTTATGGGATAATGAAATTTAATTTTGATATAATATCTCACATATTCTCATATGATCATACTAACCCTAGACTTATTAGATCCCTTTTGTGCTCTCTTTTGTCATGTGCTCATTTCCCTTGATTTATCCTTACTTTGGGGCATTTCACAGTGGAAATTAAATAAATTTATCGTGTTAAGGAATTTTCAATCAATTTAACATGGGGGCATACACTCTTATCCATATTTTACATTTTTCACACACACACACAAACATTGATTCAATGCTACTTTTCATTTGGTCCTTTGAATGGACCCCTTTTTGTGTCCCTTAATGGACACACTTTCCTTAAGGACATATCCTCCTTTGATTTTCGATCCCTAAGGAAGCTTACCTTTCCTTAGTATAGATCTTATTTTGGATCCCTTAATGGATACACTTTCCTCAAGGAATAATCCTTCTTTTCTATTCGATCCCTAAGTAAGCTTACCTTCCCTTAGGATAGATCACCTTTTGGATCCCTTAATGGATACAATTTACTTAAGGACATATCCTCCTTTTCTTTTTGATCCCTATGGAAGCTTACTTTTCCCTTAGGAAAAATCATTCTTTATTATACCCCTTATTGGATACACTTTCCTTAAGGATAGGTCCTTGATGGATTGAACTAGCATAAAACAAATTTCTATAACTTTTTGAACAGTCTCACAATTGGTAATGATAATCATGCAATTGTCTCTCTTAGGAATAATGTATTCATACTAAGGATTAATTTTACCATCATGAAATGCATTTAGATTGTTAACCCAGAGATGTAGACTTGAAATGGGACATCATAGTTTGTGCACTAGGTTCCTCAAGGAGTCATACCACCTATGCTACAGGAAGATAAAATGCATAAAGGAAACCTATGCTATTGCTACAGGAAAGTAAGCACACCTAACTACTTAATGAAATTACTATAGAAAGCTTGTAAACTTATCCTAAGCCTATTTAACAACTCAAGGCGTTCACTATGTCTATCCCTGCAAGTGTTGTAGGAACACTCACAGTAGTAATGCTACAAGAGTAAAACAGTAACTTCTACTTGAAAGCACAAAAAGTATAGAAAGAAACTATACTCTATCCTAATCTAATCCACCTTCCAAGTGGGCCCCCTTGGTTGGTTTCTGCTAACTACTAACACAAAAGATACTCCAAAATCACTCTTTCATTATATTCTCAAAAATCGATTACACAGTAATGGAATAGTACATGAAGAACAGGAAAGAGTAACTATGTTATACTTAAACACAATACTTGAATATATTTTCTCATTACCAACTAAACCAATCAAATCCCTTTATATAGAGGGTTGATGCTTATTGAAAGCTTAATATTAAAGTCTAACTAAAACCTCACCATAGAAGGAGGAAATATAACAACCACGACATATTACAATAAAGTGCAGATAAAAAAATAACAAGCACTGAGGAAATATAGAAAATATGTTTCCTATATTCTCTGGAATGATGGCTCCTTTTCAACAGCGACATGATCCTCAGAATTGTGCTGGCTTTCTCCGTCATGGCTAGAACTCCAACGCTCCTTCTTCAATGCGGTCGATCCACTTTCAAGGAGCTCCTTATTTTCCTAGCAAGTTAGTAGCATTTGGTATGTATACAAGTCAACATTTCAATTCCTACCCAAATATTAGAACATAGATTAAAGTAGCTATATGAAGTACTACAATTTATATATAATATTTAGCAAAACATGTCATTCTAACTACCCATAATCTTTGTGGCTCTAGTTGTACTTATCACAAGTTCACTTAGGTATAGGTTCATAAAATGTATTGGAAATGTTTTATCAAAGCATAAAGAGTTTCAACAAAGTATACAGATTATAAAAAAATAGAGACAATAAATTGTCTCATCATCTGCCCCCTACTAATAGAATGCTTGTCCTCAAGCATTGCATTTTCTGGCCGTCATCTTGAAATCACTAACATTTGTCTTCCCTTTCTTCCCACTCTTAAAAGTGTAGTAAAATCATCTTGTTCATGCCAAATACTCTACTCGATGATCCTCCTGTAGATGATCCAATCTGGTTGCTTTGACATCATATAGCGGCCATAGGAGTGTAGGTGGTTGGAAAGATAAGGGAATCCACAATTCTCTTCTAGTCTGACGGCCCAACTGCATATACTTAGTTGCTCTATTTACAGCTGCTTCAAATTTGATTGGGTTGTGTGGCTCTGCTTCTTTGAAGGCCTTTGGTAACCTATTCCATTGACTCCTTACCCCTACAAGAGCTCTTTGAAATGAAAAGTTGGGCAACCCTTGATATTTTCTATAAAATCTATCTCTTAGTGCAAAGACCTTCTCCCTTATCTCAGGTTTCTGATTTTCATAGGTTAGGTTGAGCCAATCTCGTAAGAGGACATCAGGTTTGTGTGATTCAACTCTTAAGGATAAGGGTTCAAATTTCTCTAAGTCCCTATAATTATTCAGCTACCTATCATAGTTTCCCTCATTGTGCATCCATGACATCAGAGCCCTCAAATGGATATCACATATGTAGAACAAAGGGTTCCATTCTATTTCACGTGGAATGAAAAAGTTATGTAGATAGAGCTCACAGAGTAAATTTTGTTGCCATGGAGGGAGAGTCTGGTATAATCCATAGAATTCCTGGGCTGACTTAAATTCACAATCTATACCCTTCATAGTCATCATGAGCTGGAACAAGAGGAATTGTTCTTTCAAGAAAATGGCATACACTCTGGGAGGTGGCCTACAGACAATAAACTAATCTGCTAATTTAAGATCTTTGTCCATTTGTTATTTACGTTTCTTTATATGATCCTTAAGATCTTCAATTTCCTCTTTCCTATCATCCATCTCTTTCTGCATTCTATTTCTTTCTTATTTCCACCAAGTTTTCTGGAAAATAAACTAATAGTATAAGTTAAAGAGTATAGATTGTATTGTTGGCGGGCCAAATTCTTGCAGCTGGGTTTTCTATCTTTTCTTTTCCTTTGAAGCTTGCTGAAAATACATAGTAAACCATGTTGATTTGTAGGGTACAATAGATGTATTGGAATAAACAGGGTAATGTGGAGGAGTCACCTGGACATCCTCAACAATTCTTTCTTGTGTTGCAGTAGGGTTTTGCTTAGCTGCTCCTAGACCATCATGTGGTATGTTACCACAAGGCTCTTGCAAATTTTGGGATTCTTGCAGATTTTGGGGTTCTTGTAGATTTTTGGGAGATCAGGACACTTATGTCTTCTTGGGAGAATCATCAGAAATGTACTCAACAATAGGTTATGTGGTAGGTTTTTGTGTTGGAACATCTGGGTTTCCAGGGGAAGTTGGAGACACTTGTCCTCTCATCTGAGGACTTATCGACACTATTGTTTCCACAACCTCTATAGTTTTCTTTTGGCGGGTTCTTTTTGGCCTCTCTGCTATAGGAGCAGATGCTGTAGGAACAGATGTTGCAAGATTTGAACTTTTCCTTTTATTTATTTTTCAAGGTTATGGATTTCTTCCTTGAATTTTCATTTTCCTCCCCTTGTGGAAGAAGTAGGAGCATTTCTTTGGGGAACAGGTGCAGGTATATTTTCTTGTAATTTTGGCTCTTTTTCTTCTGTAATTGTTTATATAGTGGGATCAGAAGATTCTGCTTCATTTCCTAGGGGTTGCTCAACAGGGTTAACCTGGGGTTGCAATGTTTTATATTGAACAAATTCCGACCATGCCAAAGGAGAGACATCCCTAAGAGACTTCTCGACTAACATTTTTATTAGGGCATGGTGGGTAATAGAATTTTCATTCCTCTTCCAAGTCTCCTCAGCACTAATGTTCAACAAATATTACAAGAAATTAGGGACATTAACTTGGAGATTATGCCTTATGCAACTAAGTAGTTTAAAATGATGGGAATGCAAATTTGAAAATCTCCCTTTGCAAGTTAAGTACCTGATAATATGCATTGCTAATTCAATGAATGGTTGAGGAAGAGACAATCTTTTGCATCCCTGCTTGGTGATTTCCAGAGGAGGATCAGTTGGATGGGAGAACTGAGCTCGAGATGACCTAACATCATGCTCATTGGGGTAATTCTCCCTAATGAGTGGCAACCCAGTGAACTCTACTATTCTTTCTTCAGTGGAAACAACCATTAAATCCCAGATGGTTGCCTGCCCCTCCTCAAAAGTACCCATAAATTCAGCTTCTACTTCCTCATTAAAATCTGATAATTGAATAAAATACCCCAACCAGCCACATGCTTTAAATCTCTGGACTGCTTTGACGTTTGCAAGTAAAATGCCATGATGCAATGGCTCATGCCTCTATAGTTGTCCACCCATTTGTGTTCAATATCCATCCTTCAATTTTTTTCTCACCAATTTCTCTGTTAATCTTTCAGTCTCTATGCTCTGCAAATACCTTCTTTCCTTCTTGAAATTCAAATGCACTTCTTGAAAACAATGACTCTCCTTTTTGATTCCTCTGTTATTTTAGCATGAAAAATAATAATGACATTTTACAAAGGACATTATAACTTTAAATGCAAGTTACCACGTAATTTAATTATAATTTTTTAAAGTCATATCAACTTCAAAAAATTAGAATTTTTAGTATGAAAAATGTGTGGGAATAAAGGAAATTTATATAAAACAAGGCTTAAGTACAACTTGAAGTGACAAGGATGGCTTAGTAATGACACTTGGAACTTATTACACTTCCCCTGCCCCCTACGAAAAATTTACAAGTGTCCTCACTTGGCACATTCAACACGGGATGGGGAACTGGCTTAATGCCTAAATTATATATTTATTATAGTAATATATATGATTACTGAGATCTATGTGCTAAAAGTGAGTAAAGATTGAAGAAGTTGTAACTATGCTTTGATTACTATACATGCAAAGAAAAGGTGGTGATAGTGGAGAAATTGTGGCTGCCGCATGCATCATATGACGTGACGTTTATTGAAAACATTGAAAATAGAAAAAGTGGATGACATGGATTATGAGTGGATGGAAGAGAGAGAAATGAGATGGGTTGGAAAGAAGAAGAAAGAAAAGTGAATTGATAAATTTACTTCATATTAAATGAAGTTTTATTATGGTTGGACTTGAAGGCATGTTATTTTGAAGTGGCAGGAAGAAGGTTTTCACCTTCTAGTACAGGAAGTGTTACTTGTGGTGTTGTTGATGTGTTTGTGTTGAACTGTTGCAAAAATTCCTCCTTTGTTTGGGGTTTATGATATAGGTGCAATCGGTGTCCATTGATGAGGAGTTGAATTGTACTAGATCTAGTGTGGTCAACTAGAATGCTCCATTGTCAAAGACATATTCAATTTCATAGGGTCCCAGCCATCTAGTCTGTAACTTTCCTGGAATCTCCTTAAATCGGGAATCATACAACACTGCCCAATTACCTGCCTAAAAATGCTTTCTCTTGATATGGGAATCATGCCACCTCTTCCATTGGTTCTGGATCAGCTTCATGCTTTCCAATGTAGATTTGCACATTTCATCTAAGGAATTGAGGTGGAGAAGGTGTTCTGTTTGTACTGCAGGAAGATTGATATTTAGTTCCAGAGCTATACATAATGTCTTGTGTTCAAATTCTATGGGTAACATTGCCACCTTCCCATATACTAATTCGAATGGGGTGAAGCCTATGGTTGTTTTCTAGGTTGTGCGGTAGGCCCAGATTACTTCAGTGCATCTACTTCTCCAATCTCGTCTGTACAACTGAAGTGTTCTTGTTAAGATAGCCTCAATTTCTCTATTTGTGACCTCCACTTGTCTATTTTCCTATGGATGGTAAGGGATGGACCTCCTATGCTTGATACTGTATTCTTTCATTAGCTCATTGATCAGATTTGAAGTGAACTGTGCTCCCTGACCAGTTACAAGTTCTCGGGGCACTCCATAATGGGTGAAAATATCCTCATACAAGAATTTGTCTACCTTTTGATCTATGGCATGCTGCATGGCTTTCACTTCCACCCATTTGGTCAAATAATCCGTGCATACCAAGATGTAAGATTTTCCATTTGAAGGAGGATCTATTGGTCCTATGAATTCCATACCCCATTTGTCAAATGGAATTACCTCCACTTGTGGATTCAGGGGAATCTCATCTGATTTGGTTGGGTGACCCATCCTTTGGCATTTATCACATTTCCTTGTATAGCTCGCTGCATCCTTGTGGAGTGTTGGCTAGTAGTAACCCATTGTTAATATTTTCAGAGCTATTCTCTTTGCTGAAAAATGACCTCCATATGGCTCATTATGACAAGTGTGGAGTATATCATATGTTTCATCTTCTCTCACACATCTTCTCAGGATTTGTTTTGGACCAGTATAAAATAAGTTGTTATCAATCCACGAGAATTCAAAACTTTTCTCTACAAGCATTCTTCTGTCCTTTTGGTGCAGGGGCACCTAAACAGCATAGGGCCCTCACCATTACCAATTTTGTTGTGGCATGATATTAGTGAGATTTGTAAATGCAATAAGGGTCTGAGGACCAGTTTGTGTGATTGTCAATGTTAGTTAGAGGTTTAGAGGTCTTAGGAGTCCTTTGGATAGGCCTTAGGGCTAGTTGATTACTCCAGGGGATGAAGTCATTCTATAATGTCAAAGGTTAATTTAGGACTTTTTGAAGTTATTTTGAGTTGAAAATAGGAATTCAACACCTAGGAATCACCTAGAAGGAGTCATGAGCCTTGGGAAGCCAAGAAATAGCCTATTTGGCAAAAGTTGTAAAAAGATGTAAAAGTTGCAAAGTGCAACTTTACATTTCTACAAATGTTGCTCGACAACATTTTGTAACCACCTCCTCAAATGGTGGATTTGACCTATGGTTTGATAGAAAACCTAATGATGAAGCCCAAAGACCTAGGAGATCAAATATAAGCCTACTAAACCCTAATATTGCTAGAAGTGTGCGTGTTTTGTACGGATAGTGTGCTGGAGAAGGAAAACTATGTGTGTAAAGCTTGACAAAGAGCTAATGAAAGCATCATTGTGTTAATTTTGTTACTATAATCATTTTCCATTGTATTTTGTCTTTTTTAGAGTAGGTTGGATTCACTAGTTTAGGTGTGTGTGAGTTTTTATTTCAAAGTTTGTAAATAATTTTGTTTTGCCAATTCTCTGTCTTGAATAAGGCAGTTGGCCCTGTGAAGCATGTAGCTCACTATCCAATCATAGAAATAGTATGGAATTTTGGGGATAGTGAGTGTACATTATGTACTTGTCTCATCTAGGAGGAAGGGCCTTCAAAAGCAATGGAGCTATTTCTAACCTTTTACCTTAGGCGAGCCAGTGGTTGCCCGGTTAGGGAAGAGTGAAGTTGCAAAGCTTCAAGAATGCAGGGTTGTGAAGATATGGAAGAATGTAGGCATGGAGTAGATAGAGGGATGAGTTAAGGTCCCTTCATAAGAAGGAAGAGTTCATACCAATTTGAGAAGGCATCAAACAAAGCTAAGAACCAAACAAACCTAGGAAAGGCCTAGAAACCCTTGAAAACCCTCATTTTGAGTTAGGGTACTGTACAACCATTTGGAGGCCTTAGACCTTGAAAATATTTGAGACCTGGATGATTGAATAGGATTCTTTGAAGGAAGTTAGTAGTGGTTAATGGGAAGTTTTTGTGTTATTCCCTGATTTCTCAAAGCAGGAGGGCTAATTGCGACACTTTCCTTGTAGCCCTATTTTGGTGCCAAATCTTTAAATCGGTAAGGAAGCTCAATGCATGGGCTTGTATTAGGCATTGGAAGGAGTGTATTGGAAGGTTTTTCAACATCTCCATGACCCTGCAAGAATCTTGAAGAGATTTGAGTAGTTAGACCTTAGGGAAATCTAAGGAGCCTAGTGTGTTCCTCACTACGAAAGAGGACCAAGAAGATGGAAAAGATTGGAGTTTGCACAAGATAGGAGAGTGGGGTTTGGATTAGGGGATCAAAAAGTGATGATCCTATAGGTCTAGTAGGTGATCTTGGAAGACACCACAAGTCTTAGAGGAAGACTAGAAGCATGAACTATTGATTAGTTCATCCCCTCTCCCTATCAAGTGATTAAAGGTTTGGGAATAGTAATTGCAAAAGAAGGTGAATGCTTTCACCAACTGAATCTAGTGGTTCAAGAAAAATGGTGACCAATTCTGAATTGGCCAAGAAAGTTGAAGAGCAAGAGGAGGACAACAAATTGTTGAGGGAAAGACTAGCACAACTAGAACGGTTATTGAATGATGTCCAAGACAAAGTAGATAAAGTCAAGGAAAAGATGGAACAAAAAGAAGAGAAAGAAGCCAAGGAAAAGGAGATTGAGTTGGAGGAAGAAGCTCCAACACCAGATCCTGTTATACCAAAGGAACCTTTCTTGAAGGCACTTAAGGCAATCAATAGCAAGGCTTTGGAAGGCATTCCTCTATTCAGTGGCAAGATGGATCCAGATCTCATCATGGATTGGATAGAAGTTATGGAGAACCATTTTGAATGTGATGGTGTCTCTGATGCTCAAAAAGTGAAGGTGGTAAAGTCAAGGTTGAGAGGCTCAGCTTTAACTTGGTGGAAGTTTTTCCAAACTAAAAGATAGAAGGAAGGAAGGAGCCCCATAGTTACTTGGAAAGGAATGGTGGCTAAAATCAAGAAAGCTTATGTCCCTGATGACTATTAAATATAGTTGTATAGGAGAAGGCTGAATCTTAGGTAGAAGGAGATGGATGTACACTCCTACACTGAAGAATTTCACAAACTATGCTTAAGGTCCAAGGTGGTGGAGGATGAAAGCATCAGATTGGAAAGATATTTGAATGGTCTTAAGTGGTCCATCCAAGAAGACATGAGTCTTGTCACTCCTAAAATAGTCCATCAATGCTAACAAATAGCTCTAAAGGTGGAAGAGAAAGGAAAAAGGTAGCTGGACTAGACCTCAAAGAATAGAGGAAGAGGTAGAGATGGAAGAGGACATAGGGGAAGCTATGGAGGTAGAAGCAATGAAAGAAGACCCCAAGATGAGTCTAAGTTGACTGAAAAAAGTGGAGAAACCAGTCAAAGAGGTGGTTCAAGAAGAGGCAGAGGATTTGGAGGAAGATGTAAATCACTGGGAGGAAGGGGACCATCATATTTTTCTACCATGAAGTGTTATCATTGTCAACAATTGGGGCATCTAGCCTATAGATGTCCTAAGAAAGGATCAACTTCACAAGGAGAGAAGAAGGTGGCATATGTGCATGAAGATACTCCAAGTGTGAAGTCTCCTGATATCCAATTGGATTCAGAGAGTGGTGAGAATTTTATGGTGAAGAGGATACTGATTAGAAAACTAGTCAAGGAGGAGCCCAAGCAAAGGAGGTCACTCTTCAAGGTAAGGTGTAAGATTATGGGGAAAGTTTGTAAGGTTATCATAGACTCAGGGTCTACTGATAACATCATATTAGAAGAAGCCATAACTAAACTCAAGATCTCCAAGATTGTTGGAAAGTTGTCTATACTAATGTATATGACTTGATATAGTGTTGTCATTATGGAAACAAAGTCATATAGCAGTTTGGAGTCAATGCACTTGAAGAGAAGATCATAAATCGTTAAGTGTTGAAGACTGGACAGTGTACAGAGTTCCTACAGCTCAGAGCATCAGCACACATGCGTATAGAATAATTAAGGTATGTACCCTCAAAGTTAAGTTGGTTAGACTATATTCATGCTTAGTCTATGAGCGAATGATCAAATGTGCAAGGATGAGAAAGTTACAGTCAGTTGAAGTTGCATAGCTAGTGTGTGCCAGAGAAGAACAGTGCATGAAGCCGACAGTTAGTATTTTGGTTTGTAGATATAATGTAATGTTGTAAAGGCTATGCACCTATTATATTTAGGTTGCTGACATATATACTTGTTTGTTTGTAAGAACGCTTAAGCCAAATCATTTGGAAGTGTTGTATGTATTAGGCCTAAGGACCGACCTAGTTGTTTATTTTGTACGAGCATATAAATATAAGGTGTGCCCATCGTATTTGGTATGGAAGTGAATAGTGAGTTGTAATAAGTAGAGAAGAAGTGTGCAAAGACACTAGAAGATGTATTAGATATTTTCTAGAGGTCAAAGCATCAACACATCAAAGGAACTAATCTGACAAGAAGTGTCACAATGACAGTTCATCCTACAGATATAGTGTGTATCTAAGATCAGAAGGTTGTAGCCTTCAGCACTTGAGCAGTGAGCTCTAGGATAGTGTGTCCACTCCCCTAATAGGGACTATTGTAAAAGACTCCTAATAGGGTCTGACCCTGAACAAGGTCTACTATACTTAAAGCATTGCAAAGCAACTCGTAATAGGGTTAAGGATCTTCTAACAAGGATCACAAAACACTAGTGCAGAATATTAGTGGGTGTCAATTCCCACTGGGGTTTTTACCTATTTAGGTTTCCCTATAACCATATTGGTGTCATGTGTTGATTTCATGTTTCATGTTTATGTGAATGTTTATTTCAGTACTTAAGCATTTAAGTTCAGTATAAAGATTAAAGTGAAAATTTAAAATACAGTGAACATTAATTCACCCCCCCTCTCAGAGTTCCCATTCCTAACAATTGGTATCAGAGCTCTAGTCCTCAATAAAGAAGTTTAACCACTTGAGGAGATCATGGATAAAGAAGAAATGAAACATCTGAAGAGAAATCTTGAAGTTGCTCTTGAAGACCTAGACAAGTCAGAAAGAGAATCTGAAGAACTAAGGGATAAAATCAGTGATGCTCAATTAGTCATCAAAAGGCTAAGGAAAGATTTGATAGAATGCTCTACCAATAATCTAGGGACAATGGTCAAGAAGCTGAATGAAGAAAACAAATCCTTAAAAGAACAACTTGAAGAGTTTGATGATAAGCTGACAAATAATTAGGAAGTCTATGATGAACAGATCAAAGAGAACCTTCAGCTAAATGAAGAACTAAAGCAAGCAAACATGGAAATCTTGGAGCTAAGGAATAGAAAAGAAAGCTTGGAGTTTGAATTGAAAGAAGAAAAGAATCACATTGAGAAATTACACACCAGTTCTGATTTGATAGAATCTCAGTTGTATGCAAGAAAGAGCCAAAAGAGACACTAGTTGTATTGGATACAATGAAGCACATAATCAAATTGACATTATGTGAGTAAGAAAGGATTCACAAAAGGACTCTACTGATGCTAAGGAGCCTGAAGATCAAACCAAAGATAATGGTGAACCACCTAAGATTGAGCGCAAGCCTATAGACCACACTTGTTTTTCTTGTAACAAGCATGGACACATTGCAAGGAATTGTACAGAGGTAAGAACTTTTAACGGTTACTGTTATTCATGCAATAAATTTGGTCATAAAGCTATGAATTGGAAGACTAGTAAGAAGAACAAGATTCAACAAGATTAGAGAAATCAAAATCAGACAAATGTAAGAAGTTCTCAGAATGTAACATACTAGATATGTAACTATAATGGTCACACAATAAAATAATGTAGAATGGTGACTCATGTCAATGCGTCGAGGAATATAAGACCTCCAGTCATTTCTCACTCTTGTAACAAGGTTGGACATATCTCAAGGTTCTGTAGATCAAGGATGCAAGGTTAGGGAAGCCCTAAAAAGGCCAAAGAACCAGTTCTAGATCCTGAAGGAGAGGTTAATTTTGTCAAAGCCTCAGATGATGCGAGCATGATTTGGTTAGAGAAAAAGAAGGACAAATCTAAAGAGGATGTATTGGATGCATCCACAGTGGACGCACCCTCTACATCTGGATGACTGGCCCTCAGGGTCATAGGGGGAGCTAATTTAGCTCTAGACCCCTGCGTGGATGGTATACTCATCCTTAGAGTATGCGCCTTTGGACTTAAGCTTTTGGAGTATAAGGGTACCTTTTGTAATACCCCAAAAATGGGCTATAAGTTCATTAATCTTCTATATCAACATATCAAACGAAATCGACATCAAAGTCCTAACCTAAGGCACATCTGCATATCATTGAATCCTAATTGATTATCTCAAATTCTACATCAGGGAATATTCCTAGTAATATTCCTAATCATCATAATTATCTTTGATTTAATGATTATTTGGCGATAAATCCTATTTATCCTAAAGTTTAATTAATTGAATATTCTCAATATTTAATTAATTAAGTTTAATTCTGCCACTTAATTATTTAATTGAATTTAATTATATTTATTCCTTAGTATTATTATTTAAATTTGACAATAAATCAAAATTACTATTATTAATTGATTAAATTCTTATTTAATTAATTAAAGCAAGTTGTCATATTTAATGATATTATTTTTGAATAAAAGTTTGATTAAATGATTGATTAACCCATAAATCAATTGTTTTATTTTAAAAAATCAGTTAAGTTGAGAATAAATCACTTTATTTATTTATTAATTCATAATTATCCATGTGCACAATCAAAGAACAGTTAAACTCCAAATCAGAAAATCAATGCAAGTTATTGACTTTTTGGAACTCAACATCATTTTTGAGTTTTAAAGTTGATCTAAACTTCTAATTTGAGTTAAAAAGCTATTTTTGCATGATTTGCATGTTTTTGTGAATTAAATTATCTTTATTATCAGATAACTCAAAAATCAAGCTGAGTTAATTTGAGTGATTTATGGCATTTTTCCATGCACCTCCAAAGCCTTGGATTTCTATAAAATTAAAGCCTCAACTCATCTCAAAGCATCTCATAATTTTGCATAATCATGCTGAAGAATTGCTATCTAGAGAATCAAAGCTTATTGCGAATCAAGGCTATTGTGAGATCAATTTGGTTTTTATTCATATCATATTGTTTCTAGATTAGCATATCATAGATCAGTTTTTACATATCATAGATTTCATATCAAGTTTTTAATATCATTGCATAGAAAATATCAAAAATATAGATTAATTGCATTCATATTTCATATCTAGATCAATTGCATTCAAATCCTTCATTTAGGTGTTGTCTAGGTCATTGATCTCAATAGCAATCTGAGAACATCAATCTCACACCTATTAGAAGGTAGCAGATCGCTTGGTTAGATTAGATTTCAATTTTGCATGATTTTTGCTAACCTCTAATGTTTTACTGAAGTGTTGTGTCTACAGATCAGGTACAATTTTCACACACACACACACACACCTCTTTGTGCAAGAGCGCACATGTTTATTGTGAACAAAACTCAAGTTGGAAATTTTGAAGTGACAGCCTAGTTTACGCGACTTGCATTAATGGCAAAATTTTCACTTTAAAGTACATAGAAAGGTATTTGATTTCTCATTGCATTCAAATTCAGAGTGATAGAAGAGCAGAAAGTGCCTTAGAAGTTGTTGTGAAGACTTGGAGATTGATCTATTAGTGATTTGCAGTAACTAACAGTGCATTTGGTTGGTTACAGAAACCCTAGATCAATGCACCAATTCAGAAGTCTTCGGATCATCTCAGAGTATAGTTGGAAAGTGATTAAACAAGTAAGTCATGGACACTCCGTCTTCAGATCATCTCAGAGTACAGTTGGAAAGCGATTAAACAAGTAAGTCATGGACACTCCCATAGTTTATGATGTCACTAAGAAGAAGAGATATGTATTCAAGAAACATCCTTTTAAGTCAACCCTAGATGATTTAGAGGGAGCTTTCTCCAGCACACCTATGGGTGCCATGCATGTCAAAGATATTAGGGCATATATCTACTGCAAGAAAGAACCAGTAGGGTTGGATAGGTTAAGGGCACACATGGATACCATGTTGAAACCAGATAAAACATTCATGGATGAATATGTCAAATGGAATGACCACCCTATTGTTGAGTATGCTATGGCATATGAATTCTATGACATAGAATGGATAAAAATCTTATTGAGCAGAATTCATGATGATTTGTTTTGGATTGGTGATGTTCCAATAAGAATTATCAGTGACTTGATACACAAGATGATAGGCCTTTCTAGGACAGGCACCATCCTTCCTATGGGCAAGGATGTCAGGAAAATGGTTGAGAAAACTTGTAAGTCAAGGAGCGATAGGTGCGGGATGAAAATTGAGCCTATTGACCAAGTAGACATCAAATTGATGTCAATGATACTAGGATACAGGTTTCATCATACCATCAGGGTGAATAGTGTGTCTGTAGGTACTATTCTAGAAACCATTAGACTTGTGAAGGAAGATACAGAGTTCAACATGTGTGAGATCTTGTTTGCATAGTTGATTGATAACATCAAGGCCATCAAGCATGATAAGACAAAAATATTCAGGTTTGGGTCTTTAATCATTTACATGTACCTTCATATAGTTGGGAAGATATCAGATTTGTATTTGGACAAGTCCATTCCAACCATGCCATAGATATCTAACAAAGCATCCACCGAGAGCACATTAAGAGATTATGTAACATTGGAATTGAAGACCTTCAGGATCAAGATGTAAATGAGGTACAAAATTCTAGAGAGCATTGTGGAAAAGTATAAGGATACTATTTGCTTTATGGTAGAGATAGATACAACTTGTATGGAAGCTGTTGAACTGAGAATTAAGTGGATTCATCCACTTGGTTATGAGGTAGAAGAATAGGTCCTTGAAGCATATGCCCAGGTACTTCTATCATCCCCCAAAGATCCTAATGAACCTAGCTGGGGAACATATGAGGAGAAAACCAAAGAAGTAGATGCTAAACTTAATAGCGCAACAACAAAAAGAAAAATTGCTAAAGTCACATCAAAGATCTTGAGGATTCATGGTGTGTCTCAAGTAGACCTTGATAAAGCAAGGGATGAAAATATTTCTTTGGAAATTAAGAGCGCATCCATCGTGGAATCTAAGACTGATGATCCCAAGATGAAGAAGGTGAAAATTGAAAAAGATAATAGTCAGAAGGGTAAAGAAGATGATACTCCTTCTGCACCCAAGGTAACCATTGACCTTATTGCTCCTCCCGAGTATAAGGCCATACCTAAGAGAAATAAAGAGGTTGGCACTAGTCATCCATCTTCTCAAGTCACAAGAAACAAAAGGAACACTCAAGCACCTCCTAAAGTAAGCTTCAAACCCAGTCTTAGCGTGCTAAGTACCAGGATAGTTGATGAAGGAAGAATTGATCAAGTAGGGTAGTTTTATGATAAGTATAGTGAAATTGACAAGTCAGAGATCCATAGCATGATCATAAAGCACATGATCAAGTTCAAAAGGATAGTTTTGGAACTAAAAACAATGATTCATGACAAGGTATGGAATATCCTTGAATTCCAAAAGAGACAGGCTATTGACGAAGATCTGTGAATAAGGGAAAAGATTCTTGATGATACCCTTCCTATGTGTGAACTAGAAGAAAAGAAATTGTTGTTAGATCTGGTGAAGCCTCACCTCAGAACTAAAACAAGAACTCTGAACATAATGGATAAAAATTATGAGCTAATTGCAAGAGACATAGAAAGATTTTGAGAAGGTATTTACGAATAGAAACATGTATCCACCTACTGTGCCCACAACTAATGTACCCATAAAGGTTACCAAAGGGTTAGAGACCATCAAAGTACATTCTATAAGTCCTCAAGATTCAAAACCTACAGTGGAAGTACAATCAGAGGCAAAAAAGTCTATGCCCATGTCAGAATCACTCAAGGGCAACACCATTATCATTGATAATGTGGAGATAGCCATGGCGGCCACTGACATAGAATTGGAAAAGTTTGAAGAAGATTTTGTGAGCACACAAGAAGCTAAGATTTTATGCAGCAGCACACCTCCCACTCATCCCGAAGAGGTATCGAATGAAAATATAATAGATGAGAAAGAAGAAGAGAAGATGGAAGAGGAAGAAAAGGAAGAAGAAGAAGAAGAAAAAGAACAAGAGAAAGATGAAACTTCTATTGAACTAGCCAGGGTAAAACTAGAAGTGATGGATAGCACTCCCATCACTCCCTCCTCAGCATTGTTGTCAGGTTTGACACCTGACACATCCAGTTTGGACTCATGGAGAGAAGAAGACCTGATTAAGTTCAACGTCCTAGCTATGGATAAGGCAAAGGAGAAACAAGTAATGAGAAATCCTCTCCTTATGGAATCAATGAACATACAAAACAATTTGTTACCTGTAGACAAGAAAGTGTCTAAGGTACACTTTGTTGATCATGTAAGTACAATAATTTCTTGGTTCAAAAGTAACTTCTCAAACCTTGAAGACTCAACATCCCAAGTTGCAGAAGAAAAGTATCTAAAGAAGAGATTGAATGAGTTGATGAGAAAATTTGCACTAAATTTGAATTCACTTAAGACTGGTCAAGCATCTTTAAAAGAATTTTCTGATCAAGGAAGGAAATTCATTGCAGACTGCATGGATTAGGATAAGCTTACTGATGCCCATCTTAAGAAAATATAAGAGGTGGAAGCTATGATTGAGTAGGTGAAGATTTCAGTGAAAGACACATCCACTAATGTGAACATGTGCAACAATGTCTACCAAGGTCAGTTGGAAAAAATTGAGAAGGCAGAGAAAGAGATGGCAAAGATAAGATCTAGACAAACTCAGTTGAGGAATGCTCTTGTGCCCTCATTAGACATCCTCAATCAAAACATCAAGGAGATTGATGCCACAATGGAAACATATGATCAAGGTCCTACCACAAACTTGAAGAAGATGGAGAAGCTTCAATATGCATTATGTGCCCATCTCCAAATAGTTAACTCTTTGATAACTTTTTGGAAAAAGGAGATCCAGAACTTTAAGATTGCATATCCAGATGTTTTCCCTCAGTGAGTATATAAATTTTTTGTTAGACCTTTGTCATTAATGTCAAAGGGGGAGTTCTGTATAGAATATGGTTCATAATTTGTATAGGGAGATATAAGTATATGTATAGAAAAACAAAAGTTTTTGTATTAAGGATAGTTAGCAACTTGGCCATATTCCTTTGTTGCCATCAATGAAAAAGGGGGAGATTGTTGGAAATTTGTCTATATTGATGTATATGACTTGATATAGTGTTGTCATTATGGCAACAAAGTCATATAGCAGTTTGGAGTCAGCGCACTTGAAGAGAAGATAAAAAATTGTTAAGTGTTGAAGACTAGACAGTGTACAGAGTTCCTGCAGCTCAGAGCATCAACGCACGTGCGTACAAAAGAATTAAGGTATGTACCATGGATGTTAAATTGGTTAGACTATATTCATGCTTAGTCTATGAGCGCATGATCAGATGTGCAAGGATGAGAAATTTACAATCAGTTGAAGTTGCACAACCAGTGTGTGCCAAAGAAGAACAGTGCATGAAGCCGACAGTTAGTATTTTGGTTTGCGGATATAATGTAATGTTGTAAAGGCTATGCACCTATTATATTTAGGTTGCTGACATATATATTTTTTTTTTTTGTAAGCACTCTTAAGCCAATTCATTTGGAAGCGGTGTATGTATTAGGTCTAAGGGCCGACCTAGTTGTTTATTTTGTATGAGTGTATAAATATAAGGTGCGCCCATCGTATTCGGTATGGAAGTGAATAGTGAGTTGTAATAAGTAGAGAAGAAGTGTGCAAAGACACTAGAAGATGTATTAGAGATTTTCTAGAGGTCAAAGCATCAACGCATCAAAGGAATTTATTTGACAAGCAGTGTCACAGTGACAGTTCATCCTACAGATATAGTGTGTATCTGAGATCAGAAGGTTGTAGCCTTCACCACTTGAGCATTGAGCTCTAGGATAGTGCGTCCACTCCCCTAATAGGGACTATTGTAAAAGACTCCTAACAGGGTCTAACCCTTAACAAGGTCTACTGTACTTAAAGCATTGTAAAGCAACTCGTAATAGGGTTAAGGATCTTCTAACAAGGATCACAAAACACTAGTGCAGAATATTAGTGGGTGTCAATTCCCACCGGGGTTTTTACCTATTTGGGTTTCCTCATAACCATATTGGTGTCATGTGTTTATTTCATGTTTCATGTTTATGTGAATGTTTATTTTAGTACTTAAGCATTTAAGTTTAGTATAAAGATTAAAGTGAAAAGTTAAAATACAGTGAACACTGATTCACCCCCCCCTCTCAGTGTTCCCATTCCTAACAAAGATACCTCATAGCACTCCCTACAAAGTCACTTGGTTAAACAAGGGGCAACATGTCTTGGTTAATGAACAAGCATGGATTGAGTTCACCATAGGAGGCTATAAAGACAAACTTTTGTGTGATGTTTTGCCAATGGATGCCTATCACCTATTGCTAGGTAGGCCATGGAAATTTGATAGGAAGGTCATGCATAATGGTGAACAAAAATCATACACCTTCATCAAGGATGGAGTGAGTTATAAAATTCATTCACTCCTTGAATCAGATAGTCAAGGAAGTGGACCTTGACCCCTTTATGTTGACCTTGACCTGCACTGCTCTGACAGAAATTATGTTCACAAATGTTGAAAGTTTGTCGAAAAGGGTATCTGGATCTACTCTGTAATTCACTATTCCACACTTGAAACTATGAGAAAAATGGTTTTTTTTGTTGGATGAGGGGTTTTCCTTGGTCGAACCCTAGTTTAGGAATTAACCTTGAAATATAATTGAAATTGCAGCAATAAACAAAGTAAATGAAACAATTCACCTTGCTTATGTTGAAACCCTTGTGGAGGATTCAAATCCTTGAATCCACAAGTATGGATGATCCAAATGAATGTAGGATGTCTCAAATCAATTTTCTTTAGATCTTCAACACCAATCTTGAATGGATCTTGGAATTGGAAGAAGCTTGAATGGATAAGGATGGACAGATCTTCAACAAGAGGGCTCCATAGAGCTCAAATCCTTCAATGGCTTCCAATGGATCTCCTTGATGAATTGAATGCTTGAATGCTTGAAGATAGATGAATACTTGAATGCTTTCCTTCTCCTTCTTTCTTTCTTAATAGATTCCTTGATTGTTTGATGACTTGATTCCTTGATGAAAACTTGATGGATAAAATGAATGGAGGAGGCTTCCTTTTATAGTGATCTAGGGCACAAACTTCTAGAGAGGCTACCATAGGGGAAATAAATTCCCATTAAGCCTATACCCCTAAAAATGGACCTAAATTAAATAGAATTTAAGATTTTACCATTTCAAAGCTCAAAAAAGCTGACCCGGAAGTGGGAAATAAATCTTTCTCAAACTCGACATCTAGAAATCCTTGGATTTTGAAATTTGGACCCTGGGTCAAGGTCGAGGTTGAACTTGACCCAAAAAGGTTGACCTTGACCTTGAGGTCAAGAATCTCAGGAGTTTCAGGTCAAGATGCCAGAATATGCAGAAAAGAAGTGGAAAAGGGGCAAAATAAGGAAAAAAAGCCAGATCCAAGTCAAAGACCCATTCAAGGTGTTTGACATGACCCCAAACCACTTACTCGGAGGGCTAAACTAGTCCTAAATAGAAGTGCTTCCATTTTACAATGATACAACTCTTAATAAGGTATAAGTATGTGATGATATTTTGTATTTGTAATTGTGATAGAGGATGTGAATATGATGAGAAAAATGTAGGTTGAGAAGAGAGTGAGAACAAAGATTGCATGATATGTAGAAGTCAAGTTCTTTTGTATTTATTGTATTTTCTTTTGTAATACTGGACATGAAGTCCAACTTTGTAAGTGCAATGTGTACAACCTTTTGTATAACCCTAATAGGGTTTATCAATCCTCTAACAAGGACCTACCTATTTTAATACTCAACATCTAATAAGGCTAGGACTCATAATAGGGTCACAATACTTATAGTGTAGATATTTGAGGGTACCAGCCTCACCATGGTTTTCCCTTGGCCAAGGTTCTATTAGGGCTAGGAATCCTAAAATGGTCACAATACTTATAGTACAGATATTTGTGGGTACCATCCCTTCTAGGGTTTTCCCTTGGCCAGGGTTTCCTCAAAAACAAATTATGGTGTTATGAGTACTCTTGTGTGTGTGTACTTATTGTGGATTATTGGATTAACTTTTATAATTATTAATTGGTTAAGAAAGAATATAAACTATCATGATACTGATTCACCCCCCCTCTTAGTATCAGTTAATCCTAACAATTGATGTCAACTATTGACCTTGTGTTCTTAGTGTGTTTCCAAGCATAGTTGTGATGAATGAAGGGTTGCAATGAATTTCATTGGTTTCTATCTTTATGGGAGACTTAGGTGTGTCTCTGGATGTCTAATACATGATCTCTACTGTTGAAGTGATCTTATGTGAAATTTGTGATCGGTTGAAGTATAACAATGCAACTACTAGAACAATTAATGACATGTGTTAGATGATTTAAATATCTTGTCAAATCTTTTTTGTGTCTTATGGAGAGGTCATAGAATATGGCGGTAAAAAATGGTCAAATACTATAGTTGTGACCGCAACTAATTTAAGTGATCGACGTGTATAAGGATAGGTGATCAGTGAACATAGACAAAGTTGTTAATAGGTTAAAGTGTTTGTGTTCTTGAGAAAAAAATGATAAATCTTTGATCGGTGATTAGTGTTGAGGTTGTGGTGGAATCAGTTGAGTTAGTCATGATCTGGTGATGTGTCTTAATGATTGGAGGTTATGCTCTAGCGTCAAATTGTTCAATACTAGCATGTGGAGAAGATTCTAGAGGAAGTGTGTGTTTGGTCAAAATGTGTTTGACCCCTTGAAACAAAATTCTAGGTACATCATTGTATTCGATGATTCAATCTTAAAAATGTGTTTTGTACACTAAATTTTGTTTTGTGGTGTATTGGATTTGAGTGGGATATTTGAAATTCAAGTCTATTTCACATTTAGGGATTGATTAAGGTGGTGGACTCAAAAGTTCAATATATAATGGATGAAGTTAAAAAATTTCATGTATTGATCATGTATTAGGCAAGTACAGTTGTAAAGTGCAAGTTGTGATCAAGATAGAGAAGAGTTAAGTGTATATAAAAGACATTGTGTGATTTAGTGGATCTGATCAAGCAGAGGTAGTGTTATTCTATAGATCATTCTTTCTATTTTACCCTAACAGTTGCAATAGGTTAAATCTCTTAACTGGGTAGATCTTAACAAATATTTGTTGTAAATCCTCTAGCGAGGTGACACTTTGTCAAGTGTTCAAAGTCATCTAACAAGGCTACTCTTAATAGAGTAAAGATCCTAATACGCCTAAGGAAAATCCCTTAACTAGGTAGCACCTAACAGTGTTATTGTAAACACATAATAGGGTTAAGCTTCTCATATGGTGTACTTCAAAAGAGTGCATCATTTAGTGGGTACTAATTCCCATAGTGCTTTTCTCCCGATTTGGTTTTCCACAAGATAAATTTGTGTGTGAAATTTGTGGATGGATTTGTATGTTTATGATTTTCATTTGTAGTAATTAAGGTTAATCTTGTGAATGTTGGTTTAGGTTTAATAGGTTAAAATGTTAGATTATTTGGTAGATTATTGATTCACCCCCCTCTTAGTAATCTAATCTTAGGAATAATAATTGGTGTTAGAGCTTTGTTCCTTTTTGTGGTGAAGCTTAATATATTGAGGTAAAGATCCGAAGATGATGAGAAAGGAAGGTCCTAAATTCACAAGAGAGAACTAGTCAGTTTGGTGTAGTCTGATGAAGCTCTATCTTAAAGGTATGGGTGATCAGTATTGGGATCATGTGGTTAATATGTATATTGTCCCTTCAGTAACCTTGATTGAAAATCAATTCAAGGGAAAGAAGGAACCTATTGATACTATGGAATTTATTGCCAGTACTCTTTCAGATGCAGAGTTTATTGATATCAAAGACTTGGATATTGATAATGAGATGTGAGAGAATTTTAAAACCATCTATGATGGAGATCTACATGTGTAGAAGGAAAAGGTTGATAGTTTGAAAGGAAAGTATGATGACATGAGGATGCAAGAAAATGAGAACATTGAACAACACACTCAGAGAATCAAAGAAGTTGTTGCTACTATCTGAGATGCTAGTGGTAATCTTCCTGAGGAGGATGTGGTAAGAAAAGTGTTGAGAACTTTAGTGCCTCATTATGATATTAGGGTTTTAAGAATACAAGAGATCATATCTATAGGAAATTTTATTGTTACTCTTGATGCATTAATAGGGAAATTAACTACATTTGAGTTAAGTAATTATGATAATAGTATGCCAAAACTTGAAGTTGCTTTCAAGTCATCATTGACTCTTTCACCATCTAGGAAAGGAAAGAAGATATCTAATAGTTCTTCAACATTCTACTCTAATGATTATGAATCTATCTTTTTTGAAGAAAGAGAATGGGAGGAATTGGAAGCTTTACTTGCTAAAAGGCTTCCTAGAGGGAAATGTAAATATAAGGGTAAGTTTCCTTTAAAGTGCTTTGCATGAAATAAGATTGGATATATTTCCTCTAGATGCCCTGATAATGACATGAAAGAGAAGCCAAGAAGGTTCAACTATAGGAGCAAGAAAGTATGCTACTTAGCTGAGGAAGGTGTTACTGATGAGGAATCTAATGGAAGAGATGAAGAAGAAATTGTGTTTGTTGCAATAAAGGAAGAACCCTTAGAAGAAGGTGAGAAAGCTTTAGTTTCTAACATGAATCACAATGATGACTGGATTTTTGACAATGGGTGAACTCACCATATGACCAGTGATAGAATAAAATTCATCAAGATGGAAGAATAAGATGGTAGCTCTATAAAACTTGGGAATGATGCTCCCTATTTGGTAAAAGGTAAAGGATCTCTTGCTTTGAATGATGTAAAAAATTGAGATGATGTTTACTGGGTTGATGGTCTAAAATACAACTTGTTAAGTGTTTCTCAGTTGAATAAAAAATGATATATATTAGAGTTCAATGGAGTTATATGTAGGATTATTGGGAAATCATGAGAATTGATTGCTACCGGTGAACAACCTAAAGGTAACATGTTCCATCTAAATTCTACTAT
Organism: Chamaecyparis obtusa; assembly: GCA_027943335.1. Lineage (NCBI taxonomy): Eukaryota > Viridiplantae > Streptophyta > Pinopsida > Cupressales > Cupressaceae > Chamaecyparis > Chamaecyparis obtusa. The sequence goes on along the minus strand of BSBK01007750.1, from coordinate 670,230 downwards.
TAAGAGTTGTCTGATTTCTAAGGTAGAAGATTGTTGGTTATGACATAAGAGTTTTTTTCATGTAAATTTTGATAACTTGATCAAAATAAGTAAGATGAAGAGAGTGAGAGGTTTTCCCAACCTAGTGAAACTAGACAATGTAAGGTGTAAACAATGTCATCTTGGGAAGTTAACTAGTTCTAGTTTCATCAGTAAAAATTATTCTTCTAAAAGTATTTTAGATTTGATTCATACCATTTTGTGTGGTCCAATGAGAACTCAAAGTTACTATGGTGATAGATATTTCATGTTTCTTGTTGATGACTATTATAGAATGATGTTTAAGGGACAAATAAAAATATTTTCACATGTTTAAGATCTACAAAGATAGAGTGGAGAAGGAGACCGGTAAGACCCTTAAATGCCTTAGATCTGATAAAATAGGTGAGTTTAATTCACATGAATTTACTACATATTGTGAAGAAAAAGGAATTCAAAGGCATATTTTAGCTCCTAGAACACCTCAACAAAATGTTATTATTGAAAGAAGAAATAGGTCTATTATTGATTATGCTAGGACATTAATGATTCAGAAGGGTGTTGCACATACCTTTTGGAGAGAAGCAATGAGTACTGCAGTTTACACATTGAATAGAGTTCAGTTGAAGAAATGTAGAAATAAAACTCCATATGAGCTATGGCATGGTCAATCACCATGTGCAAGTTATTTCAAACTTTTTGGAAGTAGATGCTACATAAAGAGAGATGAAAATATAGGTAATTTTGACCCAAGAAGTGATGAGGGGATATTATTAGGATATTCCACAAAGATAAAATCCTACAATTTCTTGAGCAAGAGAACAAATAAAATATTGGAAAGTGCCAATGTAAGAGTAGATGAATTTTCTCATAAAAATGATGAATCTAGAAAGAAGAAAATCGAAGACTATCATCGGTTTGTATATGTAGAATTGGTGGAGCAAGACACTACAACATAATTGATGGAGAGACATGTCAATGAACAAGGACTAATACAACCAGTTGAAGAAACTCCTAGAACCGAACCTATATTTCCAAGGTATGTAAAGTTGAACCATCCCCCTGATCAAATTATTTGTGACATAAATGTAGGTGTTTTAACAAGAAGGAAGGTGAGAGAAGGTACTTTTTTGTTATTTGAGTTTAAGCCTAAAATAGTGAAAGATGCATTGAAAGATGAAGATTGGGTGAAATCTATGGAAGAAGAATTGGAGAAGATTAAGAAGAACAAAACATGAACATTAGTGTTCGGACTAGTGGAAAAGAATATGATTAGTACTAAGTGGATTTTTAGAAATAAGATGAATGAGATAGGTGAAGTGGTAAGGAAGAAGGAAATATTGGTGTGCAAAGGATATGCATAAGAGGAAGGCCTAGACTATGGTAAAAAATTTTCACCTATGGCCAGACTTGAAGGTGTAAGGAAATTGCTTGCATATGCTACTTATAAAGGATTCAAGGTATATCAAATGGATGTTAAGTCAACTTTTCTTAATGGTATTTTGGAAGAAGAGGTATACATTGAACAACCTGCAGGATTTTCTAATTGAGAAGGTAAGAACATGGTGTGTAAATTACATAAATCTTTGTATGGGTTGAAACAAGAACCTAGGGAATGGTATGGGTGATTGAACTCATATCTGATTCAGATTGGTTTCCTTAGAGAAGGTGATAACAATAATGTGTATTTGAAGACTCAGAAAGATGACAGGTTGATGATCGTAGAGATATTTGTAGATGATATCATTTTTTGTGGAAATGAAGAGATACGAAGATCATTTGCAAATGAGATGAGGAAAGAACTTGAGATGTCTATGATAGGTGAGATCAATTTCTTCATTGGATTGTAAGTTGAACATATGAAAGATGGTATCTACATAAGAGAATCCAAATATGTAAGGGAAATATTGAATACTTTTGGGTTAGAAGACACAAAATTGGTTGGTACCCCTATGATAACTAGTTGCAAATTGTCAAAGGAAGATGATTCTAAAGAGGTGGATGAGACACTTTATAGGTCCATGATTGGTAAGCTATACTATGTGGTGCAAAATAGACTAGACATAGCACAGGAAATTGGATTAGTGGATATATTTTCTTCTAATCCTATAGAATCTCATTTGGTTGCAGTAAAGAGAATCTTCAGATATCTTAAGGGGACTGAAGACTATGGTCTCTTGTATGGACATAAAGGTGATTTCTCTTTGAATGTGTTTATTGATGTTGATAGGACATGTAATGTTGATGATCAGGAGAGAACAAGTGGATGTTCATTCTTTCTCAGAGATAGGCTTGTATCTTGGACAAGCAAGAATAAGAACTATATATCTTAATCAACAACTGAAGCTAAGTATGTTGCTACTATAATTAATTGTGCACAAGTAGTATGGATCAAGCATATTCTAGAAGGAATTCAGGAGAAGGTAATTGAATTGATGGTTATCTATTGTAAAAATAAAAGTGCCATTAACATTTCAAAGAACATAGTGATGCACTCTAAGACTAAGCATGTAGCTATCAAATATCATTTTCTTAGAGAACCGGTACAAGAAAAGGAAGTGAGGTTGGAGTATGTTCCAACTAAGGAGCAAGTTGCTGATATTTTCACTAAACTATTTCCTAAGGATACATTTGAGTATCTAAGAGGGAGGTTGGGGGTCATTCTCCTATTTGATTTGAATTAAAAGAAGATGCAATTTCATCAATCCAAGTATAACCATTGAATATCTTTATGTTTGGATTGATGTTGTGGGGCTACTCCTTAGGGGGAGCAGTCTATGTAGTAATGTGTTTTGGTTATTTAGGTACATTAGAGAAGATATCAAGTTTGTTTGGTGCCTTTGGCATTATTATCAAAGGGGGGAATGTTTGTATGATAAAGAGGGAAATTGTACAGTGAAACAAAGGGAGAGAATGTTTAGAGTTGCAGAAGGGAAGTGCAGATGAGATAAGTTCGATGAACGGGAGAGTAATTGTAGAACATGTGAAAGACTGAAGTGGAAAAATATTTTTGTTCCTAGTGTTATTGATGTTGAGAAAGTTTGTGCATACAATATCATGTTGGAGAGAGGAAGAGTGTTTCCATCAATGACAAAGGGGGAGATTGTTGACATATCTAATACAATGATGGCAAGTGAGTTTTGGAGATGTCGTGATACATATTTGATTACAAGATGATCAATTATTATGTTTTCATTGATGTCAACTGTTGACCTTGTGTTCTTAGTGTGTTTCCAAGCATAATTGTGATGAATGAAGGATTGCAGTAAATTTAAATGGTTTCTATATTTATGGGAGACATAGGTGTATCTCTGGATGTCTAATGCATGATCACTAATTCTATAGTGATCTTATGTGAAAGTTGTGATTGGTTGAAGTATAACAGTTCAATTGCTAGAACAATTAATGACACGTGATAGATGATTTGAATCTATTATCAAATATTTATTGTGTCTCATGGAATAGTCACATGATATGGTTGTAAATAGTGTTTAGATGCTATAGTTGTGACTATAATGAATTTGAGTGACCAGTGTGCAAGATAGGTGATTGGTGAGAAGAGATAGAGCTGTTAACAAATTAAAGTGTTTGTGTTCTTAAGCAATATTTGATAAATCTTTGATCAATAATTGGTGTTGAGGTTGTGGTGGAATTAGTTGAGTTATTCATGATTTGGTGATGTGTCTTCATGATTGGAGGTGATGATATAGCATAATATTGTTCAATACTAGCATGTGGAGAAGATTCTAGAGGAAGTGTGTGTTTGGTCAAAATGTGTTTGACCCCCTGACACAAAATTCTATGTAAATCATTATATTGGTTGAAATGGTATTGAAAATGTGTTTTGTATATTGAATTTTCTTTTTTGGCATGTTGGATTTGAGTGAGATATTTGAAATTCAAATATATTTCAAATTTAGGGCTTGATTAAGGTAGTGGACTTAAAAGTTCAATATATAATGGATGAAGTTGAAAGTTTTCATATGTTGATCACATGTTGATCATGTGTTGGGAAAGTGCAGTTGTAAAGTGCGAGTTGTGATCAAGCCAGGGTAGAGTTAAGTTTATTGAAAAAAGATTGTGTTTTAGTGGACCTAATCAAGAAAAGATAGTGCTATTCTATAGATCATTATTTTTTTTATTCCCTAATAGTTGTAGCAGGTTGATTCCCTTAACCATGTAGATATTAACAAATCTTTTTTGTAAATCCTCTAGCAAGGTGAAACTTTGTCAAGTGTTCAAAATCCTCTAATAAGGGTACTCTTAATAGGGTAAAGGTCCTAACAAGCCTAAGGAAAATCCATTAACTAGGTAGTACCTAACAGTGTTGTTGTAAACTCCTAATAGGTTTAAACTCCTCACAGGGTATATTTAAGAAGAGTGCATTATTTAGAGGGTACCAATTCCCACTGTGGTTTTCTCCTGATTTGGGTTTCCATGAGATAAATCTATGTGTTAACTTTGTGGATTAATTTGCATGTTTATGGTTTTCATTTGTTTTAATTAAGTTTAATCTTGTGAATGTTGGTTTAGGTTTAAGAGGTGACAATGTTAGATTATTTGGTAGATTACTAATTCACCCCCCTTCTCAGTAACCCAATCTTCTTAGGACTAACATTCATCTCTTACTCCTTATAAGGTGTGGGATAAATGTATTGTCCTAAATATTTAGTACCCATAATTGGATTCTCTATCAGGTCCCATTTTATTAGTTTTGAGAATTGATGTCCGTTATGCTTGGTTTGAGAAACTTGGTTCTTCTTTTTTTTAACAAATTTTCCACCATTTCAATACCTATTTCAAATTTGGGTTAATTATTCTTGGTAAATAATGTTTGAAACATTCTATACCCAGGAAAAAAATTGTCTCAAACATTTTGTTCCCATACTTTTTGGCCCACATTTAGCCCAGAGCCTTATGTTGGGGTGTTAGCGGGAAATTAGATCTCATAGTCAGCTTGGATTTTTTTTGAATCCTGAAATGATGGATGAAGTATATAAAAAACCTATCTCTCCTCATTTTGGTATCCAATATCATAACTACAATCAAGCTATCAAGTTCAATCAAGTAATAAAGATCAATCAAGCATTCAAGCAATTAGATTCAAGATTTGTAGGTAAGTATCCAAGATCTAGTTTCTTCAATTCATTCAAGTCAATTTAAAGAAAATATTCTCCATTGAATAAAGGTTCACTCCCAATATGGCCAAGTAGAGGAATTCTCAATCAAGCAAGAAGATCTGTCTTTCCATCTGCATTCATCTCTTGTTCATTGCAAGTGATTATCAAACATATGTACATTGAAGATCTAGGAGTGGAATTCATAGATCCATGCATTTGTGAGGGTATCCTTGATTCCTATTATACATTTCAAGGTTAAATCCTTGATTCCAAACACATTCAAACATATTCATGGGTATAAGTGATTTCTATACCTGTCCATAAGGGTTTATGCAATGTAAATCAAACATTTACCTTTTTACATCCCTTCCTTTATGAAATTTCATTACATTTATAGGTTGATTCATATACAAGGGGCTGACCAAGGTAAACCCCTTTTAATCAACCTTTTCCCCATTTTTTTGTGTGTAGGAATAGTTATGGAGCTGCCAAAACTTTTCTGGGTAGATTAGAAACAATCGGAGAATCTCTGAAAATTCCAAGAAAAAGTACCTAGAATAGAACATTTGAAACATTTTTTTCCCAGGTAAAGAACATTTTAAAATGTTCTATTCCCTACAAATTTATCTCAAATTAAAATTAGAAGCTCATTTATGGTTTTTGGCAGTTAGTTATCTGTCTATTATTTCTAATTTTGTCTCTATTTGTCTATTTTTTCATCTACATTGCATGTTTCCTCTTTTCCATTTTTAAATTACATATTTAGTAAAGGATTATTGCCCCATTCAACATATAGGTCCTCACTTGATCCTATTGGGACATCTTCCTTTCGAGTGTACAAGTTTGAAGATGAGTAATCAACCCCTTTGCCTTTGCTCCCCTTTTCACCATGTATAATTTTTATTTTAATTATTTAATTTAAATTCTAAAAATAAAATTTTATGCAATGAATAATGTAAATATTACAAGTCTCAAACATATTTTCAATTTGATAAAAAAAATTATTTGAAATTAAATAAGCTTTATATTTCAGATAAATATAAATTAACCTTTACTAAATTATTATTAATTTTTAAGATTTTATATTTCTATTTAATACTAATTGAATAAATAGCCATACTAAAGAATAATGGCATAAAAATTGCTGACCTTTAGAGTAGATCAAACTTGAAATGAAGTACATGATAGGAGAAATTTGACATTAAGAGCACCTCAAATTGGGAGGTGGGTAGATAATGTAGATCAACAATTTCTGTTGGGGGACATCCAGGTTGGAGCAAGGAGAGGATTGGTGATAAGAAAAGATCAAGAAGATGATAGAGAATATTGTGAATAGAATCTACAAAAAAATCAACCATATCTAGGGTTTCCATAGGATAAAATACCATTCCACTAGGCGGGATCCAAACTAGAGCAGAAAAAGAAGTCAACTAGAAGTCAAATAGGGAAAATTGGAGATCATGTAAGGGAGATCTCAAAATATATAAAAGAATCCCTAAAGAAGGAAATCATTTTTCCCAAAAACACAATCAAAAGAACTTGTAAGAATTTTTCATAAATGAAGGAAAGGGGAAGATTAATCAACAAGAAAACCACAAATTATCATCAATTTAGAGTTAGGAGGTGGAATTTGGCCAAGAAAAGATGACAGGATGGGAGGAGACAAGAAGGATTAGATCTTTCTAAAGGAAAATGTGAGGAAAGAACTCATCATTTCTATCAAAACTCTCATGCCATTTTGGGAACATTTTGAGGATTGTAGTCTCAGTGTGTAATGGAGGAGAGAGGAATGATCAGTTGACAAAATTATTGACTAGTGGAACTTGAAATTAAATGGAAAATTAAGTGTCATAACCCTCTCAAATGGTTTTATTTTGTTGTAGTGCATTGATAAAATTCTCAAGCAAAAAATTATTTATGAAGAACCATTTTTTTTGAGGTTTATTTATTTTTATTGCATGAATTAGGAACCAAACTTCAACCCTTATCAACACAAAGAAAAGAGGTTCCCAAGATGGAATAGATTAAAGAATCTGTACCCTCAGTACTGGAATCTCAATGCATTAGAAAAGATAGGCGAAACCCTAGGAATAGGTGTCAAGGATAACTTCTTTGGAAAATCAGAGGCGGTACTAAAAATTCTTGTCGATATGGACACATATATGAGATTCATAGACAACCTAGAAATCATAACAAAAATAGGCATATGGTTTCATAATGTAGATATTGATATTAGGGGATACGAGGATATACTATTTGTGTAGTAATATTTCTTTGGGGAAAACCTTTTAAGATAATGATATTCAAAAGGAGGGGAAAATTGTGTAAAGACTGAAATTATCACAATAACTCCATGTCATCAAAGAGCAAAAAACTCATAAAAGTAAAAAATAAGAGACAAAGTTGATTTTGTCTAATAGACTATTCAATAAAATTTATGTTTCATTCGTAAAGATAAATAAAATGATTTGACCCAAACAGTTGAATGATAAATCGACATGACCAAGGCTAAAAATACAAACATGTGAAGTCAACCATACAAATTATATCCATAAAAATGAAAGTATCAAATACAATAATGGATGCCAACCAACTTGCCATGCATCGATACATCATGGAAGTATAACATACATCAAGTATAGACATCAATTACAAGACCATCAAGGTTGAAATAAAACATGATACCAAAATGTAATCGGACAACTATCTATCTACATATCCTTGTTTCATAAGCCATAGGACGTCTATCCATTTGCAAATCCCAAGACAAGAGTGTGGTTTAGGAACTTTTTCCAGCCAACAATGGAGTCATCGTCTCCCCTGGGGCTCATCCTAACACAAGAGCACATTGTCCCTGCCTGAGAAGCCTAACAACCCAAAACTGGCGGATCAGATGGAATCTAGTGCGCCTAAGAAACTATCTACTTTACACATATGTCTAAGTAGAACTAAACACAAATGTGGTAGAGATAATGAAACAATAACCAACATATTTATTGAAAGATATGCAACATAGCTTTGGCCAAAGCAACTTAAAAACCAAACTTCTACTGGCAGGTAAAAAACATATTTACCCTTCTCTATTCATTCCACATTCAACACCCCTTCCTAAAATATTTTTTTCTATCTATATGAAGAGAAGTAAGAGTAAATATTTAAATAAATAAATAAATAATACATCTATCTTCTATCAAGAAAATAAATTGTTTTGTTTTGTTAGATAACACTCTCACTATACTGAATATGAGTATATTAAATCTAAAACAAAAACAAATTATTGTCAAAGAATGTAGTGCCTTCATCTTAACATCTAACCATGTTTTAAATGCAAATAAACTTTTAGTTTTTCACTTGATACCTAAGAACACTCACATCTTTTCCATTCACACAAAGACTTCTACTAAAATTTTCACTTTCCTAGATTTGATAACAACACATAATTATAAAATTATATTTATTAGCATATCCCATAACATTGATATTTGAAGAAGCACATATTGTTCATATTTTATATAAAATTTTATAGGGTTATATCATTACTTAGAAAATTTTCCTAATTTTTCTACATAGAATAAGCAAGATAGGTGCAAAGATTCATTTAATAAAAATACCCGGATCATGTTTATCGATAAGGGTTTAGCTATTTAGTGATAAAATTTTAAACTGAAGAACACTTAAACTCAAAACAAATAACAATTCCCAAGAAAGCCAAAATATACTAGAACTAATTAAAATCAAAACTTCTAAGAAGAAATTTTAGTTCAGATTTAATAGGAATTCTTTGAAATAAAAATGTTTCTTAAACAGATCAGATTTTGATAAAAAGAAAACAAATCATAAGATACTTTGTTCATATTCTCAAAATTACAAGGGCGAAAGGAAAAGCTTTCTATCGGCTGCTAAGCGTATCTATTGGGGAAATCATTTACGATCTTCTTACTAAGTTTTGGCTATAATACACAATATATTTCATTCCACAAAAATTATGGCACATGTAGATAGAGAGAAAAAATTACGAGCCTCATAATCATTCGAATAAAAAAAAGGAACTTGTCATTCTCAAAGCAAGAAAAAAAATACAACACATAAGAGTATAAAGAGTTATTTTTACAAACATTCCACCTCCAACTGCTACCAATCCATTTTTTTTAATAAAAAAAATCACAAGAAAAGAACTTTGAAAAGCTAAAGAAAGATTATGAAGATGGTATGTTCTCCCTGAACTTTTTGTAATGCCTCCTCTGTCCAACTTTGGGTGAGTTTCCTTCTTTTTCTCCCAAATTATTCTCTGTCTATTCTATGTTATCAATCCCTTTTTATGTTTGCATACCCTCAACTCTTCCTCTTTGATTGGCTTTCATGCCACTAATTTAGGAAACAAAATTCCAGTTCTATTTGATTTTATCTCCTGACTTAGGACAGGTCCCCATGCGACTACTAAGCTTACTTTGGCTAGCAGGTGCTGCTCAAATTTTTTAGCAGCATTTTGTGGAGCTGGTGGCCCCATTATTAGGAAATTTGTCTGCTTATTTTATCTTTAATTATATTTTTAATCAAACTAGTAACAATATATATTTTTAACAGAAAAGTCACAGTAAAAAGAATGCAATAAAAAAGGAGGGAAACAAATTTGTGAAGCCACATCAATTTTTTTCAACAAGCATTCACTACTTATTTCCAGCCCCCCATATTTTTTCAATGCTTAATTTCAATTCCTAAACTATAGTCACTCCACTAAAATAGGGAAAGATTCCAATTTATTCTTTCCCTACACTTAAAATATTGCATTGGAACACTCTCGATGCTTAAAATTAAGCAAAAATGACACTTAAGCAGCCGCAAGGGGACAATATATGTAATCTTGTTCTCATCGACAATGGACTCTTAATTAATAGATATTTTTAATTTTGGATTTGAAACATTATTGTAAAAGAATCACATAGTATTGCTTTTCCACTTAATCTAAAACTATAGTCATATTATGAATAAAGATTTACAAATCATTTAAATTCCACAACCTTTGATTACCCACACACACACACACAAATCATAACAAGGAATTATTTAAACATCAATCTTTTATCTACAGAGATTAAATTAAAAAAATATATTTTTCCTATCATAAGTGGCATCTAATATGCCTATTTGGTGTATGAAAATCGGAGATCATCTAACCAACCACTGTCGCGGAGCTAGCCTCCTCTACCTCAACCACACTTGCGCCTGCATTCCTATAAACCAACTCACACCACTAGATTTTCATTGGTAGGCTAGTCCCATAAATTCATAATCAAATTAAATTACATCATATTTCTTTGCAATTTTCATCATTTATCATCATAATGCATGCAATTGATTAAAATAAATCATCAAAATCTCACATCATGCCATAGAATCTGAACATAGTATATTCATAACATGATAATAACATAACATCCTCACTAGATCAAACGCATCCAAAAATAATGACTAACATGTCTATCATAACAAACATATCGACATTGGTAAAAAATATATCCAACGAAGTCAACAAAAGTCCAAAATTCACCAGGATGTCCTAAATAATAGAAGTCCACACGGATTGAGTCATGACAATTTATCTCAACATTATGAATATAGGTAATTGCTTTTAGTAGAAGTTTCTCCATGATTTCTAGATTGAAGAGTAATAATGACTTAGAATGAATATAAGTAATTATATTCCTATTAAATTGTAAGGGATTTTTTTTATAAAATAAATATATTTCTCTTTAAAACTAGTAATAATTGTGTAGTTTATACTCAATTTTCTCCATAATTTTTTTTTGCCAAACTCTCTTTCCATGATTATAATTTTATGATGTTTGAATTGGAATATTTTATATTTATTAAAACTAAAAATTTGTTATCACTACTATATAAAGATATATAAATTTATCAAAATAACTTTTTTTATTTCAATAAATATAAAATATATTGTAAGTTAGTTGATATATTTTAATAATATAGCTCAAATATATATAGTATATTTTAATAATACATCATACAAATATTATATAAAAAAATAAATTTCTCATCATATTAGCAAATAAATAAAATATTTCACATATTTTAAATGTCTTATCTATTAAGACTGTGAGCTTTATTATTTTGGAGTTGAAATTTTTAATATTTATTAACACAAAATAATTCTTGTAGCTAATTTATATATTTATTTCTCTAAACTATAAATTAAATTTAAATTTATATAAATTAGAATAATTTATATTTATTAAAATTATAAAATTCCAAATGACAATTTTATATAATTATATTTTATATTAAAAAATAATTATTAATAGATTAAATAAATATAATTATATTTTTATTCTTATAATTCTATAAAAAACCAACTGAAACAATATAATAAAACAAATTATTTCAAATTTCAAATTTATATTTCAAAATTACATTTCAATTATAAACTTTATATTTTTATTTTTTTACTTTGATTTCAATCTATAGAAAAATTATTTATTGAATATTTTATTCATAAAATAATTTTTTTAATAAACTATTATATAGATCTTATGTTATTAGAAGTCATATATATACACACATAATAGATTTACTATAAAATTTATATTTTAATCTAAAAAGTCAAAAAATATAAAAAAAAATTAAACATTTAAAAATTATTTATTGGATATTTTATTTATAAAATAGTTTATTTTATAAACTATTAGATACCATATTATATAATTTTTAAAATTGTAATATTATTTCTATTTTCTAGCATGTATACGACTACGACTCTGGGGTTTCTTCCTAATTCTTCCATGGACGAGTCATTGAATCAATTATATAAATATAATTATGGTGGGCCTCCCACTTTGGCTTTTAAAAAAATAAAAATTAATGTGAAGTCCAAAAATATTGTACTTGCCAATTTTAAACAAATTAACAAAAATAAATCCTAACGACAACTATATGTTAAATGGACAATAACAATGTTAATTTAGGAATCAGTAGGAAAAATCTTTAAATTAAAATATTATCCAAATAAATATTGCAACAAACCGTCATCACTTTATTCAATTCATCATATCTATTTAATTACTTTATCCAAATGAAGATTTTTAATTAGTTTACAAATCTAATTTATTGCATTGCTTACAACAAACAAGGAAAAGACATGCATTCAATGATATTTTTTACAAAATTTAATCTTCTAAAAATCTTCAAAACTTTAATCGCTAATTTTCATGAAACCAATAAAACTCCATGTTTTAATTAAATTAAAAAAAAGAAAAAACTAAAAATAAGATCATGCATCAATAATTGTGCATTCATAGCTTGAGATTGAACATTTTAACTATAGATCTAACTTCTAATTCATTTGAAATGAACTTGAAAAAGAATCAACCTAATTATATCAGTAATGTTCTGTACACAAACTGAATTTTAATCCTTTTGAATTGGAACATTTAAACCCGTCAAGAAAAATATGAAAATTTAAAAGTAGTTTAAATGGAAAAGTGGCTACATGAGCCTTTTCCATATTCTACAATTACATTGATGACCAAGAGGCCATTAAAAAAAACACATCCACGAGGTTGATCCAATGTCATTCTTTTATATATATCTATATTCTCTAACAATTGAACTACCTTATGCATCTGAGGCCTTTTATTAGGATTTTTATCCCTGCATTTTTTCATTACATTTGCTAGAGATATGGGACAACACCTTGGAATGTTGGGCCTCAAAATTTCTTTCACAATTGCATATGCAATCTCTGCATAAGTGAAAATCACAAAATTCTTTTCATACCAGTAAATCTCCCATAGACATATCGCAAAGTTGTAAACATCACATTTCCTATTGTATGGCTTCCCATCCAAAACCTTAGGTGCCATGTAACCAGTAGTTCCTATCTTACCAGTCATGTCCTTCAAAAGGAGCCAAACCAAATTCTACTATCTTCAAACTCCCACTTTTGTGCAGAAAAATGTTTTATGTTTTCAAATCCCTGTGAACTATCTTTTGTGAATGAAGATAGCTTAATCCTCTAGAAATATTCAATGCAAACTGGATCACAACACTGAAATCAAATTTTTCCATCTTGTTCCTTAGGTAGTTCTTCAATGTTCCTCCACAAAGATACTCAAGAACAATACAAGCAAATTTGTGAGTGGGCAGAGCTCCATTAGAACAGAGCTTGATGTTTGAACTTAAAGAACCCATTGAAGCACCTATAAACCTTGTTATATTTGGATGATCCAACTTATTCCATACACTCACTTCTTTTCAAGATGCAGTCCTCAATGCAGCTACCTCAACTGGTCTTCATGTTTTTCATCTCTCTAGTTAAGAACTTTCACTACAACATCTAGCCCATCAAGAACTCCTCTATGTACAACTCCAAAAGTCCTTTGCCTATTTTATACTTTAAAAGTAGTTTCTTTAGGTTGATTTATGATTCTTCCTTTGATCTTTCTGATTCCCTTCTCATATTTTTCTCCATCTAAAAATCAATCTTCTTTCCGCTAAAATTTTTTTCTGCCTCATTAGAGCTCTCACTATATTCAAACCCCCACCCTATATTTGATTGAAAATCATTCTCCATTATTTTAAGCAGGTCCAAAAAATCCATCATACAATCCACCTTAGAATCTCAATCTACAGAAGTAAAAGAAAACCCAAATCCACCATTGTGACTACAAAAAAGACTTACTAAAATAGATTTTAGTATTTGGTTTATGTCCAACCCTATATATAGATTTAACATATTGAAAATTTTAATTAAATAATAATAATTCTTTTTATTATCTGAATTTAATATTTACAATTTAAATATTAGTGTTTAGTTTATGTACAGTTTAAATGTAACTAAATTGAGTTTATAAACTAAAATTAAAACTTTCTTAGCACTAAAGATATATGAATTTATTAAAACTAAAACTTTCTTATCAATACTATGGTATACAAATTTATCAAAGGAATTTTTTTATTTTAATAAATATAAAATATATTAGAAGTTAGTTGATATATAATAACAATATGGTTCAAATATAGTATATTTTAATAATACATCATAAAAAATGATTATATAATTTTTTCACATAATATTAATAAATAAATATATTATTTCACATATTTTAAATATCTTATCTATTAAGACTGTGTGCTTTATTATTTTAAGTTAGAATTGTTAATAGTTATTAAAACAAAAAAATTCTTATAACTAATTTATATATCTTTATATTTATTTCTCTAAACTATAAATTAAATTTATATGTATATTTAGAATACTTTATATTTATTAAAATTATTAAATTTTAAATAACTATTTTATATAATTATATTTTATATAAAAAATAATTATAAATAGATTAAATAAATATTATTATATTTTTATTCTTACAATTCTATAAAAAATCAACCGAAACAATATAATAAAAAAAAATTATTTCAAACTTCAATTTTATATTTCAAAATTACATAATTCCACATTATAAGCTTTACATCTTTATATTTTTACTTTGACTTCAATCTATAGAAAAATTAAAAGATATCAATTTTTTTAAAAAATATTTAAAAATATTATTTATTGTATATTTTATTGATAAAATAACCTTTTTATAAATTATTATATAGATCTTATGCTATTAGAAGTCATATATATACACATAATAGATTTATTATAAAATTTTTATTTTAATCGAAAAAGTCAAAAAATATGTTTTTTTTTTAATTAAAAAATTATCTATTAGATTTTTTTAATTTTTTTTGCAAAAGTGGACAAGCCATTGAATATATATTTTATTTAAATAAACCTGATTCAAAAGCTCAACCGAAAAGAATCAGTTAAAAAACCTAGAATCTTCGCTAAATACAAAAGTTTGATACATCAAAATTTACATACAAGATCCTACTCGAGGATACAAAAGCAATCTATTAGATATTTTATTTATAAAATAATTTATTTAATAAAATATTAGATACTATATTATATAATTGTTAAAATTGTAATATTAATGTGAAGTCCAAAACTATTGTTCTTGTTAGTTTTTAAAAAATTAATAAAAATAAAACCCAACAACGACTATATGTTAAATGGGCATCAACACTCTTAATTTAGAAATTAGTAGGAAAAACCTCTAAATTAAAATATTATTCAAATAAAGATTGCAACAAACCGTCATCACGTTATGCAATTCATCACATCTATTTAATTTACTTTATCTCAATGAAGATTGTAAATTAGTTTACAAATCTAATTTATTGCATTGCTTACAACAAACACATGAAAAAGACACGTGTTCAATGATATTTTTTTACAAAACTTAATCTTCTAAAAATCTGTAGAACTTTAATTGTTCATTTTTATAAAACCAATAAAAGCTCCATGATTTAATTAAATTTAAAAAAAACTAAAAATAAGACCATGCATCACTAATTGCTCATGCACATCTTGAGATCAAATATTTTAACTAAAGATCTAACTTCTAATTCATGTGAACTGAACTTGAAAAATAATCGACCTAATATCAATAATGTTTAGCTCACAAACCAAATTTTAATCATTTGGAATTGGAACATTTAAACCAACTAAGCAAAATATGGGAAAAAAAATAGTTTAAATGGAAAAGTGTCTACTTGAGCCTTTTCCATATCCCACACTTACATTGATGACCAAGAGGCCATTAAAAACAAAAACATCCATGAGACTGATCCACAACCATTCTTTTAGATATATCTATATTCTCTAACAATTGAACTACCTTATGCATATGAGGTCGCTTATTAGGATTTGTATCCCAATATTTTTCATAACATTTGCTAGAGATCTAGGACAACACCTTGGAATTTTGGGCCTCAAATTTTCTTTCACAACTGCATATGCAATCTTTGCACAAGTGAAAATCACAAAAGGCTTTTCATAGTAGTAAATCTCCCATAGACATATCCCAAATTTGTATACATCACATTTCCTTTTGTATGACTTCCCATCCAAGACCCCAGGTGCCTTGTAACAAATAGTTCATGTCTTACTAGTTATGTCCTTCAAATTCTCTGCCTTAAAATGAGCCAAACTAATGTCTACTATCTGCAAACTCCCACTTTTTTGTAGAACAATATTTTCTATTTTTAAATCCTTGTGAACTATCTTCTGTGAATGAAGATAGCTTAACCCTCTAGAAATATCTAATGCAAACTGGATCACAACATTGAAATCAAGTTTTTCCATCATGTTCCTTAGGTAGTTCTTCAATGTTCCTCCATAAAGATACTCAAGAACAATACAAGAAGATTTGTGAGTGGACAGAGCTCCTTTAGAACAAAGCTTGAGGCTTGAACTTGAAGAACCCATTAAAGAACGTATAAACCTTTTTATATTTGGATGATCCAACTTATGCCATACACACTTATTTTTGAAATGCAGTCCTCAATGCAACTACCTTAGCTAGTCTTCTAGTTTTCTCATCTCCCTAGTCAAGAAATTTCACTGCAACAACTTTCCCATCAAGAACTCTTCTATGTACAACTCCGAAATCTCCTTCGCCTATTTTCTACTTTAAAAGTAGTTTCTTTAGGTTGATTTCCCATTCGTCCTTTGATCTTTCTGATTCCTTGCTCATATTTTTCTAGCTGGACATCTGAGTTCTTCAGATCAATTTGCTTTCCACTAAAAAAAATTTCCTCTTCATTAGAGCTCTCACTATATTCAAACCCCTGCCCTATATCTATTGAAAATCATTCTCCATTATTAAAGGTCCAAAAAATCCATCATACTGTCCACCTTAGAATCTCATTTTACAGAAGAAAAAGAAAACCCAAATCCACCATTGTGACTACAAGAAAGACTTACTGAAATAGATTTTAGTATTTGGTTTACGTCCAACCCTAATGTACAGTTTAAATATAACTAAGTTAAGTTTATAAACCAAAACTAAAAATTTATTATCACTACTATATAAAGATATATAAATTTATTAAAACTAAAACTTTCTAATCACTATCATATAAAGATATATAAATTTAGCAAAAGAATTTTTTTATTTCAATAAATATAAAATATATTGTAAGTTAGTTGATACATTTTAATAATATAGTTCAGATATATATAGTTTATTTTAATAATACATATAAAAAATGATTATATAATTTTTTTTTGGTATAATATTAACAAATAAATAGAATATTTCACATATTTTAAATATCTTATCTATTAAGACTGCACACTTTATTATTTTACAGTTAAAATGTTTAATATTTATTAAAACAAAAAAATCTTATAGCTAATTTATATATCTTTATATTTATTTCTCTAAACTATAAATTAAATTTATATTTATATTTAGAATACTTTATATTTATTAAAATTATTAAATTTCAAATAATTATTTTATATAATTATATTTTATATAAAAATAAATTATTAATAGATTAAATAAATATAATTAAATTTTTCTTATTATAATTCTATAAAAAATCAACAAAAAACTTATTTCAAATTTCAAATTTATATTTCAAAATTACATTCCAAATTATAAACTTTACATTTTTATGCTTTTACTTTGATTTGAATCTATAGAAAAATTAAAAGAAATGAAAATTCAAAAATTAATTTAAAAAATAAATTTATTATATTTTTTACTCATAAAATAGCTTTTTTATAAACTATTATATAGATCTTATGTTATCGGAAGTATATATATACACACATGATAGATTTATTATAAAATTTTTAATTTTTAATTTTATTTTAATCTAAAAAGTCAAAGAATATGTTTTTTTTAAAAAAATTTTAAAAAAAATTTATTAGATATTTTATTTATAAAATAGTTTATTTTATAAACTATTAAATATTATATTTTATAATTTTTAAAATTGTAATACTAATCCAAAGTCCAAAAATATTGTACTTGACAGTTTTAAACAAATTAATAAAAATAAAACCTAACGACGACTATATGTTAAATGGACATCAACATTCTTAATTTAGAAATCAGTAGGAAAAAACTCTAAATTAAAATATTATCCAAATAAAGATTGCAACAAACCTTCATCACTTTATTCAATTCATCATAGCTGTTTAATTTAATTTCTCCAAATGAAGATTATATAGTAGTTTACAAATCTAATTTATTGCATTGCTTACAACAAACACAAGAAAAAGGCATGCATTCAATGATATTTTTTTACAAAACTTAATCTTGCAAAAATTTCTAGAACTTTAATCATTCATTTCATGAAACCAATGAAAACTCCATGTTTTAATTAAATTTAAAAAAAACTAAAAGTAAGTTTATGCATCACTAATCGCTCATGTACATCTTGAGATCAAACATTTTAACTATAGATCTAACTTCTAATTCATTTGAACTAAACATGAAAAAGAACCGACCTAATATCAGTAATGTTTTATTCACAAACCGAATTTTAATCATTTGGAATTGGAACATTTAAACCATCTAAGAAAAATATGAAAAAAAATTAGTAGTTTAAATAACAAAGTGGCTACATGAGCCTTTGCCATATTCCACAATTACATTGATGACCAAGTGGCCATTAAAAACAAAAAAATCCATGAGGTTGATCCATAACCATTATTTTAGATATATCTATATTCTCTAACAATTGAACTACCTTATGAATCTGAGGCCTCTTATTAGGATTTGTATCCCAACATTTTTTAATAACATTTGCTAGAGATTTGGGACAACACCTTGGAATTTTGGGCCTCAAATTTTCTTTCACAACTGCATATGCAATCTATGCACAAATAAAAATCATAAAAGGAATTTCATAGTAGTAAATCTCCCATAGACATATCCCAAAGTTGTAAACATCACATTTCATATTGTATGACTTCCCATCAAAGACCTCAAGTGCCATGTAACCAACAATTCATGTCTTATCATTCTTGTCCTTCAAATTCTCTACCTCAAAACGAGACAAACCAAAGTCTGCTATCTTCAAACTCCCACTTTTGTGAGACAAAATGTTTTCTATTTTCAAATCCTTGTGAACTATCTTTTGTGAATGAAGATAGGTTAACCCTCTGGAAATATCCAATTCAAACTAGATCACAACACTAAAATAAAGTTTTTCCATCCTATTCCTTAGGTAATTCTTTAGTGTTTCTCCACAAAGATACTCAAGAACAATACAAGCAGATTTGTGAGTGGATAGAGCTCCATTAGAACAAAGATTGATGTTTGAACTTGAAGAACCTATTGAAGCGCCTATAAACCTTGTTATATTTGGATGATCCAATTTATGTCATACACTCACTTCTTTTTTAAATGCATTCCTCAATTCAACTACCTCAGGTGGTCTTTTGGTTTTTAAATCTTCCTACTCAAGAACTTTCACTACAACATCCTTCCCATCAAGAACTCCTCTGTGTACATCTCCAAAATCTCCTTCACCTATTTTAAACTTTAAAAATAGATTCTTTATGTTGATTTCCCATTCCTCCTTTTATCTTGATTCCATGCTCATATTTTTCTCTAGCTGGGCATATAAGTTCTTTAGATCAATCTTCTTTCCATTGAAAAATTGTTCCTCCTCATTGGAACTCTCACTATTTTCAAACCCCTGTGTTGTATTCAATTGAAAATATTTCTCCATTATTTTAAGAAGGTCAAAATAATTCCTCATACTATCCACCTTAGAAACTCAATATATAGAAGCAAAAGAAAACCTGAATTCACTGATGTGACTACAAAAAAGACTTACAAAAATAGATTTTAAATATAACTAGCTTAAGTTTATGTATAGTGTTTAAATTAAAATAAATATATATTTTAAATAGTATCGATTTATATTTTTAAAACATTTTTCATATAGTACCAAAAAATAATAGAGTGAGATGGGAGTTATATAGAATGATGAGTCCTAGATTTTAATTTATCAGTTTAGTTAAGTATGGGTAGAGCTAGTGGAGAATAGTAGTTTCATTCTCATATTAAATTTATTCTTTATATTTCAAGCCTTTATAATTTAAACATGTTATAATTTAATCTCATGCAAAATACCTAAATTAAAATAACTGTATTAGTGACATAATATATAATTCTATTTTAGGAACTTTTTAATATAATATTTACAGAAATAAAAAAATTGTTTACTAAATTAAGAATATATAATTTAAATATTATATTTAAGTTCATGCACAATGCCTAAAATAAATTAATTCCATTAATAATTAAATACTTAATTCTATTCAAAGAATATTTTTCATTAAAACTAAAAAAATCTTTTAACTAATTTAATAATTAATAAAAAGTATATTTTAAAAAATTCACAGTTTAAATATTATAATTTTTATTCATACATAATGCCTAAATTAAAATAATTTTCATGCATAAAATAATATCTAATTTTATTTCAACACTTTTTAATGTAACTTTAAAAATTTTAATTTTTTGAAAATTTAAAATAATAATTATTTACAATAATTTTTTTTTAAAATTAATGGATTTAAAATAATTATTAATTACAATAGTTGTTTATTTATAAATTTTTGTGGTATTTTAATCTTAAAAATAGTTGATTTTAATGTTTATGCTATTTTAATCTTAATAATTTTTTATTAAGTGTTTATATTCTTAGAATTGATTTTCTTTTATTTGTTTTAATTTTTATTAACCTTAAATATGTTCTTAAAAATATTATTTATAATCTTTAACTTCTTTTTTTAAAATTTGAAAATGCTTTAAATCAAATCAAGAAACTATGGACACTCGAAGATATTAAGAGGAAGAAAGGAGAGGAAGTGCCTTCAATGAGTGCTCTATAACTTTCCATTCTTGTGCTCATTTTGAGGAGGCCTTCCCTCGTGGGAGGCCATCCTCCCCTTTGATAGACTCTGTGAATTAATTGCTCCTCCAATTTGATCTTAACATGGGTACCTCAACCCCTATTTTAGACTTTCATGGTAATGGTTCTAAGAAAAGTTTTGCGAAGGAGATTAGGGTTTCCTCGACTGAACCTAATTTTTTGGAGGCATCCAAATTGATCTCAGAAGTTGAGAGGCCAAATAATAGAGAGGAAGGTTTGCATGGAGAAGAAGAAAATAAATATTTTAAGGAGGCAGTGGTGGCCACATATACCCTACTATAAGGTATTGGCTCCATCACTGACTTGTCAAAGGAGGTTCCGGTGGTACACAATGGAGGACAAAGACGTAAGGGTATTTCTACCATTAAGCTTGTTGTCAAACTAAATTCTAAAATGTCTAAAGCTATTTCTTCTGAAAAGTCTAGATTAATAGATATGACCATATTTTTTTATGTCTCAAGATGTAGCTGAGGTCCCTACTTGCAAGTACATGAATGACTAGTTGATTAATATCTGGTCTAATAGACTAGGGTTTCATTATTCATACTCTAGATTGATTCAAAAAGGACTATTTATTTATTAGAATTTTGTCAATGGCTGCTATTATTTCAGGATCTATTCTCACTCCATCTTTTGATAAAATGTGACATCCCAAGAGTGTAATGTCCCCTCTTATTCTCCTTTTGTAATTTCCTACAAAACTGACGTTAGTACAAAATACTACGCAATATTTACATGACTCATACTCTACTCTAAGTTAGTAAGGGGAGAATTTGATCCTTAAGGCTGCCTCTAGGTCGGGCTTCACAGAATTCTTGATTCTTGTCTTGAGGGATATAAGATCCACTCTAAGCAACTAGGCTATCGACATGTCATCCCATAGAGCACTTCCCATAATAATCTCTTGGAAGCAATAAATGCTATCCAAGCCTACGCATATGCATATGACTTGCATCAGTATATATATTGCCTATATGAGATTATAACAATCTCGAGACTAGGGAAACTATAAAAATTTCCTCTAGCCCCCTCTAGATATGGGGATCCATATCTAATGAATATAAGATTCATTTTATATGGAATCCATATTATCATCTATGGTGGACATATAAATGTACAAGCATTAATGTTGATTATAAAATCATAGTTTAGACTAGACAATAAAAGAAATCTAAAACTATCTCAGAATTAAAGAATTCGCAAAAATATGAGTGTATCATATATATATATATATATATATATATATATATATATATATATATATATATATATATATATATATATATATATATCAAAAAATAATTTAATTCATATAAAATAACTCACTTTATTTCTATCTTCCTTGCAATGCAATTTCCTTTCTTTTATTTCTCTTCCCTATAATCTAGGCCTTTCCTATAATTTCGACCTTCCCTATAATTTAGACTATTAATTTGCCTTTTTTTCCTATCCACTTCTATCCTATATTTTTCCCTTCCTTATGTTTTATTCCTCTTCTCTTAGGGCCCGTTTGGTGCATGGAATTAATTTATTCAGAATAGGCCTATTCTAGAGTAAGGACCTATTCTCAGATTAATTGATCCTGAAAATGAAAGCTGGAATAAGGTTTGGACCTGTTTGGTGTGCCTAGAAGATGACTGGGAATTAATCTATTTTGCGTTTGGATCCCATAATGTGGAATTGGAATAAGGATTATTTTTCATTTTTTAAATTAATTTGAACAATATGTATTTTTAACTTATTAAAAAATTATAATTATATAAAAAAGAATATTTTCTTACAAATTTTAATTTTTGAACTTATCATTTTTGTTGGTGGTTTTTTAATTAAAAAATATATGTACTTCTAACTTATATATTTTTAAATTAAAATATGTATTATTAACTTAAAAATATAAGATTATAAAAAAAATTATTTTCTTACAAATTATAATTTTTAAACTTTTATCAATTTTGTTGCTCATTTTTTTAATTTTTAATATTTCTCTATCCAAAGTCATATCCAAGTAAAACTAAAAAATTGGCATGACAAATTATAAACAAGTTACCATATATATAAAAAAATTGACATGACAACATTATAAACAAGATACCACATATATTATAGTACTACATCGTAAACCAGTTACATGTCCACATTTTGTCTCAAATTAATTGGGATACATGCAAAGTTCATCTTTTCATATGTTCCCAGCAAACAAACGCAATTAAAATGTTGTGAAGCCCTCGTAAATTTTTTATTTCAGCCTTCACCATAGACACGATCTCAGCCATAACCGCCTCTCGAGAGAACAAGCTACACTGATGAACTTCATTGAAAACAGGTGCAAATGGATGGACATATACAGCTGACACATCATCTGCCCACCTAAAGTAGCTGCACCAATTGTTGCCCTACAATATCAACTCTACAATACTTCATACTACAATGAATAGTATGTACATTTTTTATAAACATAAAATACATTACCACTACCAACCTTCTTGCTAAGTGGACAGCTCCAAAATTTTCGCTCAGGGTTCTTATCCATGTGCGAGGTTTTCAAAACACAAGGCCCTTCACCACACTCGCAGTTTGGCACATTTAGCACATCCATTGATATCCCCCACAAAACTATAAAAAAACAAACTCATGTAACAATGCTCAAACAAATATTGTGTAAAAAAATAAACTCTATTACGGTATCGTATCCATCTATACAGGTACTAGAAAATATTATCTGTCAAAACTAAAGGGCATCTAAGTAGAACACAAAATTATTTAACAACAACTTAAATGACCCATCAAATTCATCAGGAGATAGAGAAAAATGCATAAAAGTGATAAATGCACTGCTACGACATGGTAACCATGTATACAAATTTGAGAAAATTTATGTATCAGTCAAAAGCTAATTAAGTGGAAGAAATTATAAGCTATGCATTAATAGGATTAAAGGAACCCTTGAAAATTTTTAAAACCACCTTTTTCCAAGTGAAAAAAATAAATAAATTACAACTAAAATGAAAGAAAATTTGAAAAAATGGATATAAGAAAAAACCCATGATATGGTGGATGAATCACCATGCCTTCTTTGTACTAAACATGATGGATCAATTCTTACCACTCCTTATATATGTTCATTTAATTGTTTAAGATATCTTTAGGCTATTTTGGCTTAGCATGTTAAAGTTAACGGTTGATGTGTTTTAATTATTTAATAAGTATTTTGAAATTCTCTCTATTCACAAAATCTCAATAGATGTTTATTCTTTGTAATCTACTTTGATCAAATACCATTTTGTCAATATTGATCTCAAAAAACTTATCAAGCCTATGTGTCTCCATTTCTGAATTACACACAAGACAATGTCAGCTGGGGTGGGAGCTACAGAGTCGTCATAGTAGCATTAGTCACCTCGGTCATTATCTTCTTATTTAGCAGAATTACACACAAGAAAAAAGTGAAGTTTTAGTCCTCCTGCATGGTTGAAATATTTTTCAAGGTCGATAGGATCTGGAAACTAAAACTGTCTTCCCTGCCTCTGTCTAAATAGGAGCTCTAGAATGAGGTATGGACAAAGGATGCAAATTCTTTGGCTTACCCCACCCTTTGCATATCTATTCAAATGGGGTTGTTGATGAACTACAATTGATTTGGAACCTAATTGAAGATCTGTGATTAGAGATCACCGAGTTGTTGATTAGATATGTAATATGATTAAATCAATAATATGTTGTCACTGATGTCAACTAGTTTGACAACACTTGTTTTGTAAGATACTATAACTAAACATCTGTAGAAAAGGAGTAAGAGAGATGAACATAAATATCTATATGAGAAAGATGTATATGATAGATGAGGATAAGGAATACATTCACTAGTACATTTGAGACCTTTTTATGACGGTCGAGCATTTGAATTTGGAGAGTAAACTGTCGCTTAAGAGACACCACCTAGCGTCACAGTTTTGTAGTCAAAAAAACTGACGGTTCTATCAGGCGTTGTAATTACGACAACCTTGGCCATCGCTAAAAGAGGGTGCCAACACACTGAGAATGCCGTCAGACATATTCGTGGCCATCGCAATTGGGACGCCTACCCATCGCAAAAAATAACAAATGATGGCAACCTGTCAGAAGATGCCGATGGGTTGCCGTCGTTCGTAACATGTTCGCCGATGGAAATGCTTTTAATGCGACAGATTTCTGTCGGAAGTTTAAAATGCATATCCGTCATTTGTGGTTTGTAATGATGACTATGCTGTACGTGTGATGAACATGCATCAGATAGTTATGACAGTTATTTATCATTTATGGTTATTTTCTGATAGCGATGCGTTTAATGCGACGGATGGATGTCGGATATTTGCAATGGGAAACCATTGCTATTTTAAAGACGTCGTAGTTATGACAACAATGAGTTTGTTTAAAAATATATATATATTTGACAATCAAGTTGGTATCGATTCAGAATGGTGTTCTTGCAAATCTGGTTCCTTCTCGTGATTTGGTTATGGGTCATTCAGAGATAACTTTGCAATAGATTCGGTAGTAGCTCGTGGATTATTGTGTCAAGTCTAGAGACTTGGATTTGGAATGGATCCTACTGAATCAAGACTTGTGACAGGGACTGCTCCAACACAATTAGGAGATAACTTTGAAGTAGATTCGGTAGCGGCTCATGGATTATTGAGTCGAGTCTAGAGACTTGGATTTTGAATGGATCCTATCGAATCAAGACTTGTGATAGCGACTGCTCCAGCACAAGAAGCTAGTGTGGTGATCAGAGATGTATTTTTCCTGATGTGTTCATGGGATATATGTGGACCTGATTGCATTCAGATCTGATTCAAGTGACTTCTTGACTTCTTTGGTCTGAATTTGATGTGCCGGTTCGTGGTGCAGTCGATATATATTTGTTGTAGGTGGATTGAGATCTTAAATTATTGAGCTTCTCTTTGTTTCGAGAATAGTTTAACATTCTCTACTTAATAGGGCCAACCACGTGAAGGTGGAAGCTCATCTGACCCCTCCTAGGAGCCTCTTATGACCCTTTATGACATTTTAAGATCTCTAAGATATATTCTTAGGGATTGTAAATGGTCGTAAAGGGTCATAAGGGGTCCTGGGACACAGCAGATGAGAAACATAAATGTAGGCATCATGGTCACAATTTTTTGGAAACAACATAATTGAGTGGTATACCCAAATGATGCAACACAACTACTCCTCCAGTTCCATGTCTACACTGCGTAAACAAAACCCAAATATGAAGAATAAATTTAGAGAGCGCAAGAGGAGAGTGATAATGACCAAAATAATATGGGGACTTGTATTACTTTGGTCGTTCTTGCTCTCCTCCTACGCTCTCTAAATTTATTTTTTATCTATGGATTTTGTTTACCGCAGTGTAAACTTGGAACCAGAGGAGTGATATATAGTTGTGTTGCATCATCTGGGTATACCATTCAATTATGTTGTGTCTCCAAAAAATTGTGATTATGATGCCTACATTTATGTTTGTCAGCTGTTGTGATATCTACATTTATGTTTCTCATTTGTCGTGTTTATGTGCATGTTCTTTATGTGTATCTACTAGAAATTCTAAAAAAAAATTCAGTATCTACAATAGCCCTCTATTAACAACATTTATGCATATGGTCCCAACAAAGTAGTGCACAAACTACCCAAAGAAGGCATCGTAGAAATATGATTTCTTCTTTCGCCATTGAAGCAATCTTGGCGGTACTAGTTGCCTCTCGAGCCTTGCACAAGTTGCACTCATTTCCTACATCAGGTATAGATGTAGATGGGGTAGATGTAAATGTGGTTTGATCGACCCACCGAAAGTATTGACATCCAGTATTTTCCTGACAATACCAAATGTACATCAGTTCTTCATAAAATGATTAGTTGTCACATTATTTTAAAACATAAAATATAATTATGTATCCAAACCTTTTTCCTATTTGGGAAAACCCAAAATTGATGCCCATGATTACTTGTTGTGTGTGACATCTTCAACATGCATGGGCCAACACCACATTGACACATAGGCACATTAACCGAAGTCATCGACGCTATTTCGACAAATATTGCATTATCACAAATATTGCATATTTTGTTCATTCATACTAATTATAATTACAATTAAAAGAAACATACTAATGTAGACTTGCACATTTTTTGGCTAAGTTGAAGTCTTTGGTTTAAATCACTAGACATTCAAAACAAAATGACAAACCAAAGACAACCATGCAATTGTAAAGAAAGGTAATTTGCTTAATCACATCACTAATTTTTGCATGTCTAAATACTGGTGTCTTTCAAGTGATTTGATTCTTGTCATGCCCACTACAAATGAGAACAGTCTTAACAAGTGAGGTTGTTTAAGCATATAGAGATTAAATACACTCTTTAAGAATGAAATTTCTCTTAACAAAAGATCAAAGATATATAAGTACGACATATAAAACAAGGTGAATAAGAGTAGTACATATAAAACAATCATTAGAACATGCCAAACATCTGGCATAATTGTACATTTCATTCATGTCATTGATATTCTTCTTCATCCATCTCATCATCAAGATCATCATCATCGATGACATCATCACCACCATCGTCATCATCATCATCATCATCAGCATCATCATCAGCATCATCATCATTGTCATCATCATCATCATCATCATCATCATCATCATCATCATCATCATCAGTAGAAGCACAGTAGTAGCATCATCCTCATCAGTAGCAGCATCATCATCATCAGTAACAGCATCATCATCTTCTTCTTCTTCATATTCTTCTTTGACTAGCTCTCGATCGTGATCTAGTTCTACATCATCTTCCACTTCTTCATCTTCCTTGATATCTTCTTCCATCACATTATACTTTATCGGTCTTCCTCTTGGATCATGTCTAACAACAAATGACCAACCTGGTTTATGTGGAACCTCTGAGTAAAATACCTGCTCACATTGGCTTGGAAGAACATAGGGCTCTTCTCCAACTGGCTCAAACAACCTTGTATTAATCATTAGAAATCCATCGTCATGTTCAATAACAGTTCTATCAGGATCATTTTTATTGAGTCGTAGTCTATACCATTTCACAATGAAGAGAACTAATTTGAAGGAATTGAAGTCGCAGTCAAGTATATCAACCAAAATACCATAGTATCAATTTTGCAACTCTCAAGGATGTAAGTCATTTCTAGATGAAATATTAGTCACTTGAAACATTGCACTTATCCCAGAATCACAAGTTCTCTTCATGTCATCCAACTTTTTGATGCAAAATTTATAACCATTGCAAAACATAGCCTTGTGGTGTTTCACCTCCAATAATGTCAAACATGTATAAATTATTGCATCACGAGTTGAAAAACATATGATTGATTAATTAACAAATTTATAATTACCTGGTGATCTCTTAAACCATATGCTAAATCTATTTCCTTTTGTGTAACATTGGGATCTCTATTGCGATGAGCTTGTATAACCAATAAAGACATGGATTCTCATGTTAATCTATGACCATCATGTTGACATCGTTCAATCCATGCCATCATCCAATCTTGATTATTTGCAATAAACAAATGTATTGCATCCCACTCTTTAGCAGCTGTACAAAAGTAAATAGATGACTTACAATAGATTTATTTTGAAGATTAAGAATTAATTTACTACAATAACATCTCATAATTTATTACCTTTTAGTTTCCTAAATCTACCGTTGCCCACCAAGTACTCCCCTTCAAATTTTTTAATTGAGTCGAGATCCCAAATGCAATCTATATGGGTCTTTGCTGCAAGATTAGGAAGATATTGAGTAACGTACACCATCATCTGGTATACCATATATCCCTCAACCATAGAAACCTTGGGACGTGCTCTTTGTCGTACCAAACCCTTCAAAAATTTCAACTGTCTCTCAAAAATCCACATTGACCTAGCATGTACAAGTCCACACAATTCAATCTCCTCAACTTGGTGTATGAGGTAGCGTTCTTGTGCATTGAAAAAAGCCAGAGGTAAACACTTTTGCATTTCACACATTAATCAACAAATTCTTTTCTTCCAATATTTTATATCTTCTTTATGGATTTCTTTAGATGACAACCACCTACAAGGGATTCAAGACATAAATATATAAATATGAGACTTTACAATATATTACTTGTTTGATATTATTGTTTGATATATTGAATAAATATCATAGCTTACCTCATGTATTTTCCAAGATCATATATCACTTGTTTGATATTATTGTCGAATTTCTTTGGGAGAGATAGGGGTAGCAAATACTGCAACAATTGTCAACTGATCATTTCATACAATGAAAATTGAATGCAATTACAAAAATATATTGTAAATACAAAAGACTGTGACTTACCTTGATGAAGGTATGCCAATCATATGTTTTGATCCCTGACCCAAAATCATTTTTCTTTGATATGAGATTTCTTATATCTGTAGCAAATCCTGTAGGAAATCGAATTTTTCAGATCACTTCTTTTATGGCATTACTTTGTTGCTCTGTTAATAACCAAGGAAGAGCACTTGCATTAATCCGGTCTCTATTGCTATTTGATTCAATGATATTTTTCATTGCATGATTGGAATCATGAATGTCACTACAAATTTTGCCAAGTTTTTCTTTGTCACACCTTCCGTCCAATATTTTCCACAGCGTCTCTATTTACATTCTTTCCAATATGCATAGTATCAAACAAATGCACAATTTGTAGATGCTCATAGTAGGGTAGCCTACTAAATTCTCTGGAATAACATTTTAGTCCCTTTGGAAGCTGGTCGGTGATGCCTTCATGACCTTCAAGATCATCAACTACATAATTAGCCAACAAAACACAATCAAAATATATAATTTTCAAACATCAACCATTACATGGAATGATATTACCTTGAATTCTATTATATTCCAATTTCCATAGGTGAGGTGTCATTCTTTGGGGCTTTGATGTAGTCTCTTCTTTCCCATTGAAAACATGACTTTCTACACTTCGATACTTATGATTTTTGGGGAGGAACTGCCTATACTCATCAAACACCTATTTTCTTAAACTTTTGGAATGACGGGATTTCATCTTTGGACCACACATTGGACATGCAAATTTTCCCTTTGTTTGAAGACCTACAAGATAACAATAAAATTGGATTAAATATGTATATTTTTAAAATTTGAATTATCCCATACAAATAGAATTCACCATAACATACCACAGAAATGTGTCAACCCTGGAGCATCATGAATTGTCCACACAAGCATTGCATAGAATTGAAATTCTCTTTGTCTAATTGGTCAGGAGATGTCATACATAGTGAAACCATTCCATAACACCAACAACTCGTCGATAAGAGGCGCAATATATACATTCATATCTTTCACTTGGTACTTACCTAGTTGAATTAACAACAACATTAGATAATTATTGTGGCCATTTCACTCCAAAACTTATAATTACATGTAGATAACTATAAAATAATAAGATACCTGGAACAATATTGCAAACATAATGTGCTCCCTCTTTATTGACATCCATGGAGGAAGGTTATTGTTTATAACAAAAATAGGCCACACCGAGCAAATAGATCTCATCTCTCCATGCGGATTGACACCGTCTGCTGCCAGAGAAAGCCTGAGATTTCAAGGTTCCTCTTTAAAGTGTGGCCACTTTTCCTCTATATCCATAAATGATGAACCATCCATAGGCATTTGAATAATGTCATCTTGACTCCTGCCGCGTGCATGGTAATCCATAAATTGTGTCAAGCTATTGCACCTGAATAATAGTTTCAGACATGGAATAATGGAGATGTGACAAAGAACCTTGCGAGGCACCTTTTTTGTCACTTGATCATCTTGATATCTACTCATATGGCATTCAGGGCATTCTATTGCATTTTCATGTTCTTTATAATAAATAATATGATCTTCAGGACAAGCATCTATTGTTTGATACTCCATTCTAATATGTTTCATAGTGGCACATAATTCTCAGTACGAGTGAGGGAGAACATTTGATGGTGGTAACAGAAAGTCACCTATCAATCTGCAACAAATAATATAAGTCATTACTATAAACAATCTTAACGGTACATGTTTCACCTTTTATATATAGACTATAATGACATATATGACAAACTTGAGCATACGTGACATTTCTATGTTGGATAAACCATTCATAACCTTCAAATTCACAAACCAAAATACAACAAAGAGAAGAGTAGATTGGAAGCCTTCGTAAAGGGCTATGTTTTCCTTCTCAAGTAGAGGTATATCATGGACATTTTCAATGTCATCCTCATCATCAGCAGCAGTAGTAGCACTAGCAGCACCAGTACCAAATGTGTTAACGATCAATGCATTCATACCATCATCTTCAAATGTGTTTTATGGTGCATGGTCGTCATCTTCCATGGGATCATGATCTTCAACTTCAATACTCACACCTCCATGTTCCTTTATATTCACACTGGGGAGATCGACCTATATAAAAATGATGATAATCAAACCTCCTTCCATGGTTCATATGTATATTAATTGTGAAAACAATATAACAAACAACTTACCACTGGATTATAATCAAACCCCCCTTCCATGTGACCATTCTCCCTACAATTTCTCTTTGCTATTTTAATTTTGATTCTTCTTGTCTTTAAGCCGCTACAACTCTTACATGGACAATAACATTTGTTATCGACTTCTCTTTGAAAGTTAGACAACAATCTAGCGATTGTCTCCCTATTTTGATCGAATTCCCTTGTATTATCTGACATGATCCTTAATGTGTATATCTGCAAAACAAATTGGAGATGCCTCCTTTCATTAGCTTCATGTCACCTTCTCATAGCTTCTCATTTTCTGACAGATTTCGCCAAAAGCTTTGTAGGAAACCAAGTAAAGGGTATTCTTGAGCTCAAACACATTGAGCTGCTACAACTGAATTATAAATCATGAATTCACTATGAAATTAAAACTAAATAGGGAGATACGTAAGACATTTAATGCATTATTACTTCATTATGATGATAAAAATTTCATTGGCTCAAAGCACATAGTGGTGCAGGGGCACCTAGAGCACATAAGGAGTTCACAAAACCTATGGAGATCAAAAAGACATCAGTGAACATGAAGATATCCAATGATGTCAATTGGAGCATTTTGGAGCCTATAATGACCTATAAGGTTAATACCTGTAATAAATTGGCAATAAGACCTTAAAGGCCTAATAAGCCTTAGGACCAATTTAGGAGTCTAGGATGAGTTTTTGAGTTGCAAGCTTATAATAGTTTAGATTTGGTTTTAATAAGGTTTAATAAGTTTATTTAGATCATATCCCAAGGTCGTAGGATTCAAAAATCTTAAGAAATGCTTCATTTGCAATGTTGTTAATGCAAATTTTTGAATAACAACAGTCACTTGTAAAAGGAGGGAAAAGAGGTTTTTATGTTTAATTAGTCTTAATATAATTTTCCAACCAACAAAGTTGGTTGAACAGACTTAGTGGAAGTTATAAATTAGAGGATCAAGCCATTATACAATAGTCAATTCATTAGATGCCATTAAACAGTAGCATTAGATGCATTAGATGTCATTAAACAACAACATTAGAAGCATTAGATGTATAGGACAACATTAGATGCCATTAAACAAATAAAGAGAGATCAAACACTTCACACAATGCCTTGAAGGTAATAGAAATGATGCCCTAGCTCTCAAAGCTTGCAGGTCATCAAGCATTCCAAATGAAAAGATGTAAACAATGCCAGTATTAAAAAGTGAGCTCATGAACAATGTATCATGCCCTAGCTTGCAGCAGCCCACGAGCCACCAAGACATTTCCTCATGAAATGATCATAAACATGGAGTACCACATAGTGTATTATTTTATTACTGATGTCCCTATTTGATCTAATAGCATCAATATAACAAACAGAGCACTGACCAATCAAATAGTGACATGAGGTGCTCAAATAGTGAGCTCATAAAACAATATATTTAGTCTTAATAAAATCTTATAAAGCAACATATATTATGTGAAGTGTTTGACCTCTCTTTATTTGTTTTGTTGTTGATATTCACTATGTGGTACTCCCTGTTTATGATCATTTCATGAGGAAATGTATTGATGGCTTACGGGCTACAAGCTAGGGCACCATGCATTATTTATGAGCTCACTGTTTGAGCATCGGCCAATCAAATAGGGACATGAGGTGCTCAAACAATGAGCTCATAAACAATGCATGATGCCCTAGTTGTAGGTAGTTATCTCTTCTATAATGATGGAGGAGTGAAAGGTAATGATCAATGAGGTTGTTGCTATTAGATCATACATTAATACACTTACTATTTTGAATTTGAGCTCGGGCATCATGTAATGTTATTATTGTCATTGCATGCTTGCTGCTATTGTGTACCATATATTGTTTTATACACTATTTATTTCATTGAGACTGTGAGCTATTGTAGTTGACCGTATTCTTTTGGGGTCTGATCTATTGTAGTTGTTTCTTTTTTCTTTGAATCATGGTTTACAATTACTTTTGATGCAATATTTGTGTGAAGAACAAGAACAAAATGGTAAATGAGTGTATTTGACAAAGATAAACATGACACGTTTTGTTGGGCTGATTGGGTTGGCTTGGTACCATTTACATGGCCTAGCCAGATATTAAACAGTGAGCTCATGAACAATGTATGATGCCCTAGCTTGCAGCCCATGAGCCATCAAGACATTTCCTCATGAAATGATCATAAATGGGGAGTACCACATAGTGAATATCAACAAAAAAATAAATAAAGAGAGATCAAACACTTCACACAATGCCTTGAAGGTAATAGAAACGATGCCCTAGCAGCTCAAAGCTCACGGGTCAGTGAGCATTCCAAATGCTAAGATGTAAAAAATGCCACTATTAACAATGCTAAGATGTAAATAATGCCACTGAAATTGATTTAATGAGAAGACAAAGCTTGAATGCCTACCTTCCAAATGAAAAGATGTAAACAGTGCTAGTATTAAACAGTGAGCTCATGAACAATGTATGATGCCCTAGCTTGCAGCCCGCGAGCCATCAAGACATTTTCTTATGAAATGATCATAAATAGGGAGTACCACATAGTGAATATCAACAACAAAACAAATAGAGAGAGATCAAACACTTCACACAATGCCTTGAAGGTAATAGCAATGATGCCCTAGCTCTCAAAGCTCGCGGGTCATCAAGCATTCCAAATGAAAAGATGTAAACAATGCTAGTATTAAATAGTGAGCTCATAAACAATGTATGATGCCCTAGTTTGTAGCCTGTGATCCATCAAGACATTCCTCATGAAATGATCATAAACAGGGAGTACCACATAGTGAATATCAAAAACAAAACAAATAGAGAGAGATCAAACACTTCACACAATGCCTTGAAGGTAATAGCAATGATGCCCTAGCTCTCAAAGCTCGTGGGTCATCAAGCATTCCAAATGAAAAGATGTAAACAATGCTAGTATTAAACAATGAGCTCATAAACAATGTATGATGCCCTAGCTTGCAGCCCGTGAGCCATCAAGACATTTTCTCATGAAATGATCATAAACAGGGAGTACCACATAGTGAATATCAACAACAAAACAAATAGAGAGAGATCAAACACTTCACACAATGCCTTGAAGGTAATACCAATGATGCCCTAGCTCTCAAAGCTCACGGGTCATCTAGCATTCCAAATGAAAAGATGTAAACAATGCCAGTATTAAACAGTGAGCTCATGAACAATGTATGATGCCCTAGCTTGCAGCCTGCAAGCCATCAAGACATTTCCTCATGAAATGATCATAAATAGGGAGTACCACCTAGTGAATATCAACACCAAAACAAATAAAGAGAGATCAAACACTTCACACAATGCCTTGAAGGTAATAGCAATGATGCCCTAGCTCTCAAAGCTCGTGGGTCATCAAGCATTCCAAATGAAAATATATAAACAATGCCAGTATTAAACAGTGAGCTCATGAACAATGTATGATGCCCTAGCTTGCAGCCTGCGAGCCATCAAGATATTTCCTCATGAAATGATCATAAATAGGGAGTACCACATAGTGAATATCAACAGCAAAACAAATAGAGAGAGATCAAACACTTCACATAATGCCTTGAAGGTAATAGAAATGATGCCCTAGTTCTCAAAGCTCACGAGTCATCAAGCATTCCAAATGAAAAGATGTAAACAATGCTAGTATTAAACAGTGAGCTCATAAACAATGTATGATGCCTTAGCTTGTAGCCTATGAGCCATCAAAACATTTCCTCATGAAATGATCATAAACAAGGAGTACCACCTAGTGAATATCAACAGAAAAACAAATAAAAAGAGATCAAACACTTCACACAATGCCTTGAAGCTAATAGAAATGATGCCCTATCTCTCAAATCTCGTGAGTCATCGAGCATTCCAAATGAAAAGATGTAAACAATGCTAGTATTAAACAGTGAGCTCATGAACAATGTATGATGCCCTAGCTTGTAGCCTGCGAGCCATCAAGATATTTCCTCATGAAATGATCATAAACAGGGAGTACCACATAGTGAATATCAACAACAAAACAAATAAAGAAAGATCAAACACTTCACACAATGCCTTGAAGGTAATAGCAACGATGGCCTAGCTCTCAAAGCTCATGGGTTATCGAGCATTCCAAATGCAAAGATGTAAACAATGCCAGTATTAACATTCATATTTTGCTATTAAATCAACAAATGCCATCAAAATGAAATTGAGTTAATAAGAAGACAAAGCTCAAATGCCTACCTTTAAGAAACTTTTACATCTTTTTATCAAATGACCCAAAAACATCAACAATCGTCATATATGGTCGCTAATAGCCAGCTTTCAAAAGAATATAAATGAATGCAAACATACATAAGTGGATGGCTTGCGGGTTGTAAGCTAGGGCATCATGCATTATTTATGAGCTCACTATTTGAGCACCGGCCAATCAAATAGGGACATGAGGTGCTCAAACAGTGAGCTCATAAACAATGCATGATGCCCTAGTTGTAGGTAGTTATCTCTTCTATAATGATGGAGGAGTGAAAGGTAATGATCAATGAGGTTGCTCCTATTAGATTATACATTAGTACACTTACTGTTTTGAATTTGAGCTCGGGCATCATGCAATGTTATTACTGTCATTGCATACTTGCTGCTGTTGTGCACCTTATATTATTTTATACACTATTTATTTCATTGAGACTATGAGCTATTGTAGTTGACTGTGAGCTATAAGCAACATATATTGTGTGAAGTGTTTGATCTCTTTATTTTATTTTTTTGTTGTTGATATTCACTATGTGGTACTCCCCGTTTATGATCAAATAGACAAAGCTCAAATGCCTATCTCAAGTGCTAGTGCCCTCTTCCCACATAGTGCTGGCCTCTTCGGGCACACCAAACTTGAATGCCCTCTTTGCGCCACACAAAAGTGCAGTGCCATCTTCACGGCAGCTCTTCAAATTCACAAATTAAAAATGACACTTTCTTTTTGTTTTTTTTGTTTATAACCAAATGGGTGTCGCAATTTATGAGCTCACTGTTTGAGCACTGGCCAATCAAATAGGGACATGAGGTGCTCAAACAGTGAGCTCATAAACAATGCATGATGCCCTAGTTGTAGGTAGTTATCTCTTCTATAATGATGGAGGAGTGAAAGGTAATGATCAATGAGGTTGCTGCTATTAGATCATACATTAATACACTTACTTCTTTGAATTTGAGGTCGGGCATCATCCAATGTTGTTGTTACCATTGCATGCTTTCCGCTATTGTGCACCATATATTATTTTATACACATAGAACAATAGATTTGGGGACTTAGACTTATGTTCAATCCTTAGTAATGGTTTGGGGAACTAATTACTAGATGAGTGACTATAGTACCCTAGTTTGCATTATTAGATGATCTTGTTTAATTTGTGTTCATTTCATGCAAAGATACATGTAAAGGAAAAGAAATTTTTGCATCTAAAGATTACATGTATATATATAAAAAATAACTTGTATATACTATACAAGGAAAATAACTTCCAGAAGAAAATGCAACTATACTTAATCTGAATGCCATTATGTAATGTTTTTACTTACGATATTAATCTTAATATATCCCTATTTTATTATTGATGTCCCTATTTACATCTTTTCATCAAATGACCCAAAAATATAAAAAATGGTCCTATATGGTCACTAATAGCCAACTTTTAGAAGAATATGAATGAATGCAAACATACATAAGTGGATGAACATAAATAATGAAGGTACCATACATTGCCTGAAGTAATGAAGTGTTGACCTGGGGTTCAATCCAGTATGCTCTTGTATGATCCAAAACCTACAAGGAAGGAAAAGATGGGGTTAGATCCAAAGGATCTAAGCAATGTCTGACACCATATTACTGATCCTCATCTACAATTATGCATGTGCATAGTCAAGCCATATATAGACTCAACAACATGGTAGCATTGATCCAGTAATAGAAAATACATTACAAATGCCAAGCTCACGGTCTCAATGAAATAAACAGTGTATAAGACAATATATGGTGCACAACAGCAGCAAGCATGCAATGATAGCAATAACATTGCATGATGCCCAAGCTCAAATTCAAAATATTAAGTGTATTAATGTATGTTTTCATGATGCTAGATATTAAACAGTGAGCTCATGAACAATGTATGCTACCCTAGCTTGCAACCCACGAACCATCAAGACATTTCTTCATGAAATGATCATAAACGGGGAGTACCACATAGTGAATATCAACAGAAAAACAAATAAAGAGAGATCAAACACTTCACACAATGCCTTGAAGGTAATAGAAATGATGCCCTAGCTCTCAAAGCTCGCAGGTCATCAAGAATTCCAAATGAAAAGATGTAAACAATGCCAGTATTAAACAGTGAGCTCATGAATAATGTATGATGCCCTAGCTTGCAACCTGTGAGCCATCAAGACATTTTCTTGTGAAATGATCATAAGCGGGGAGTACCACATAGTGAATATCAACAAAAAAATAAATAAAGAGAGATCAAACACTTCACACAATGCCTTGAAGGTAATAGAAGCAATGCCCTAGCTCTCAAAGCTCTCAGGTCATCAGGCATTCCAAATGATAAGATGTAAACAATGCAAGTATTAAATAGTGAGCTCATAAACAATGTATGATGCCGTAGCTTGCAGCCCACAAGCCATCAAGACATTTCCTCGTGAAATGATCACAAACAAGGAGTACCACATAGTGAATATCAACAAAAAAACAAATAAAGAGAGATCAAAAACTTCACACAATGCCTTGAAGGTAATAGCAATGATGCCCTAGCTCTCAAAGCTCACAGGTCATCAAGCATTCCAAATGCTATTTAAGATGTAAACAATGCCACTATTAACAATGCTATCAAATAAACAATGCCAATGAAATTGAGTTAATGAGAAGACAAAGCTCGAATGCCTACCTCAAGTACCAGTGAGCTCTCTTCCCAAATAATGCCGACCTCTTCACTCGCACATGTCAAACTTTGATGCCCTCTTTGCACCATGCAGACATGCAGTGTCATCTTCATGGCAGCTCTTCAAATTCATAAATTACAAATGACACTTCCTTTTTTTTCTTTTTTTTTGTTTATAACCAAATGGGTGTCGCAAATACAATAATAGCGTCGCTATTATGACACCGTCGGGGGCACTTGCCAAAAAAAACACAAAAAACATACACAAATTGTAGTGGCGTCGCAAATTGGCATCGAAATTTGACCCCAAATGTTGTAGTGATTGAGTAACTTACTGATGAGTCTATGACCTTATGTTATTGACTTGTTTATGTTTCATTCATCTATGATGAGGAAAAGAGCTAAAAGACACAAGGTAGTGTGGTCGGTTGATATAGCATTACAGTATACACTGAGCAGTGTAGTGTATACTGAACACATTATAAATTGAGCTTGTGTTCACTGACACATTTCTTTGTTAACCAAGGAGGAGAAAAAGAACTAAATGATAAGTTTAGTCGTTAAGGATTGATGAGCTATAAAGTACATCAAAATCAGTGATGGAGATAATGTTTGTTACGAAGATCAACGACTAGCATAATTCAAGGAAGATCTAAAGGATGAAATCAAAATGTGTTACTAGCACAACTGCCAAGGAAGGTTTAAGTGGAAAAATGGACGAAGGAGAATAAGTGGCAAAATCTAATGGAGTAAAAGAAAATGGTTTACTTGTATATTTAAGAGACTAGAGTTTCATTATGAAATGAATGCCATAAGAAGAAGGACTGTAGAATTATTGCATGAACAAGCTTCATGTATGCCTGATCAAACTGGTTAAGGAGAATCGAACTACAGAGTTTACCGAGCATTAGAAAGCTATTACCGAGCGACAGTAAGTCATTGATTATTATTGATACATAATTTTTATACTGATCAGAGGTTTTGAATGAGTGTAATATAGATCTGAACATCTGCAATTGAAGTTGTGTTGTAATCAGATCAAACTGCTGTTACATTTTAACCATTGTAAACAGAGAAATCTCTTAACCGAGTTGACTTGAAAGTCTTATATGTTTCATTCATAGAATGAGAATTGTTATCCTATCAACCCCATAGTGAATGTTGGTTGGACGATAATGGTTGGTCTAAAATCCTCTAACAAGGTCACACCTAATAGTGTGTTTGTAACCTTTAATAGGGTTGGGTCTTCACTGACCTCACTTCAGAAGAGTGAACATTTTTGGGTTGCCGGTCCCGGGTGGTTTTTCCCTTCACAGGGTTTCCATGTTAAATCTTTTTTGTTATGTGTTCATTGTGATGATTGTTTGTTATCATACTTTACATATTACATGTTAGATTTGGTTGGTAATCATTAGTTGTTATTTGACTAGTAATTGGTAAAAGCACAGACAATATAGTATTTTATGTTACCGAGCTGGAGAAGTTTAAGTAAATTGTTTTGGATTATGCATTTTGATTTGGGACTGTGGATAATTGATTCACCCCCCTCTCAGTTATTCTAACAATTGGTATCAGAGCTTTGGTTTCTTGGAATAGAGTTTTAAGGACTTCAGCACAAAGGTCTCAAAATGTTTAAGAGGGAAGTGCCAAAGCTAAACAAGGATAATTTCACAATATGGCAAATTCAAATGAAGCTGCATAAATTTGAGATTGGGAATTCTGCCCTAGATCTGATGGAGAACGGATACCTTGCACCACCCACTGGTCCCTTGACTCTTAATCAATTAAGGGACAGGCATGAACATAATGTTACTATGATGAAGATTGTTGCTGCCTGTTGAGATGCCGAATTTGAAGATATCAAGGACTGTACTACTGCTAAGCAGATGTGGGATAAACTAGCTCAAATTTATAGTGGTGATGCGAATGTCAAGAGAGCAAGAGCCGAAAACTTAAGAGGAAGATTCGATGACATGAAGATGAAAGAAGGTGAAAATATTGTGCAGTACACAAACATAATAAAAGAGGTAGTTCACTCTATTAGAGCATCAGATGGAGTTATTGATAAAGATACTGTGGTAAGCAAAATTTTGAGAACCCTATTTCCTATCTATGCCATCAGAATATCTATAATTCATGAAAATAGGTCAGCACCTAACAATACACTCACTCTTGATAATCTAATTGGAAAGCTTACAACATTTGAACTGAATAATTATGATAATAGTGTTGTACCGAGTGTTGAATCTACTTTCATGACTTCTCTGAAGATTGGTATGTCTAGTAGAAAAAATAATAAGGATGATAGTGATAGAAATACTGATGATTAGCTTGATGAACTTGAAGCTCTTATGGCCAGAAGGTTACCTAAAGGAAAAGGAAGATATAGAGGCAAGTTACCTCTAGTTGTAATACCCCAAAAATGGGCTATAGGTTCATTAACCTCCTACGTCTTCAATTCGAATGAAATCAACATTGAAGTCCTAACCTAAGGCACATCTACACATTATTGAAATTTTATTGATTTTATCATAAATTCTACATTGGGGAATATTCCTAGCAATATTCCTATTTATTCTAATTATCTTTAATTTAATTATTATTTGGCGATAAATCCTATTTATCCTAAAGTTGATTAATTGAATATGATCAATATTTAATTAATTAATTTAATTCTACCACTTAATTATTTAATTAGATTTAATTCTTTTTATTCCAAATTATATTATTTAATTTTGACAATAAATCAAATCTCCTATGAATAATTGATTAAATATTTATTTAATTGACTAAATCCAAGTTGTCAATATTTAATAATATAGTTTTGAATAAAAGTTTGATTAAAATAATTGATTAACCCACAAATCAGTTATTTTTAAATTTAAAATCAGTTAAGTTGAAGATAAATCACTTTATTTATTTAATTAATTCATGATTATTTGTGCACATTCAAAGAGCAGTTAAACTTTAAATTAGAAAATCAATTCAAGTTGTTATCTTTTTGAAACTCAACATCTATTTTGAGTTCAAAGTTGATCTAAACTTCTAATTTGAGTTAAAAAGTTGTTCTTGCATGATTTTGCATGATTTTATGAGTTATTTATTTATAATTTCTTGTTAACTCAAAAATCAACTTGAGTTCATCAAGAGTGATTTATGACTTTTTCCATGCACCCTCAAGCCTTGGATTTCTATAAAATCAAGGCTCAGCTCTTTACAAATCATCCATAGAATTTGCATACTTACTCTAGCGAATTGACATCAGAGGAAGCATCAAGCTTCTTATGAATCAACGTTTTGTGAGATCAATCTTGTTTTCAATTCATTCTAGTTTCATATTTCATATCATTGTTAGCTTAATTTGCATATCATTTCAATCCATTTAGATTAATTTATTATCAGTTTTTCTCATCTTATTGCATCAAAAATTTAAAAAAATAAATTAATTTGCATTCATATTTTATTGCTTTCATCATTTAAATCCTTTGTTTAGGTGTTGCATTGTCATTGATCTCGGTCTAATCTAAGAATACCATACTCGCACCTGCTAGAAGGCAGTAAATCGTTTGGTTAGCTATATTGTTCTTATTTGCATATTTTGATTTTTGCTAACTTCTAATGTTTTACTAAAGTGTTGTGTCTATAGCTAGGTACAAAATTCACACACACATTTCTGGCGCCCACCATGGGGCAACCCACCTTTACATGCTGGTTTTGATTTTTTTTTAGAGCTAAAACCCTAAAGTTTCAAAGATTTAATTTTATATCCCAAACGGCTAAGATTTTTGGTCTGAAATATTTTTTGCTAGTTGGAGACATATCAAGGAAGCTTTAATAACAAATTAAGAATTTTTTGAGATGTTTTGAATTTTTAATAATTTTTTCTTGATTTTTTGGAAAAAATTAATTTCTGACACAAATCAGCATATTTTTCAAAAAAATTTATATTTTCAGAAAGATCTTTAAATTATACTAGGGGTCCATTCTTTGTGTTTTAAATTTGGATGCAATATAATAGCTCAAATAGTCAATTTTAAAAAAATGGTTTGTTTTGGTAAAATGGGTCTCTAGGGCACAAATAATGAGATTTTTCTAAAAATTTTACATTTTTGGATAGCTCTCTATTTTTCAGTAGGGGTATCTATTTTGCATTTCTATTTTTGTGGCCGAAATCATATCAAAAAAATTAGATCTTGTTGACTAGGTCAAATACAACAAAAAATAAAATTTTGTGATGGGTGTGCACTTATTTTTCACATGGTTCAATGAATGATATGAGTTGTCATTTGGATTAGTTGCTGGTTATTATTTCTCATAATAATTGATTTTCAAATCTAACCCTAGGGTTTTTATAAGTTGAATATACATTGCATATCTTGTTTGCTTGTTTTCTTGTCGGAGAGTTTGTGGCTTGCTTGCGCGGGATTGCTTAACAAAGCTAAAAATTAGGTAAAATCTACTAAGCGCGTTGCGAGGGAATTCAGGTATTCTACTACATCTGAAAACATTTCAATTTGGACATAAAATGAATATCTCACGTGTCTAGCTTGAGAGCCTTTCTTGCTTTCATAAATCATACTTTAATTTTTGGGCTATAAAACGAACATAGATTTGCTTTTGCATATCTGTTACACATAGTAAATAGGCCCTATGAACACTATTTGTGGATGATCTTGAGAGATTGAGCTTCTTTCACTTGTTTATTCATGCGAAGCTCCTCTTGATGAAGGATCTCCTTGTAGGTAGGGAAGGTACTGAGAAAGTCTCACATTCTACTAGATTCGTGTGTCTTCAACTTTTGATTGATACATTCTCTCTCCGAAGAGGTTGATAGATCATAAGAGGTCAATTTCATAGATCTTTGTGAGATAATCTTGGTCTTAGTATGTCAGATTAATCTGTCTGCTTTGTCTTGGTGAAG
Source organism: Chamaecyparis obtusa (assembly GCA_027943335.1). NCBI lineage: Eukaryota > Viridiplantae > Streptophyta > Pinopsida > Cupressales > Cupressaceae > Chamaecyparis > Chamaecyparis obtusa. Next base: position 626,855 of record BSBK01007750.1, on the reverse strand, counting down.
TGAAGAGGTTAGGGAATTATGCTCTACTTCCTTTTTGGATAGTACCAGAAACCCAGATCCTTGAATCTAATCTAGTCCCCTTATGGTATCTTTTATGAGTCACCTTTAGAGAGGGTTAACCATAGTGTACATTCCCTCAATTGGGTCAACCATGTGGACAAAACCTCAAGCGGTAATAGCCATTTTCACTGTGATAGCAACAACCGCTATATAAATGTCCTTGTGGAGGAAATCTTCACAGGTGTGGTCTCTTGTTGGGCTGTCAGATCTCCCTAGGAACTCCTAATTGATTAATTTCTTAGACTATTTCAAAACCTCGGTGCGCCTAGATTGGAGTTTGCCCTCTTGAGATCACAAAAGTTGCAGAGTCAAACCATTACTACAAACCCTAGTGAGGCCAATTCTTTTTATTTTTCTAAGAATATGTGCATTATTGAAATTTTTTTTGGAACATACACAATTAGCACTTCTAGGGATTAGCACAATAAGTCACTATTGCTTGTTCATGCGCAACGTTTCTTTTTCCCTTGTTCATTATTTTCAGATGATTGCTTGCTTCCCTTGCTTGCTATTTTGCGTGCTTGATATCTTCTTGGTTACTTGAGACAAAGTTTTACACAGATCTTCAAAAATGGGACAGAAAAAATTGCAAACAAACTGGTACTGAAAACTAAAAAATTACAAATCTGAAGCAAAAATCCTTTCTGGTGTCAAAACTCATCCTAAAATTTCAAAACTCGTATCAAAGCCAAAGTCAAAGTTGTCAGAGATTGGTCAAATTTTTCAGAAATCCAATTTTATAGCCTATTTCCAGAATCTGTCAAACAAATCATTGTGTCAGGAATAGAGTAGAACCTATAACGAATACATTCATTTTCCTATAGTGGTCACTTGAGTCTGATTTAGCCTTCTGATTTATCGATTTGAGTCTTTTTCATCTTGTGTCAAAACCTTGTCAAAATTATCTTCAAAATTCAATCTTTTTACTAAACGGCTAAGTGTTGTGAGCTCATGCCCGCCATCTATTGGGCATCTACCCACACTACTGTGGCATAGTATCCTTCATTTATGTTTGATCTATTCTTTAATCACTTCAGTCTTGACAAGGTTGCATCATTTGATCTTCTAGAATCAATTCATTCTTCAGTTGTCTTCATCTTATTCTTTGGCTTCACCCAAGGTTAATGGTGGAAACCAGAGCTTCGTCACACAAGAAATCTGGAGAGGTATCCCATACAATACCTCTGAATACTCTCTAGGCCCCAACTCTTGAACAACTCTATGATTCTAGTCTTTACGAAGACGACGGTCTTGGCAATTTTTGATTGAAAATTGGTTATGTACCCCCTCCATCAACTCACAGAGGTAATCAACAAACCCCACCTCAATCTAATCCAGGGAGCCCTAAAACTCCTAACATGTCTCACGGAGGGACACATCACGGGTCTCAAGGACACCAATCTCAACACAGTATGGATCAGGAACCTACACCTTCTGAAATTGCTCAATATCAAAATGATGATAACTTCAAAAGAATGATGAAACATTTCTTGAAGGAAGATAGAGAAGCATATTCTATAGAGCTAACTCATCAAGGAGCTAAACTTCCTCCAAATTTTAATGTGGAAGATATCATTACACATGAGGAAGAAACTCCTATCATGGCTATGAGGAAACAGATGCATGCCATGCAAGTCAAACTTAACAAACTTGAGAAAGAAAAGGAACCTAAGGAGTTCTCCATGGAAGCTCTATGCCCTTTTCCATTTGATAAAGACTTGTACATGCTGCCATTCCCTAAAAGAGTGGAGATGCCCAAATATGATAAGTATGATGGAAAATCTAACCCTCAAGATCATGTCAGAGAATTCTGTACTCAATCTATGGAGTTTATGAATGAACCAACCTACTTAATGCATCTTTTACCTTGATCTCTGGGAGGAGCAACCATTCATTGGTTCTCTAGAATGCCCCCTACTATCAAAAATTTTGAGTTAATCAAACTATTCTATGAACAATACTCCTACAATATTCAACATCCGGTCACCATGATCGACATCTAAAATCTGAAACAATATCTAGGAGAACCATTCCTGACATTTCTCAAGAGGTGGAGGAAGAAATTTTCTCTATATGCTAGACCTATTCCAGAAATTGAGAAGCTAGAAATCTTCATCAACAATCTTGTTCCAGAAATCAACTACCCTTTACAAATGCAAAATCATACATCTTTTGACAAGATGGTAGATAATGCGATCAAAATTGAGAAAGTACTTGTGCAAAAAGTAGACATATCACTTCAAAAAGACAAGTATGAACCTGGATCTAGTTCTAAGGACAAAAAATAAAAATGGAACAAGAATAAAGGCATTGTCACAGATGGTGTTGTTGATAATATCCGTGCCCCATCTAAGGCACCTGCTTTCAATCTTACTATTGGTACCCAAGCCATCAAAGCTTCTGAAGCCAAAGCCACAAAGTCCAACAAAAAGTCATATGATTACAAACCTTGGGCTACAGATCCTAATAGAAAATTCACTCCTCTTGGAGAATCCTTGGAATTTTCCATGAAAACTCTATTGGCAAACAAAATCATCTACTTTCCTGAGATGAAAGTCTTTGATCCAGAACCTAAACTGAAATGGTGGAGAGAGAATGATTTCTATGAATTCCATCACAATAAAGGTCATAAGACTAATAACTGTATTCTCTTAAAGCACATTATACAAGACAAAATTGATAATGGTGACATCATGATTGACAATCATAAAATAAATAACGATCATACAACATTCATAGAACCATTTCCTAAACATGGTAAAGAAGATTCTTCTTCTCAACCTAATATGGGTGCTAAAGTCAATTATGCCTACTCAAGAAATAATTTTGTTATCAATATGGTTGAACCATGCCTATCTGAGCATTGCAATGTCATCACAATTGTAAGAAGAGATAGAGATAATCAATCAGCTAATGCAGTTACTTGATCACAAGCTCAGGCACACCTACAAGGACAAATACCAAATTCATCAAATGTCCCTAAGGTGCCTTTCAATCCTTCATCTGCTTCTAAACAGAAGGCTACACCTAAATCTTCAAATCCTAAAGATAGGAGGCCTACTTCATACAGTATTGTTCAACAACTCCAGCACACAAATGCAAAAATCTCCATTTTTGAGTTGCTTCAGATATCTCCAGCTCATAGAGCCATTCTAGAAAAAGCTCTGCTTGGATCTAATGTTCCTGACAACCTTGATTTAGACAGATTCCAGACTATGGTTGGTCATCTTACGTCTTCGTAGTGTATTTCCTTTTCAGAGGAAGATGATAACTCCTTGAGTCATCCGCATAACCAACCTTTGCATATTGAAGTCTTGATCCAAATCCGTCATGTCAAACATGTGTTGATAGATGGGGGTGCTAGTCTAAACATTTGTTCTTTCAACTTGATTACACAATTGGGATTTTTAGAAATGGCCATTGATCCTAGAGAGAAGATAACTATCAAAGCATATGATGAGCAAGAAAGATCTTCAAATGGAACTATTGTCTTACCTATCAAAACAGGTCCTATCATCAGAGATACTATATGTCAAGTTCTTGATCTACCTTTGGCTTACAACATCCGTCTAGGGAGACCCTGGATACATGAAATGAAAGCTATTCCCTCTACATATTAGCAGTGTTTGAAATTTCCTTATGAAGGAGTAGAAGTGATGATTCCAACTGATCTATATACAACTTGCAATACATTGAAAGAGAGTGCTAATAAACTTGTTCCTAATAATAGAGAATCTTCCACTAAGTAGCTAGATGTTGCTTCAACATCTAAGATGGAAGACATTGCTAAAGAGGTTAAGATCAAAGAAAATGGTATGGGAGAATATACTATAGAGCCAGTCTTATCTTTGACATCTCTCCCTATCTCTCCTAAGTCTTATGGGAAAACTCTAAAATAGTCCAAGCTAGAGTCTAAAGACCCTCTTAAAGCATATAAGGGAAATTTTGTTGCAGAACAAGTATCTAAACATGAGTTTGAAGAGGATGAAGTTGTGCTCGCATGGCTATACAAAGATGAACCTAAATCTCAAGTTGTTAAAAAATGTGATGCTAAAATACCAAATATCCTTTCTAATTCATATGGCCCAGGGGATAAATTGATCACAAAGATGGGATATAAAGGAAAAGGACCTCTAGGACTACAGGGTAAAGGTCTTCTATCACCTCTTGATCATCGTGGCCAAGAAAACAATAATACAACAGGTCTAGGATACATGAAGAAGCCTTTCTATCTTAGCAAGAACTCCCCACATGTTCTAGAACAAATTGAGCCCTCAGTAGCAAATCAACTAAAGGAGGAAATAACTAAACAATCTGATAGTGATGATTCAGACACCACTGATGAGATCATTCCTTATGAGTGTTTTCCTAAAGAAAAAAAGACCTCCTTGAAGTTGAAGATGATCTAGTAAAAAGAATTAATGTAGTAGAAACACAAGAACCTACTATAGAGCAAGAGGTAGTTGTAACACAAGAACCAGCTAATCTTGAAGGCAATAAAAAAGAGGAAGGTGGTATTTATTCTAAGACAGATTCCCACGAGTATGAATTCAAATTAGAATCTGAGGGTAACCCTTTTTGGGGTATTCATCCTGACTTTACTCATGTTCTCAGATTTCCTAGAGGTCTAGATGAAGAAACAAAAGATGAATCAAATGACTATGAATGGGGAGTCATTCCAGAACCAGATGAAATTATTATAGAAAATCATGTTGATGTTATTCACCAATATGCACCTCAACCTAACATAAATCTAGAGCAAAATGATGAACTTATCGAGTCTGATCCACCAATGGCTGAAGTACATTTCCACAATGACATTGAGCCTATTCACGAATTGAACGTCTTAAGTTGTAATATCACCTTTGAACTTGAGCATCGGGTTAGGACCAATGATGACAGATCCATATCTGTAAACACTCTTTCCCAATCTTTCACCACTTTGACTATCCAACGCCCTGACCTTCTTGACATAACATCCACCAACTTGAACCAAGGTATTTATACCTTTCCCAATGACTATGCCCTTTCTTGCTACCTAAATGTAGTTGAGCCTATGAGGATTTCCATCAGTGAACCAAGCGTTAGCATGACAGAGTCAGAGATCAAGTATCTTAGTCAGAAAAATAAGAATAAGGATAAAAAGAAAAGGAGTTTTGAGGGTGAAAACCACTTCGTGGCAGTCTCAGAACCTACAAAAGTAAAAATAAAAGATGTATCCGAAGGTGAAAACCTCTCTAAGGTGCCTAAGGATGAGATATTTGATGTCCTTTCAAGTCATTTATAGGAAATATCTCCAGTTATAATTGAGCCCACTCAATCTATCAATTTGGGAACAACAGAAGAACCACAGTTGATCCATGTAGCATAATCTTAATTAGAGGAAGAAAAGAAAAAATTTACAACATTCCTAACAGAGAAGAAGATCAAATTTTCATGGAAATATTCAAATATGCTAGGGTTGGATCTTGATCTTATAATGCACCATTTATCTATAGCTCCAAACGTTAAACCTGTTAAGCAAAAATTGAGAAAGATGGATCCACATGTTGCACTCTTGGTAAAAGCTAAATTAGAGAAGCTCCTAAAAGCTGGATTTATCCGAGTTATTGATTATGTGGAATGGATCTCTAATATTGTACCTATTTCTAAACTAGACAAATCAATAAGAGTGTGCACCGATTTCAAAGATGTAAACAAAGCATGCCCTAAGGATGATTTTCCATTACCTAACATTGATATGATAGTAGGCATGACTGCGGGCTTTGAGATGTATTCTTTAATGGATGGTTTTTCTGGATATAATCAAATAAAAATTGCTCTAGAGGATCAAGAGAAAACTACTTTTACATGTGCATGGGGTACCTTTTGCTGGAATGTCATGCCATTTGGGCTTAAGAATGTCGATGCTACATATCAGAGAGCTATGACTTCTATTTTTCATGACATGATGCATAGGACTATGGAGGATTATGTTGATGATACTTTAGCAAAATCTATGATTAGAGCTGAACATCTAAATGACTTGAGCAAGATACTAGATAGAATGGAAAAATTTAGTCTTAGACTAAATCCTAAGAAGTGTGCTTTTGGTGTCACTTCTAGAAAGCTCTTAGGATACATAGTTTCAAAGAAGGGCATTGAAGTTGATCCAGCTAAAGTAAAGGCTATAATGGAGATGCAACCTCCCAAGAACATCAGTCAAATGAGGACATTGCAAGGTAGATTTTAATCTATTAGATGCTTCATATCTCAGCTAGTAGACATATCACAACCTTTTACAAAGACATTACATAAAGGTGTGACCTTTTGCATGGAGTGAGGAATGTGAAAAGAACTTTAATCATATCAAGAAATATCTATCAAATCCTCCTATCTTGATGCCTCCCATTCAAGGGAAGCCATTGATCTTATATGTCTCTGCTACAAATACATCATTGGGGGCATTGCTTGCACAACATGATGAGAACAACAAGGAAAGAGCTATATACTATATCAATAGAACATTGGTGGCATAAGAAAAGAACTATTCAATGATTGAGAAAGCTTGTCTAGCTGTGGTCTTTGCATCACAAAAATTGAGACATTATATGTTGGCTCATACTACACATTTAGTATCTAAGATTGATCTACTAAAGTACCTACTAAGAAAAGCTGCCCTCACGGGTAGATTAGCCAAAGGTCATGCTCTTAAGTGAATTTGACATTGAATATGTTGAAAGAAAAGCTATTAAAGGCCAAGTTATTTCTGATCAATTAGCAGATGCACCTTTATTTGATGATACACCAATGCAAATGGAATTCCTAGATTCCTCTACCATGAATCTTTCTTCTAGAGAATGGCAGTTATTCTTTGACGGCTCCTATACACATAATGGATCTGGAGCAGGCATATTGTTCATAACTCCTCAAGGATACTCAATCCCAAAAGCATTTAGAATCAAGTTTCCTTGCCCAAACAATATTATTGAATATGAAGCCCTTCTTAATGGCATGAAAATGGCAATTGAGTGGAGAGTAACAAAATTACACATTCATGGAGACTCACAACTTGTAATCCATCAAGTCAATGATGTGTACCAAACTAAAGATGAAAAGCTCATTCCATACAAGAGAATGGTAGATGATCTAAAGAAGTATTTCATATCTATCACATTTGAGCAAATACCTAGAACAAAGAATAAGGCTGTCGATGCAATGGCAACATTATCTACTTTATTATAGCAGCTTGAACATGAGCTACGCTATGAGTTCCTAGTGGAAGCACTATCTTATCCTGCATATGACTCCTCTGAAACCCACATGATTTGCACTATTGTAGGTCATGATTCATCTAGATATAAAAACCTATTCTCCTATCTCAAAGACCAAAGCATCCCCGATACCTTTGACCATCATGAAAAGAGATACCGTATTCGCCATGCCTCCTAGTATGTCATCATTGGTCATGATCTTTACAAACAAGATCTAGATGGTACGCTCCTTAGATGTTTAGAATAGGAAGAGTCTCAACATGCGTTAGAGGAAGTCCATGAGGGTATATGTGGGTCACACTTGAACGGTTTAACACTAGCTCAAAAACTTATTAGGGATGGGTACTATTGGCCGGCAATGGACAAAGATTCTATCAAGTTTGCTAAGAACTGTCAAAAGTGCCAAGTACATGGTAACTTAATTCATGCTCCAGGGAGAGATCTAATTCCCTTCACTACACAATGGCCTCTTCATCAATGGGCCTTTGATCTTATAGGAGCTATACATCCTCATTGTTCTAATGGACATACCCATATAATCACAGCTACAAATTATTTTACAAAATGGGTAGAAGCAGTCCCTTTGACACAAGCAATTGGAAAACAAATATTTATGTTCATCTTGAACTACATCATATGCCAGTATGGTATTCCACATTCCATAGTCACAGATAATGGTGGACAATTTAAGAACAAAGACTTGGATGATTTATGTGCCAAATTCAAGATTGCACAACATTGGTCATCTATCCACTATCTTCAAGGGAATAGACAAGCAGAGGCATCTAACAAGAATCTATTGAAAATCTTGCACCATACAGTTAATAAAACAAGAAGAGACTGGCATCTCATGATCAATCCAACTCTCTGGGCCTATAGAACAAGTATCAGAATGCCCACTGGGGCTACACCTTTCACTTTAGTTTATGGGTCTGAAGCAGTACTACCTATTGAGGTTGAAATCCCATCACTAAGAATCAGAATGCATGGTCTAGTAACTGATGATGACTACAGAGTGTCTAGGTTGCAAGAACTTGAACTACTAGATGAGCGCAAACAAGTAGCGTATGATCATCTTAGAGTATATCAAAAGAGAATGTCTAGAGGTTACAACAAGAAAGTCAGACATAGAGAATTTCAGGTTGGTGATCTAGTCTTGAGAGAGAATCCTAAAAATCAATCACATAGAGAGCGCAAGGGGAAGTTTGAACCCAACTGGCTAGGTCCCTTTTTTATCACTGCTACTTTTGGCTTTGGTTCTTATCAACTCTCAACAACTGAAGGAGAACAGCTCTGAGAACAGATCAACGTTCTCCATCTAAAGAAATTCTACACCTAAGGCATTCAATCTATGGTAAAATCTCCTGAAAAAATCTTAAAAATCTGAAAAAGTCCTAAAAAAAATCAACATCTTGGTGAAAACCTAGCAATAGGTGCCTTGATGATTCACAAAAAAAATAAAAAATAAAAAATAAAAAATTGGAAAAATAAAAATACAAAAAAATGAGAAAAAGAAAAAGTGCCTTGGTGAAAACCTGGAAACAGGCGCCTTGGTAGCAAAAATAGAATCTCTACCAAGATGGTGAAAACCCGGCAAATGGGTGCCACTTGTTTCAAAATGCTCCATCTATCAGCACAATCTTGGTCTTTCCCAGCTTTCAGTCTTGCTTTAGTTTGTACATATTTCCCGATTTGTTTCTGCATTCCTATTTTCAATAAGTCGGTCTGTACACCAATCAGCTCAAGCATCTGTATCCTATCAATGCTTAACACTTGGGGGCAATCAATGTCATATCCTATGGTCTGCAGTATACCTCAGATGAGTCATATCCAGTCAAGGTCCTTTGAATCTTTATCCAAATCAGTCTATCTGTCTCCTCTCCAGAAAGGATTTTGCATCTACAACAACGCAATCAAACATAAACATCAACACAAAATGAAAACAATCTATGCTTCACATTATTTTATCTCCTTGTATGCCTACTGATTCACATTGATATTTTTGCATATTTTGTTCCCACGAGCTCTTCGATGATGTCCTTTACAGGATTTAGAGAGTGATGACTGGGGGCATAATATTTTCTTTGTTTTCTTCTTGTATGTGAAAATCTAACAACTTTGGAAATTCTGGATTGAAATGGTGTCCGACTGTAAGAGCCTCTATCTCAAATTGGATGGCCATGCGTACGTCGACCATTGATACACAAAAAATTCAAGGAAGTTTGATCTAACTATTGTCATTTTTGAGTGATTTCTTCCTCCTATTGTGAAATGTGATCTTACCTAAGGATGTGAATGATAAAGGGTCACTACAGGTAATTCACATTGGATTTAGAATGATCTCTTGACTGTTTGATGTGTTTGTATGCAAGACGTATTCTAGTCATCACGACATCTATGTTTTGATGCTTATACAAATTGCTATATCAAAATGGACATGATATTCAGGTCATCCTGGCGTTTGTGCCTTGGTGCTTATATCTAATCTGACATTCCAAAAATAAAATCAATATTCATATGTCCATAGTTGCCTAACCAGTGGGTATTGTATTGATTCCTGCGCATACCAATCAATATTCATATGTTTATGGTTTCATAACTAGTGGGCATTGTATTGATTTATCTGATTACCTAAAAAGTTCAATGATGATAACAAATTGACACATGATCAGTGACTAGATCCTAGGATTGCATTTCATTCTACATTTCATTTTGCACTTTGCACTTTGCATGATCTCACAAATTGCTTGAACACTTAAAAGATTCTTCAACAATTCTCCTAATCTAAACTTAAACTGGAAACGAAGTGCTGAGTCTCATACGAAGGTTCCTCCAATGAAATAGCAAGTACAATCCATTTTTGGGATCAAAATCAAAATCTAAGATCATTTATAATGCCAACTACTTGCATAATCGGCCTTCTAATCATCATAGAAATCCAGAATTTGACTTAACTAATTATCTTACATCAAACTATCAAAATTTCAACTTGGTCAACCATGGTCAACTCATGGTTTAACCTAGTCAAACTTGGTCTCCATGACATCTAAATGATGCAGAACGCATTCCCGGACATGTATAACCACTTCTCAAATCAATTAACATGCTTCTAAACTATAAACGCTGACTTTTCTTGTCAGATTTCAATTTTAATCCCGAAGGGGGCATGACATTGCACACCATTCAAAGTCTGTAACTCAATTCTGTCAATCAATCTTTCCTCAGTAATCAAGACAACAACCACATCTAGTTGTTGATTCATCTAAAGTCCTCATCGCTTGGGGCAAATCTATCATCTCTTGGGGCATATTAGATTCATCTAGTATCCAAATCTATCTTGTAAACTATATCAACTTTTCGTAACTATCAGTTTATTAATGTTATTTCCTTGGTTCGTCATAACTGATGGGTTTAGGATGTGATACCAATATGATTCATACAAGGACATTGAGGTCTGGAATCCGTCACTCACTTCTTCACAATCATAAGGTTCAGAATCAGGCGTTCGGGGCACTTTTTTGTAATCACCAGTTCATTGTTGATATAGCTAGCATCATCTAGATTCTTGGTCATTCTGGGCCTGGGTTGATATCTTTCAATCTTTAATCTTTGAAATCAGTTTCATACATATATCAAAACACAAACTATTCTTTGAACCACTACGCTTTGCACAATGATTCAAAGAGAGGCAAAATGTAATACCCCAAAAATAGGCTATAGGTTCATTAACCTTCTACATCTTCAATTCAAACGAAATCGACATCGAAGTCCTAACCTAAGGCACATCTGCACATTATCGAAATCCTAATTGATTTTATCATAAATTCTACATCGGGGAATATTCCTAGCAATATTCCTATTTATTCTAATTATCTTTAATTTAATTATTATTTGGCGATAAATCCTATTTATCCTAAAGTTGATTAATTGAATATGATCAATAATTAATTAATTAATTTAATTCTGCCACTTAATTATTTAATTAGATTTAATTCTATTTATTCCTAATTATATTATTTAATTTTGACAATAAATCAAATCTCCTATGAATAATTGATTAAATATTTATTTAATTGATTAAATCCAAGTTGTCAATATATAATAATATAGTTTTGAATAAAAGTTTATTAAAATAATTGATTAACCCACAAATCAGTTATTTTTAAATTTAAAATCAGTTAAGTTGAAGATAAATCACTTTATTTATTTAATTAATTCATGATTATTTGTGCACATTCAAAGAGTAGTTAAACTTTAAATCAGAAAATCAATTCAAGTTGTTATCTTTTCGAAACTCAACATCTATTTTGAGTTCAAAGTTGATCTAAACTTCTGATTTGAGTTAAAAAGTTGTTCTTGCATGATTTTGCATGATTTTATGAGTTATCTATTTCTAATTTCTTGTTAACTCAAAAATCAACCTGAGTTCATCAAGAGTGATTTATGAATTTTTCCATGCACCCTCAAGCCCTGGATTTCTATAAAATCAAGGCTCGGCTCTTTACAAATCATCCACAAAATTTGCATACTTACTCTGGTGAATTGACATCAGAGGAAGCATCAAGCTTCTTGCGAATGAGCATTTTGTGAGATCAATCTTGTTTTCAATTCATTCTAGTTTCATATTTCATATCATTGTTAGCTTAATTTGCATATCATTTCAATCCATTTAGATTAATTTATTATCAGTTTTTCTCATCTTATTGCATCAAAAATTAAAAAAAAAAGATTAATTTGCATTCATATTTTATTGCTTTCGTCATTTAAATCCTTCGTTTAGGTGTTGCATTGTCACTGATCTCGGTCTAATCTAAGAATACCATACTCGCACCTACTAGAAGGTTGTAAATCACCTGGTTAGCTATATTGTTCTTATTTGCATATTTTGATTTTTGCTAACCTCTAATGTTTTACTGAAGTGTTGTGTCTACAGCTAGGTACAAAATTCACACACACACTAGCATGCTTTAACTGTAAAGAAGTTGGTCACATTGCTGCTAGATGTCCACACAAGAAAGATGATGATAGAACCAAAGACCAATCTAAAGGAAGCTATTAGAGAAGATACAACAAAGGCTACCGACACTACAATAGAGATAACTGAGACAATAATGACAAAGGCAAGAAGGTTTGCTACATTGCTGAGGAAGAAGATATCACCGATACTGACACTGATGATGATGTGGAGGTAGTATTTGTGGGAATGAAGGATGATTTTGAAGAAGATGAAAGGTATATAGAGACATCACTTATCTCTAAGGTTAATAAGAATGATACATGGATTATAGATAATGGTTGTACACATCACATGACTGGTGATGAAGAAAAATTTGATTATCTTGAAAAATACAATGGAGGATCTGTAAGAATGGGAAATGATGCACCTTGTATGGTAAGAGGTAAAGGATAACTGATGATAAATGATAGATTAAAATGTGAAAATTCTTATTGGGTAAGAGGATTAAACTATAATTTGCTAAGTGTGGCACAACTGAACAATTCAGGCCACCAAGTTGCTTTTGAGATAAAAAAGGTGAAAATATTTGATGATGGAGGAAGACTTGTTGGAACTGGTACACAATCCAGAGGTAATCTATTTTATCTTGATAATGATTAGTCTTCTTGTTTATTGATGAAAGATGAAGATGCATGGTTTTGGAATAAAAGGTTATGTCGTGAATTTTGATAACATGATTAAGATCAGTAAAATGAAAAGAGTTAGAGGTCTGCCTAACTTGTCAAAGATTGATCATGTTATGTGTCATGAATGCCAGAAAGGTAAAATGACTAAGTCTAGTTTCAAAACCAAAGATTACTCAACAAAGAAGATACTTGAGTTGGTTCATACCGACCTATGTGGTCCTATGAGAACTCAGAGTTATTATGGAGACATATATTTTATTCTTTTTGTTGATGATTATACTAGGTTGATGACTGCCATTTTCTTAAAAGAACAATCTGAGGCATTCAAGATGTTCAAGTGGTATAAAGAAAAGGTAGAAAAAGAGACTGGTAAAGATTTGAAATGCTTAAGATCTGATAGAGGAGGTGAATTTATCTCTGATGAATTTACTAATTTTTGTAATGAGCATGGTATTAAGAGATAGGTCTCTGCACCGAGGACACCCCAACAGAATGACATTGCTGAAAGGAGGAATAGGTCAATTGTTGACTGTGCAAGGACATTAATGATAGAAAAGAATGTTGCTGAAACATACTAGAGATAAGTTGTTAGCATTGCTGTCTATGTGCTAAACTGAGTACAACTGAAGAAGGACACTAATAAGACACCCTATGAGTTATGGTTTGGACACAAACCCACTGTAAGTTATTTCAAAATTTTTGGAAGTAAATGTTTTATTCTGGAAGATGAAAGAAATGGAAAGTTTGACTCAAAAGGTGATGAGGGGATATTTCTAGGATATTCTAGTAAAAGTAAAGCATACAAGTGTTTGAATAGAGTTACAAATAAAATGATTGAAAGTACTAATGTTCGAGTTGATGAGTTTGATGATAAGAATGCAGAGGAAAGAAGAAAGGAACCTAAGGACTATAGTAGATTCACTTACATTGAACAACCTGAGTATCTATTGACGTCGCAGATAGTGACAACCAGTTAGCAGGAAAATAATATTGAGGAACAGGAAAAAGAAATCGACGAGTAGGAAGGACCTACCGAGCAAGAAAATGAACTTGCACAGTATGAGCAAGAAAGAAGAAATCAGATACTAGAAATTTTTGTCAAAAGACACCATCCTGAGACACAAATCATTGGAGACAAAAAAGTTGGCAAGCAAACAAGGAGTAAGACAAGACAAGGTACATGTCTAGTTTGTGAATATGAACTGAAGAATGTAAAAGTTGCATTAGAGAATGATGAATGGGTTAATGCAATGAAATAGGAAATAAAATAGATAGAAAAGAATAAAACCTGGACCTTAGTACCCAGACCTAAAGATAAGAATGTTATTGGTACTAAGTGGATATTCAAGAATAAGCAAAATGAGAATGGAGAAGTAACAAGAAATAAAGCTAGATTGGTATGCAAAGAATATGCACAGGAGGAAGGAATTGATTATGGTGAAACATTTACACCTGTTGCTAGATTAGAAGGAGTCGGAATGTTACTTGCATATGCTGCACACAAAAATTTCAAAGTTTATCAAATGGATGTCAAGTCAACATTTCTGAATGAAATACTTGAAGAAGAAGTCTACATAGAACAACTTGAAGGGTTTGTGGATCCAGAAAAGAAAGATATTGTATGTAGATTACATAAAGCTTTATATGGTTTGAAGCAAGCACCAAGAGCCTCGTATGAGAGGCTGCATACTTATTTGCTAAGTATTGGATTTTTTAGAACAAGTGAGAACAACAATTTGTATATGAAATGAGATACTAAAGATACTATTCTTATTGCTGAAATATTTGTGGATGACATTATATTTGGAGGACAAGATCAAATCTGTAAGTCATTTGCTGATGAAATGAGAAGTGAATTTGAAATGTCTATGTTCAGAGAGATTAAGTTCTTTCAAAGACTACAAGTGATTCAGCAGAATGATGGACGTATATTCATCACACAATCCAAATATATCAAGGAAGTATTGAAGACATTTGGCACAGAAGATGCTAAACCTGTGGGAACATCGATGGCTACTAGATGTAAACTGACTAAGGAAGATGAAACTACAGAAGTGAACTAGACATTGTACTGATCCATGATTGGTAAGTTAATGTATGTAGTGCATAGTAGACTAGACATAACACATGTTGTGGGAATTGTTGCTAGATTTTCTACAAACCCTAGAGAGTCACACATGATTGCTACAAAGAGAATCTTAAGATACCTGAAGAAAATAGAAGATTATGGATTATGGTATCCTAAGGAAGGAAAATTTGAACTCAGAGTCTATACCAACGCTAATTGGGCTGGAAATGTGGATGACAGAAAAAGTACCACCAGAGGAGCATATATTAAGCAAGTTCTGGAAGGTATGAATGAGATAATCACTGAGCTGGTGATTATATATTGTGATAACACCAGTGCAATAAACATTTCAAAGAATCTAGTGATGCACTCTAAAACAAAGCATATATCAATTAAGTATCACTACTTGAGAAAACAAGTACAAGAGAAGCAAGTTAAGCTAGAGTTTGTTACATCAAAAGAACAACTTGCAGACATATTTACAAAGCTTCTACCAAAGGATACACTTGAATACTTGAGGACTAGACTTGGGGTCCATCCCCTATCTACCGGTCACTAATGTGATCTGGATGTTGCATCAACCTAATCTTATTAGAAGATGATTGATGTTGATGCAACATAGTTCACACTTTGGATCATGTCTAAGGTTGTGAAAAGTTTGTAGAACTAGAACAGATTGACATATCAGTATGTAGAGATACAGAGTATGCACTAGACAACAGAGAGTTACATGGCTACTAAAGAGCTGTATGTTTATTTGTTTCTTTGGCATTGTTGTCAAAGGGAGAGATAAACAATATGAAACAATAATGCACCGATGAAAACACTGAAACATCTATCTAAGGGAGAGACAAATTGAAGAAAGGGAGAGCACTAAAGATCATATCTGCAGAATGTCAAAGATGCATTAGTAATGTTGTTGAGTAACGTAGTGATTAAACATATTAATCTAGGGAGAGCTTGTACAACATTTGTTCACAGAGTTGTAGAATACATGTTTGGTATGTGTATGGTATATTTCATATTAATTGAGTTGCCATCAATGCCAAAGGGAGAGATTGATGGACTGCAACTGATTTAGAACCTAATTGAAGATCTATGATTAGAGATCACTGAGTTACTGATTAGATATGTAATATGATTAAATCAATAATATGTTGTCATTGATGTCAACTAGTTTGACAACACTTATTTTGTAAGATACTATAACTAAACATCTATAGAAAAGGAGTAAGAGAGATGAAGAATAGAAATATCTACATGAGAAAGATGTATATGATAGATGAGAATAAGGAATACATTGAGTAACTTGTTGATGAGTCTATGACCTTATGTTATTGACTTGTTTATGTTTCATTCATCTATGATGAGGAAAAGAGCTGAAAGACACAAGGCAGTGTGGTCGGTTGATATAGCATTACAGTATACACCGAGCAGTGTAGTGTATACCAAGCACAGTATAAACTGAGATTGTGTTCACTGACACATTTCTTTGTTAACCAAGCAGGAGAAAAAGAACTAAATGATAAGTTTAGCTGTTAAGGATTGATGAGTTGTAAAGTACATCGAAATCAGTGATGGAGATAATGTTTGTTACGAAGATCAATGACTAGCATAATTCAAGGAAGATCTAAAGGATGAAATCAAAATGTGTTACTGGCACAACTGCTGAGGAAGGTTTAAGCGGAAAAATGGACGAAGGAGAATAAGTAGAAAAATCTAATGGAGGAAAAGAAAATGGTTTACTTGTCTATTTAAGAGACTAGAGTTTCATTATGAAAGAAATGCTAGAAGAAGGACTGCAAATTTATCGCATGAACAAGCTTCATGTATGCTTGATCAAACTGGTTAAGGAGAATCAAACTGCAGAGTTTACCAAGCATCAGAAAGCTATTACTGAGCGATATTAAGTCATTGATTATTGTTGATACAGAATTTTTATACTGATCAGAGGATTTGAATCAGTGTAATATAGATCTGAACATCTACAATTGAAGTTGTATTGTAATCAGATCACACTGTTGTTACATTTTAACCATTGTAAATAGAGAAATCTCTTAACAGAGTGGACTTGAAAGTCTTATATGTTTCATTCATAGAATGAGCATTGTTATCCTATCAACCCCATAGTGAATGATGGTTGGATGATAACGGTTGGTCTAAAATCATCTAACAAGGTCACACCTAACAATGTGTTTGTAACCTTTAACAAGGTTGGGTCTTCACCGACCTAACTTCAGAAGAGTGAACATTTTTGGGTTGCCGGTCCCAGGTGGTTTTTCCCTTCACAGGGTTTCCATGTTAAATATTTTGTGTTATGTTCTCATTGTGATGATTGTTTGTTATCATTCTTTACATATTACATGTTAGATTTGTTTGGTAATCATTAGTTGTTATTTGACTGGTAATTGGTAAAAGCACAGACAGTATAGTATTTTATGTTACCGAGCTACAGAAGTTTAAGTAAATTATTTTGGATTATACATTTTGATTTGGGACTGTGGATAACTGATTCACCCCCCTCTCAGTTATTCTAACAATTTTTTTTTTGGGGTTGTAATATATCCTCTAGATCTGAGATTTGAATCAAAGTTTTCCACTATTCGTATCACATTGTAAGAAGCAAAAATTCAACATTTCTATACACATACTATACATAGTTCTATTAAGAATCTGTAATATTTCATAGATCTACAAACATAATTGCATAATGAGAAAACAAAAATGACAACCCATGCTATTACCATTCACATTTACATTAAATGCATCTACCTGACATGACAGATAAAAATAATTGAAACCCCACTCACCCACATGGAGGTCAAAATTGAGACATGAGTAGTAGACGCACAATTGAAGATGCATGAGAAAATCAAAAGCTCTTAAAACCACCATTGAATGAGAAGAATAGATGCACAATTGAAGCACCATTGCCTGAAATCAACAAACACATTTACATTTTCAGAAATATGGTGTGCAAAAATCAACATTTTTACATTGGTTTAATTACATCAATCATTCGTAAGTGATGGGATAATCAGATATCATGGTAAAGTTATAGCCATAGTTTACATGAAGCCAAAATCATATGAAACACAAAAATACGTGCACAGATTCAATGTGTGATTATCATAGAACAAAGAACAAATACATTAAGTAGAAAGGGGCCTCTAAGATACCATGCCATTAGATTTGTACGATGATACCCAAAATTGTCTCATTGCTCAACTCAGTATCATTTCTTTTTGTTGGCTCTCCAATGCCAATCCTCCAAATGATATCTCCATTCAACCTAGTGTTGCAGTCCCCTTTGTTATGTACAGGTTATCTTTGGATCAAATTTTTCCACTATTCGCAGCTTTAGGTGCAGGATTTATGACAAACAATTTGTTATATTTTTAGAATATTATTTATGCTCAAGGCTTAGGAATTATGACAAACAATTTTTTGTGTGTCTGGAAAATTTTTTATGCACAATGTGTTGATTCATTACAGAGATACCAATCAAGAAAATTGAATAAGAAGTACATTAATCAATCAACAATAATAGATTACAAAGCTATCTTTAACAATGACAATTCTGAAATTGAAAATATCTAAAAACTTAATGCAACAGACATAAAATTGGAATATGAACTCTTTCTTTAATATAATATATTCGGTCTGAAAATACTGATTAGAATTTCTGAAACTAAAACACTTTTAAAGATAGTTTTAAGAAAACTATAGACTACCAAACTTTCTTCGAATGTATGTGACCCTCTATGATTCACTCATTATCAAGAACCCCTTTGCTCTTCCAGGTTCAACCAAAAAAGTGTCATATGCATCAACCAAGGTTTCTTCACTAAGCCCAGGGATTGCTTGTAGTGCAACATATACTTGTTCATAGACAACATTCACTTCAGATGCATCCATTTTCATAGTTTGAGTCTCCCTCATGCTATCACCTATCTTACCTATGTTTTCACATATGGCATCTAAGGAACCTACCATGCTAGAACGCCTCCTCTTTGGCCTCTTTGATGACATTGATGAGCGATTCCCACTACCAGATGTAGTAGATTGAGTGGGTACATTTGTAGGGATATCATCATCATTCAAATCAGCAACACTTTCAAAAGGTGCAGTGATATCCTCCTCATAATCGGGTTCAAAGCTATCATTTACAAAAATCCCTTCTTCAGTCTCTAGAGGTGTTGCAGCTACGTTGCCTTCAGCTATGTCACTGCGCAAAATGATGGATAAATCATTGAAGTAGTAAAAGGGCCGCCTCTTAAACACCTTGGTATTTTTGAAATTTTTTCTTTGTATTTTGGAAAATGAATGAATTAATTATTTGTATTTGGTTGGTAACTTGTTAAGATAGATTAACTTATAACGACTGAATAGGGGTAAAATGGATTCACCTCTATTTAGATGTAAAGGGGGGAAATATGAGATCTATTCTCAAACCCAAATTCCCAAAGAAGAGATCCAATTTGATCAACCAAGAGGTTAATACACAATTGAATCAATTTATGAGGAATATGGAAGAGAGAGAGAGAGAGAGAGTAAATCCAATATTTCCCTATGGAGGAACTTATGCTTGAAATATGAAATAATTGAAATACAAATACTAACCTCAAATTAGGGCAGATCTGGAAAATGTCAAATTCTGATGTCTGTGTATACTTTCGAGCAATTCCACAATTTACTCTGGTTTGGAAATGCCAAGACAGAGAAAACCTAGAAATCTTTCTCCAATATGAGCTCAGGTCGGGTTTGACCCTCATAAAAGGTCAAATACTACATTCTTTATTTGAAGTCCGATTCAAATTCTATTCGTAGATCTCAGAATTTTGCTGAAAAGGGTATCCAAATTCATTCTCAAATCCAAAATTCCGCACCTGTACCTGCAAGAAAATGGGAGTTTTTGTTTTATGGGGGATTTGCCTTGGTCAAACCCCAATTTAAGAATTAACCTTGAAATTGAAGTGAAATATAGTGTGCATAAACAAAGTAATTGAAACAAATCACCTCGCTTATGTTGAAGTCCTTGTAGAGGATTCGAATCCTCAAATCCACAAGTAGGAATGCTTCAATGGATGTAGGATGAATGTAGGATGTCTCCAATCAATGGCATTTGATCTTCAACACCAATCTTGACTTGATCTTTGCATATGAGAGGGCTTGAATGAATTTAGAAGGATGGATCATCAAAGGGGGCTCCAAAGAGATTGAATCCTTCAATAGCTAACAATGGATCTCCTTGATGGATGGATGCTTGAACACTTGAATACTTGAAGGCTTACTTGAATTCTTGAATTCACTTTCTTACACTTGAGATCTCATTCATGAAATTTCTTGAGATGTGATTGCTTGATTGTGGATGAGATGTGAAAATGAGAGAGGAAGGCCTCCTTTTATAGTGAACTAGGGCACAATCCTCTAGAGGGGCCACCTTGGAGAATTAATTCCCAATTAGGTCCTAACCTTTAGAAAATATACCTAGATTAAATGCAATTAGAGGATTTACCATCCCGAAACCCGAAATGGCCAACTCGGATGCGGGAAAATAAATACCCCGAAAGCCTGATGCCCAAAAATCAAAGATTATGGAAATCTAAATGAGGGGGGAAAAAATGAGGTTGGACCTAACCTAGTCAGGTTTGACCTTGATCCTGACCTAGTCAGGTTCGAGCTCGATCTTGACCTAGTTAGGATCAACATCAAATTTGAACCTGGGCCCAGATTCAGTCAGAACTAGGTCAGGAGGTCCCGGGGATGCCCAGAAACCTAGAAATGATATCAGAATAGGACAGAATGTCAGGGATAGACATAAAATCCTATGATTACTATGATGAAGGCCAAGAGGACCTATTTCTAAATCCTACCTAGAAAATAGAGCCATGGAAGAGGGAAATTAAGGAGAATCCTCAAGATCCTAACCCTAATTTCACCTAGAATGAAGAAATCAAGTGCAAGGAAGAAGTGGAAAGTAGGGAGAAAGCCAAATACATGCAAAGACCTGATCAAGGTGCTTAACATGACCCCAAACCACTTACTCGGAAGGCTAAACACTCTTATCATGGAAGTGCTTCCATTTTAATATGATACAATGACAAATTGTAAAGAGCATTTCACCTTCAAGAGCTCCTCCCAAACCTTCTCATCAGCATCCATACATTAAGTACTCTCATTCCATTCAAAACCACTTGTTTTTTTCAGCTCTTTCATAATTTTGTAATCCTGTTTCCATGTTTTGAGTTTGTTCTTACAGTTTTCCTTTGTCAAAGTCATCTTCATTTCTTCCTTGAACCTCTTTTGAATAGCAGTCCAAGCTTCCTTTTTGAAGCCGCCTTCAACTTTTCTTCCCATCTGAACTTGCTCGTGGAGCAAGTCTAGAAGCTTTCTTTCCATATCTTTGTTCCATATTGTATACAAATAAATGTACCTTCATAGAATTAGTGTTAATCATCAATAATAAGTAAAATAATAACTAAATACAACCACAATTGAGCAACTATTCAACAAAATCAATGATTAATTGAGCATCCTATGGCTCTCTAACTAAGATGTTAATGAGTGAGCTCTCAGTAATGATAGTCCTAGAATGAAAATGATGAAGATAAAACAATGCTAAAGCTATCAATTATCAAGATAAATGCTAAAATTGCTCTCAAATGCTTTTCTAAATTCAAATTGCAAGAGGTTTGATGCAATTCTCAGATAGGTGGTTGATGAATTATGAAGGATTTTAGCCTTCCTTTTATAGATTTTCCAATGGTAGGGGGTGTAGTTGTGTTTAATAATTATTGAGTTGGGGTTAAGTCTTTGGTTCCACCCTTTGAAGACAAAGAAAAGTTTGTGTCCTCAAAGCTTGGGACAAGTAGACAAGATGGATGGTTGAGATTCCTCTTCACTTTGAGTGAATGAGATTCAATTGGGCTTGATCCATGTGAATGCCTTTCCTCAAATTTTATTGGTTGATTGATTTTCCTCTCCTTTTGGGTTGTTGAGAGTAATTGATTTTTATTAATTGATTTAATTGATTTATTTTAGCCATGTACACCTTGAATGGGTTGAATTTAATTTAATCCAAGACTATACAATTAATTGAATAAATTGTATTTTGATTTGATTACATTTAATTAAAATGCTCTCAATTTTGATTGATATTGAATTAAGACTTGATTTTTGTTTTGATTGGCTAATTGTGCATTGTGATTCAATTTATTCAATTTTGTCCTTGATTTGCTTTGATTTGACTTGATTAGCTAGTATGTCATCCACATAATATTCCATGAATTTATGCATCATATCATGGAATATTGTAGTCATTGCTCTTTGATAGGTTGCTCCGGCATTTTTCAAGCCAAAAGGCATGACATTCCAACAAAATGTACCCCATGAACATGTGAAGGAAATTTTATCTTGGTCTTTGGTTGCTATCCTGATCTGATTATAGCCACTAAATCCATCCATGAGTGAAAACATGGAGTGTCCCGTTGTTAGGTCTACAATAGCATCAATGCTCGAAAGTGGGAAATCGTCTTTAGGACATGCCAAGTTTAAGTCCCTAAAATCCGTGCAGATTCTGATTGACTTATTTTCTTTTGATACCGACACTATGTTGGAGATCCATTGTACATAATCAATGGCTCTTATAAACCCCACCTTTAATAGCTTCTCTAGTTCCACTTTGACAAGTAAGGCTCTATGAGGGTGCATTTTCCTTAGTTTTTGCTTGACCGGTTTAGCTCCTTCCTTTATATTGAGGTGATGCATTATCAAATTTGGGTCTAACCCTGACATATCATCATAAGACCATGTGAAGTTAACTTTATTTTCCTTAAAGAACTTAATGAAATCTATTCTTTCTCCGCTGGATAGGGATGATGCTAAGTGGATGAACTTTGGCTCTATTTCTATTCCAATGTTTATCTTTTCTGTTGGCTCGATTAGAATTGGAGACCTTTCTTCATAGTGATCTGGTAGAACATCCAAACTCCCTTCTATAGGTGCCTCAGTTGGTTTTTCACCTTTAGAAACATCCTTTATTTCTTTTTTTCTTTCTTTTGGATCTCATGTTGCCACAAAGTGGTTTTCAACACTCGATTATTTTCCTTTTCTATTTTTTTTTATTTTTTCATTTTTTCTTGGATTAAGAGTTTGGATGCTCCCTTTGATCATTTCTTCTTGATATTCTTGGGTAAAAGAAGGTTCAACCACATGAAGGTATTGGGACAGTGTGTTATCATTCAAGAAAGTTGGCAAGGTATCGGGTTCAATAGTATCCCATTCAATTAGATCCAGCCGAATGAGAGTTAAAGGGTCAACACTTGGGTTTGTCTCAATTGGGCTTAAAGTGTATATCTCATTTTTGGAGGGTTCATACATTACATCTTGAAGATCTCGGACATGGGCTTCCTCTAAATTCTCTAAAGAAGAAGGATCAAAATCCTCCTCACTAGACTCCATTATGGTTTCTGTTGGATAAAACTCATGAGGATTAAACCTAGCGTTTGATTCTTCCATAGTAGGTCTCCATGAAGGAACATATGGCTCACCTACCTATTGATTTATTTCAATTTCTATGCTTGGCACATTATTTGGACCCTCTTGACTAGAACTAGATGCTTGATTTGGAGTTGATTCCACCATTAGTCCTTTATTTTTGGTAGAAGCATAGGTATGAATGACATCAATACCCTTGTCTTGGCATGACTTATCTGATAGGGTCTCCCATTCCCATTCATTAGAATCCTCATCAGTATGAGATTCTAATTGTAGTATTTGATCATGTACTTTGGGATAGTGTTTTTGTGTATATCCTTCTTCAAGATATCCTAAACATATTTTCTGCTTGGAATCTCACCATGTGGATTCTAGGGGTTCAATTAGCCCTTCATTTCTTGCACCTAAAGGTCCTTGACCTTTGTACCTCATCTTTTGCATGATTGCAAAACCTTTACCATATTGGTGAGTAGGGATGGTTATATTTTGAATGTGCTTGATGTGAGCACTTGATTCTTCATCATTGTATAACCTATTCAGAATTTCATTATCCTCTTCACTCATGGTGGATGATGTACTTTACCTTACAAAGTTTTCATTATATTTATGCAGTAGACTTGGATTTTTTCCAAAGGACTTTGGTGATAAGGGTAGGTCCATCATGGATAAGGAGTATTCACCCACTCCTTGTTGTTTGATTTTGCATTGCTTATCAAAGTTTTTTATCATTTTATCCATCTTTTGATAATGGAATTCTTTAGTATATCTTTGGACATCTTTGGTAGAGTCTTCTTTTGCTTCTTCCATAGTATCATCCTCATTAACCTTCTCTTTTCCTTTAGTCGATGTAGTTTGGTTAATGAGTTTTGGAGTTTCTTTAACAACAATTTCTTCTTCCATCTTCTCCTTTCCTTTTAGCAAAGGGATGTCTTTAGAACTTTGGCCTTGTTCCATTTGATTGGGTATAGAACCTTCAGCATTGTGTGGAACCAATGAGTCATTTATAGGTTTGACATTATTACAATATTGGAAGGGATTGAGGTCTCCACTTACCATTATTTCTTGCCCTTGATATGGGAATTTTAGGCATTGATGGTAGGTTGAAGGAACAACCTGCATTTCATGGATCCATGGCCTTTCTAACAAAATGTTATAAGTCAATTTTAGGTCCAATACTTGGCATATGGTCTCTTTTTGCATAGGACCAACTCTTATGGGAAAAACTATGACTCCTCTTGACGCTCTTTCTTCATCATCGTAGGCTTTTATGGTTATCTTTTTCTTTGGGTCAATAGCCTCCTCAGAAAATCCTAAGGCTTTTACCAAGCTAAGGGTACAAATATTTAGGCTAGCACCTCCGTCTATAAGGACTCTTTTCACCCTATGCTTATGGATCAACACCTCTATGTGTAAGGGTAGATTTTGGGGATGATGAAGAGACATATCATCTTGTTAGGAGAATGATAGGTAATGAGGTGCAATTAAATGCCCCACCATGTTTTGGAACTTTTCTACCTCCAAATTTAGAGGCACATTTGTTTCCAACAAGGCTTTTTCCAAGTTATCCTTATGGATTGGTGATAGTTTGAGCAGCTCAAGAATAGAGATTTGAGCGGGAATTCTTTGCAATTGGTTAACCAAGTAGTATTGTTTTGATGATGACGTGGAAGCTTGTTTTGATATCACCACTTTTGGAGCATTATCAGGTATAACAATTTTTCATGCTTTCCCCCTAGTGACCACATTTGTTGATGCTTCTCTTGATTTTCCTTTTATTATAAAAATATTTACGCTTTGATCTTCTTCACTTCTGGTATTTATTGTGTTGTCATAAGTGTGGGCAAAATTCACTTTTTCATTACCCTTTTTATGGTTTTGATTTGTATTGGATGACTCCCCCTTTTCATGATTCAAAAATGGGATCTTGTAGGCTGTGTGATCCCCATTGTTTTGAGGTCCTTCAATTTGGATGATGTCATTATTAATCAAATCTTGCACTAAGTGCTTCAATTTCATGCACTTGTTGGTTGGATGACCTCTTTTTCGATGGTATTCACAATGATGAGATGCATTCCACCAATGAGGTTTGACTTCAAGTTCATAATTTGATATGTCGGGTAACGTGATAACTTGATTAGCCAACAAGGTTCTTAGTACATTCTCCAAAGGTTCACCCAAGGGAGTGAATTTCATTTTATTATAGCTGGAGTTTGATTTTGACTTATCCCAAGTCTTATTGTTGGAAGTGTTAGAATTGTTGTTGTTATAATTATTGGGATTATATGGAGCTTTATTTGCTTGGTTAACATTGTTTGAAGAATTCGCTCCATATGGTAAAATAAAAGGGGTAGACTTCAAGTTGTGTGACTCCACAACCCCATCATTCACAAGATTTTTATTGTTACTTTTGTTCCATGATTTTGATTTATCATTGTGATTGTTGGACCCTTGATTAAAATATTTAGGAACATAATTATTGTTATTGCTGCTGTTATTGTTGTTGTTGGATTTATTGTCTTTAAATAATTTAATCTCACCTCTTTTGACCAAAACATCTTCAATCTTAACTCCATTTTCAATAAGTTTTTCAAATGTTGGAGGACATTGAAGTTGTAATCGATAGTTCATTTCAGCGGTCAAGTTATTGGTGAAGATCTCCATCCTCTCTTTCTCTGGAATACTTCGTGGGTACCTTGCGAAAATGGTCCTCCACCTTTGTAGGAATCCTAAAAAGGACTCCCCATCTTTTTGTTTGGTATCGCATAACTTGAGCATAGTGATCTCATGCTCAATGTTGTAAGAGTAATGGGTTATGAATTTGGAGGCTAACTCCTCAAAAGACTTTATTCTGGGAGTTAGTTTTGAAAACCACTCCATTGCAGGACCTCCTAAGCTTCTAGGAAAGAGTCTCATTAGATAAGTGTCATTGTGCATGAACTCTATGCTTAGGGTGCAAAATTCCCTTAAATGGTCTTGTGGGTCTATTTTACCCATGTATTTATCGTATTTGGGAAAGATAGTATTAAAAGGGAAAGATACCATTGCTAAGCTTTTGTCGAAAGGAAAAGGACACAAAGCTTCTATGGAAAAGGCCTTAGGTTCAGCTGCCTTCTTCATGGTATCTATTTGTTCTTGAAAGGCCTTAATCTGCCTAGTCATGACGTTCATAGGATCATCTTGGTGTTGGTCTTTCCTAAGCTGGTCAATATCAAAATCATAGGGCAGCGTTACCCCCTTTTGTGCTAGGCTTAGGAAGAAGTTCTCCCTATCTTTGTCTATTAATTTTTCCATCACCTCTAGGAAATCATTGTCTTGGGCAGCTTTCTCAACCC